>JAWMAG010000006.1:25260000-25710000 GCA_037013455.1 Ceratitis rosa
CGGTTTATTATTCTGTATCACAGTCGCTATGGCCGGAACTACAATGTCTTTAATGGTTTCTTTTCACAAATAATCTTATTAATGGTTTCTTTAGGTCAAAAACAGCGAGTAAAGTGCAGTTGCAGTTGCTAGTAGAGCTGATGGAAACTCAACCGGATATATCCCGAGGCTTTTTTAAGGATAATAAGGAAGAGTTGAACCAATTTTTGGAGCAGCTAAATAACAAACCAAATGCCGCAGAAACTTCAGTAAAAAAAATCTTGAATGGAAGAAGGTAAAATTTATTTTCCAGTAAAAGGCGATTGCGTACTTTAAATCATTTTACTTTTATGTTCAGGCTGATCAAAAGAAATACGTGAGTTGCAAAACTTGAAGGCCAGGAAACACGACAGCAAATTGTCCATAGTCGGTGGAAGAGTTGCTTGCGAGGAAGTTTGGATTGCAGGAGCAGGAGACCTTGCCAATCGACGTGGATATTTGCACTGGTCTAGAATTTATCTATGTTGAAGAAGAATTCATTTCCATTCTTCCACATTTGCTTCAGCAGCCAATAAATATAGTATTACAGTATCCATAATTTTTAAATTTTTTTTTTCAATAACAATTGTTTATTTCGCCAAATTATCAAATGTTAATAATACACAATAATACTAGGCAGCTGATTTCGAAATAGGAAATTCTACTTCCAAAAAATCATTCTCCTTCAAAGGTAAGATTGACATCATCGCCATCTGAGATATGCGATAGAAGGGGCAAGTCCAGAAAAAGATAAACCTTTTAATTTTTATTACAGTGGCCATATAGAGGAATTGTGGTGGAAGAGGGGCTCAGGTATCATGTACTAGAACATATAACACAGAAAGGTACTGTAATTCAAGCTCCCTACATATAGCTGAAACTATTGATTTACATAAAATTCAAAGAATAATATCGTGAGTCAAAAGGTGTGAGAGTCTGAGTCAACGCGGAGTACGAACAGCTTAAGGTTCTAGATAGTTTTACGGAAAAATTAGATGCCTTTCAGTAGGTTTCAAGGCCGGAGTTTTTATCCATAGGAACTAGAAGATGGATCTTGAGGCTAAGGTTGGGGTATATTGAGTTTATGGAGGTAGCACTTCCAACCTGCTCAACTGCAGTGAAAGTAAAATCTCTGGAGATGACGAACTCAAAACCCCTATCTATCAAGATGGTATAGACGTTCCATCACACCACTCTGATCATGGCTTACCGGCTAAGCTACTCAAGGAAGGTGGCGAATAAGGACGAACAAGGTCGAAAGAAAGTATACCCGACCTTGGGAACCTGAATATGCTCTGAACTACGGGATTCAGTCTGTGACCACCATCGTGGGGTAAAATTGAAGCCCATTTTCAAACCACCGATTGCTGGTAAATCCACCATTCATCAAGTTATGCGCCGACACTGGCATATTTCAGCTAATAAGCGGACAGTGGCTTTGCTCGCTAGGTCATGTGGTCCGGATGGATAAGAACACTCCAGCATTGAAAGTTTTCGATGAAGTAGCCGTCGGTGGAAGTAGAGGAAAAGGAAGACCTCTACTTCGCTTCGGATTTGGCGATATGTAGTATTTCCAGTTGGCGCCAAACAGCGGAAAGAAGGTATGTCGTTGAAAACTCGGCCATTATCACGTAAGCGATGTCAATATCAGTAAGAAGAATAAATTGATGTTGTTGCCTTTAAAATAATCCACATTACAGACTATGCACCTGCGGCAGCGACCCATTCTCCGTAAAACTTCCCAAACTAGATCCTTAAAAACGCCTTTCCGCATTGCGCTTTTGATCCGAACTGTGGCTGTAAAACTACGGTTACTATCTAAACTAATTGTAATATTATAATTTTCAATTGTAAAACTGTTATTGCTTGCTCCAACCGATTTTTTTCTTTCAATATCAAAATGCATTCATTTAGATTGATTGCCGTTACTTTGAGCAATTAATCGTCTCATGAAGTTTAACCCCGCTCACAATGAGTTATGTTGGCCATCCATTTTATTGTCATACCTCGAAATTGCAATGTTCAATTAACTCAATGCTTTTCTGTGCGAATGAAAAAAATGTATGACCAAGAAAGTGGTGCGATGAGAATGACATAAAAGCCAAACCGTAGAATAGCCACCAAAAAGAACAAAAAAACAAAAAAAATGCAGAAACTAACAAGCTGCTTAAATTCTTTGAACATACTCCTCTCTACATATACACGTATGTATGTACCTGCATAGAATGACATAAGCATAAATATACATGTACGTGAATGGGTGTGTGTGTGTGTGTATGTTTACTTACCTACAGTAGATGCCAATCATGACCAAACATGGAAAATAGAAACTGATACAACTCGACACGACCGCATAGGTTGGCGTCAAGTCCAGCGCACATGTGGGATACCGTTTGCCATTATCCTCAACGATTAACGGTTGCTCCGGTCGATGCAGACCCAATGAGATTGGCACAAACGAGACAAATGCGGCCAACAACCAAATGGCAGCAATTGTAATGACGGCAACACGTCGTGTAACCCAACGACCATATCTGAAGGAGAGAAGAACAGAAAACCCCATAAAAGAGTAAGTATAAGTATGTGAGCGTTTGCGTGAGTATATGAGTGAGTAAAAGCTAGGTAAATTACAACAAGAAATAAAGTTGATATGAACTGCTGCTGACTGAGCTGTATCTGTAATAAGTACGAGTACGTAGGTTAATCAAGTGGACGGATGCTGAAAAAATTCTCAAGAACGTATAAGTGTTGTTGTTTGACTGTGTTTGGGTACATACGAGTACATATATAATAATACGTTTGTATATTTTCTTGCATCTAGTATTAATTTTTTTTTGCTTGTTTTTTGTTTATTTGTTGCATTGAGTTGCTGACAATTGTGTTTCCAGCGAGTAATTGTCGTGACAGTAAAATGCCCGGCTGTTGATGTTGTGGTCGTCGTCGTTGATATTGTTTTTATCGTATTGCTGTATTCATGCTGTTATTCTCGGTGTACGCTGTTGAAAAATGTTCATGATTGTGTCTAAAGCAAAGCTTTTTTTTCAACTTTTCAATGCCAACCACACGCGTTGTGATTGGAAAATAGCAATTTTCTAAGCGAAGATGTTCATTTTTCATTGAGTCTGCTATTGACGCATTGTTTGTGTACTTTTTCTCTACAAAATTGATTACATTTGATAAAAATTGTTGGTGAGTTGTGGTAAAAAGTGGCAAAATCATAACGTTTTCTTTTCTTTTTGTCCTTAGCAGACAGTCAAGCAAAATAAAAATTAAAATAAAAATTATAAATGCTGAAAATTCAAATAAATATTTTCTTTCATTGGAATTGTTTACAGACAAAATTTAAATTTAATAAAAATACTTTCGATAGGGATATTCGTAAAAAAAATTAACTGAAAATGCAGTGGAGGAAATAAAATTTATCTATATTCATATATGTATAAGGGATTTGTCCTAAATGACTAACGAATCAATTCACAGCCTAAACCACTGATAGTAGAGACCTTAAACTTAAAGGATGTGTTCTGCGTATGAAATATGCACATGATAAGAAATAATTTTCCCGTGAAGTGGACCTAAGAAGGACCTTTCAGCCATTCGGAAGGCTCAGGTTCAAATCTTGGTGTCGTACTAACATCCAAAAAGTTATAGAAAATTAATTAAAATAAAAAATTAAGTTCAATTTTCTAATTGCGGTCGCCCCTCAGAAGGAAAGTGAACACCTCCGCGTGTATTTCTGACATGAAAGAAAGGCTCCTCATTAAGAACGATCAGCATTTCGGAGGCGGTATGGTATAAATTGGAGGCTCCTCCATTTGTTGGAAAAACCAATTGGTGGAGAGGCTCGGCCGAAAATTTGGAGATATATTTTTTTAAAAACTCCTTAAAAGTTGGAGGAGTTATTGTATGCCAGCAGCAGATCTCATTTATAGCCTTCAGTGAAAAAACTGAACCTCACCAAAATCTGAAAGTCGACCCAGTAATAAATACCCACGACGCCATTCATTATACGGTAGAGGCTCTGAATACACCAAAGTCTCCCGGTCTCCCAGCCCACATTTTAAATTTATGTCAGTGCGTAGTTTAAATTCACCAAAATTATGCAATGTTACCAGATTATAGGTGAAAGTATTGAAGGGAAGGCTACTATACTAACAGATTGGTTTCAAGGACAATCTATATTTATTCCATCAACTTATGTTTCGATTAAGAAAGCTCAAGGCCAATATTTAAATGGTAGCAAGAGTAAGCTTCAGAGAAAGCTGCTTCTCTCATGGCCAGTTGTGTGTAGCATGCTCTAGAGAATGGTAACTTGAGTTTTGGAAAAAAAAGGTGGCAAGTCAGATTAGGCCTTTAGAGTTGGGAGGATCTACTACTCCTCTTTTAAGGTAGTGGCAAAGGCCTACTACTTTACCTTTTGGACGTGTGCTTTAAATAAAACAAATGAACTCGAATTTTAATCATTTTCTATTCAGGAGCCTGGCATTTACGAGCGAACCTCAGTTAAAGCCCATAGTAATTTAAATGGGTTTGCAGAGGAATATGTAATTCTTTTACGACTTATTCAGTGAGAATAAAGATTTGGTGATGAATTTTATAGACGTGCTATATGGTGACCTGATCGTTGTACTAAATAGTCGTGGAGATGGGCAAAATATAATGTAAAAAAAAAGTTTAGTGCTTCGAAGATAGTTAAACCACAATGGATGACGAACCGGTTCCGGCAATTGCTACGTGTGAACAGACAACGATTTGCTGAGCGTTGAATTTCTTGCAAATTTTTGTGGTTGACAATTCCCAATTGAAATATACTAAGCTGTCTGTTCTGAATATTAAAGATTTGACTGTTCGATAGGAAGTGCATCCATATGAAAAATTATGTAAAATTTGAGGACTAATGATGGAACGATGCTTAAACTTACTCGAAGGGTATTCAGGGCTTCTTCCTTTATATATGGGCGTATATACTAGCCAGATCTGAATGAGTGCTCTGAAAAATCCCACGTTGCTGTCGATGGCTACACTAGTTCTATTCACGATACAAAAATGCTTAGAAATTGTTCATTATACAGATAAAAGATGCTCTGTTTTAAACGTGTGGGTTTCTATTTGGTAATACCTTTTATGGAGTTGGTTTTTTGACAGATAGTACTTGATTTATTTTCAGTTACGTTTGCCATTTCACAATGAATAAATTTACTCTGGAACAACATTTGCTAATCGTGTTAGTTTATTGAGGGTAGATGAAATCATTTGTTCATATATCTTCAAAAATGAGGCCGGCTTTAATACTACAGTCACTGAAGAATGTTTATTTGGGCGACCTTTGGGTCGAACAAGATGGCGTTACACGTGATTCAGCCGAGTGCAGTATCTCGCGTCGTGGGAGTCTGCCGTCGGCTCCAAGATCGTGCGATTTAACATCGTTAGACTATTTTTCTTTTTTCTTGAGATTAGGTAATATCACTTGTCTACCCAGATAAGCCTAAGATGTTTGACGTCTTATTATAATAATAAGCTCAACGAAAACCCTGCATCCGCCTAACCGACACGAAGGGCGACATTCGAATAACGTTCGGAATATGGCGAGCCATGATTGGGAAGCGTTTGTTAAATGTCGAGTTTTAAAACTGTTCAGTTACAGGAAAAAAAAATTATTCAAGAGCTAAGATTTAGTAATTAAGGAATTTTTAAATTTAATTGTTGAGAAAAGCAAGAATATTTTTTTTGATGCAAAAAAGTAAGTCTGAGAGACCGAAGGGGCTGGAATGATAATTAAAATTATGACACACTCGGCGTAAAGGTTCATTCAATGCATAATATGTTTTATATGACTTTAATAGTAAAGGCTTAAACTGCCTAGACGTTCGAGTTCGATCATTAAAGTTGGTTTACCTCTGACAAGGGCCAAGAGCTATCGTACAAATGGATCCGTTAACAGGTTTCACTACGAACACTGTGCACAACATTTCTCTACGATTTGCGAGAGTAGGCAGATTTAGAAGCTTTAAACGGTTGGTGTAGAGAAGAAGATTTATCGTAGAGTTCCATCTGAAATTTCTTAATGCAAAAAGTAAAAATTGTTTTTGGACAGATTCTTACTTATCGAAATGAATTTAATAATTGGGGTTCCATATCAGTGAAGTGAATACTCGGTTGCGATTGCTTCTTCAAACGGACGAATTAAGAGCTTGGCCGTAGGGGAGCAGCTTATAGTGGAGGATTTCTTGTCAATCCCTCCAAAAACCACTAAACAAAATTTCTGGTGTCAATACTGGCTTGAAGAGCATTTGTGTCGACTTACGACCTCGCCCTCGACCAGCATCGTTTTTTGATGTTTCTGCAGGTTTCCACTTTTCATCACCGTTACCATCGGTTTCAGAAATTGGTCGATTGTGTTACGATTCAGCAGCGATTCGGAGGGAGAGGTCTATGAGAAGTGTTCTCATTAACTTAAGTGGTAGGCATACATCGAGTTGGTGGTGTACCCAATAATGCACAACTCACCATTAAATGCAAATAAGTTTTAAAGTGCTTACTATGTGATGAGGTAATATTATTGAATTATCATCGTATTGATATCTAGATTATTTCTGAACAACAATCTTCGTTTAAACTATTTTGAACTTTCCTCAAACTACAATAGCATCAATTCTTCTTTAATTTTTCCAGCAATCTTTTCCTTCCACAGTCTTTTGTTGTTGTTCAATAATTTAACTATTTGCCTTGGATTTAATGATGCATTTAATGTTAATGAAAATTAGTCTGTCGCTTGGTTCTTGAAAACTTCGATACACGAGCACAACAACAATTACCCTCCTTCGAAATGAGGAAAAGCACAGACATTTTTAGCAGGGACATTAATGATGTTCACTTGGTAAAAATAAAAAACAACGAAAAATTGCACAAGCTCATCTAATGCTTTCCTTTATCCTTAGCTCTTTTAGCTTATTTAAGCGCTTTTTTCTGCAAAATTGCCATGCAACTCGCTCGCTTCGTTCCATTCATTAGATCTGCATGAAAATGTAATTTGTACACTTTCGCTGGGATGTGTGGAGAATTTGTAATTTGATGGTGACGTTTTACTCGCAGCATGACACTGAGGATGATCACATATTGAGAAGAGGTTATGTATGCTGACATATGTATATGGGCATATGTGGGTACATACATACCTATACGAGTATATACATGCATATATTGAACTTTTTTTTTAGATACAAGTAAATTTTGAGCAATCTTCGACAGTCATTGACAATATAAATTTCATATTAGTTTTTTATACATATTTGAATAAATATTGAAAATCATTACAATGTGCATAGAAAAAGGAATATAATAAAATATATGCCTAAAACTAATTGGAAAAGGTTAAAAGAATCAGCTCAGTGTAATCTTACCTTAAATTACATTAAACAACTTTTTATGGAGCCTACAGAAATTCAAAATAGGATGATGACTATTTCTAAGAAGTCCTGTGTGGAGTGATATCAACTAGCTTTTTATATAAAAATCGTATATGTGTGTGCTTGTTATTTATATTTAACTCCTTCCAAACGTCGATACATTCTTTTATGAGTGCTTAAGTGCGTTCGAGAATGGTTTAGATTTACAATTTGGTACGAGAATGAGGACCGCCCCATCTCCTCAGGAAACTTACTTTGGTAGATATTGCTTAACAACTGGGACTAAAGTTACACTCATGGGCCCACATTTAATTCTTATTCTTGCGTCCAAGCCGCACACCCTGTAAACGTGAGCAACCTCTGTGGATCACGGCTAAAAGAGACGAAGTTTCGGTTAAAATGTTTGCTGAAGTCCAATTGCGGCGTCTGTTCACTAGAGGTACGACTGCGTGCGGGCATCAGTCTTTAGGCAAACGGGTCACTGTATAAATGTGTGTCAAATTCAAACCTACTCGCCTGAAACCTGCTCATAAAAAAGCTGATAGTACCTCAAATGAGAGACCTTACTTTTAATCACGACCCTTGCAAACGTATTAAGGACTACGACTTACAGGCATGCACCTGGAATGTCCAATCCCTTAATGGAGAGGGTGGTGCTGTGAACTTGGTTTATTTCCTCATAAGTACTCACCCGGTTGCATGAATGTGTTGCCACAAATCGCATCAAAGCAAGGTTTTTTAAAATATTGCTGATTTTGCACCCACGTCACAACAGAAGCGAAGGACGATGTGATTCAAAATGCCTTTTAAAAGCGTCTCGTTTATTGAGTAGAAATTAAAGTGAAGATAAAATGAACTAGCTGTATGTTAATAGCATAAGAGAAAGTGATTTCAAAATCTTTCGTAAGCGAATTCAGCGAAATACAAAATTGATTTTCATAAATTCTATTGTAACACGCTTTGATTCCTACACGCAGCGGATGTTGGCAATTTCTTTTTTATGAGAATTGATTTTGCTCTTATTTTTGTAGGGCTACACAATTTTCTCTAGCCGGCTGACAGCAGCCCAGGGGACCTAAAATTGGCATTTAAGTGAGCTCATCGAAGTAGATACGCGCGTAAAAGTGTAAAAGACAAATGTCATATGCGGCGGGAAAGGTCCCTGAGGGGTTTGAATGCGAGACATGAAATAGGAGCAGGAATGAGTTATATTTCGGTGACAGCTGCGCGCTTAAGAAAGCATGAAGACGTGGGGAAATCGTATTTGTGTGAATGTTTTTGTAGAAGTACCAGGAACTTTTAGACTTTTCCGGAGGCAAGCATGTTAACAAGATTGTAGCGAAACATATGTAAATATATTTGAATTTATTTAACAGTTTATATATGCATATATACCTAGATATGTGAATGTGTGCTTTTGCATGTATTTTGGTAGTGATGATAAGTGTGTGCACATATATGAAGGGATTAACAGAAGTTCGGTCAGTTGGTGACTTTGAATTTGTTTTTAGGTAAATCTAAAAACAGCAAATACTTTGCAATTACTTTATTAGTCTTTCTTTAAAATTTTAGAACGATCGGCTAAAATGGAGATGAGAGAACGCAAAATATCTGAGGATAGGTCAGACGAAATTCCACCAACAACGCAAACAGAAATTCGCCATGAGATTCTCTTCGAGTTTTGGCGTAATATATAGCCAATACAAATATCTAGTGAATGCCAAATTCCATTGGACATTTTTCCGTAGAGGACGAGCTCCGAAAAAGTCGACCAAAACCTTCCACTCATGACCTTACCGCAGCTCTGGTGAAGTGCAATATTGACGAACACCCACGATTGATGCAAGAAATGAGTGCTAATGTATTGAGCTTGAGTGTCATGGCTATATCACGAATATTAAATAATCATCCGGGATACACGAAGAAATCTGCTCGATGGGTACCACGAACTTTAAATGAGGCCCAAAAAGAGGCTTGAGTGTATTTTGCTCAATTTTTCTCAAAAAATTTCGAAAATGGTCAGTCTAGCAACTTTAATTCGTTACTAGTGGCGAACCTTGGTTCTATAAGTACGATTCAGAAACCAAACTGCCGTCCATGGTATGTGGCCCAAAAGGAACAGGCCCACCTGTAAAATTGAAGCCACAAAAATCAGCAGCAAAAGTAATGATGTCAGTTTACTTCACCCAACCTAAAATCGTAGCTGCTATTCCACTGGAAAATGGTCAGACGGTAACTGCAAGATAACAACGCGCCATCCCACACTGCTGAAATAACGAATAATTTTATTGTGATCTCTGCTATAGAAGAAAAACGTCCAGCACCATATTCCTCGGACATAGCATATTGTGACTTCTGGTAATTTCCAAAAATTAAAAAAAAAAAATTAAAAAGAAAGTTCTTTAATAGCAACGAGGAGGTAATTAAAGTGGTTAATACTGCATTTAGTAAGCTCAAAAAGCAAGTTTTTGAAGATTGTTTTCAGAAGTGGATCTTTAGGCTTAAGGAATGCATTGAAAGATTACGAATAAATACAAAAAGAGTTCTGTTTTTTTCGACAACTTATCGAACTTTTGTTAATCTCTTCGTATATAAACGGAAACTAAATAAAGAAATGCAAATAAGTTCACATATGCTTCCCTATCTGCTGATAAGTGAGTATGTATTAATATATGCATATACGCATATGTAATTTTGTTTGCTACTGTTGTTTTGCACACAGCTGTTGCGCTACTGACAATGTGCGTGAGTGTACTATATGCGCTTATTCGAGGAAATAAGCAAATCAAACAGAATAATTCAATTGTAATGCCGGAAAGTGGTAAAAGACAAAAGGCAACAACAATAACAATAATAGTAGCAATCACAATAAGCTGTCAGGCTTTGTGGTGCTATTGCCTTTTGGAGCACAAACAAGTCACAATCAAAATCGGAAAAACCGGCAACGGAAGTATGCGTAATTGCAACACCACACATCACATAAATACGCGTGTGAGCATAATAAGCGCCGACGCAAGCAAATACATGTACCTACATACATATACTGGCAAGCAGGTATTACGTTTACAATTCAAATTTTATTTACCATATTTCTTTATATTTACATTATATTTGAATTTTTGCGCTCTACATTGTTTTTCCAATTCGATTTCTGTTCTTAAAGTACTGTGACCTTCATCCAGATATTTCTATGTGCTTATCAAGTGTATTTCTGCCTCTACTCGTGCACATATACCATATAGGTATACCAGTATATACATATATAAATCCCCATAGAGCGGCCTAACTTTCTTGACTGACTTTGCTTCAAACGTTCGGTGAATACATATTCTGCTATTGTGCTACACTAATTTCATCTTGGCGCGTGAATTGGATCTCTTGTTCATTAGCCTGTAGTGTGTTTGCTTGTGCGAAAAGAAAATTAGCATACTGTTGTATGCAGAGAGGTGTTAATTTGCTAAAATAATGCGATAAAGTGTAATTTTGTTTTTTTTTTTTAATTTCATTTTATGTTATATTCATAGAAATTTACAGATATTAATTATCTAAATTATGAGTGCCAAGAATCAAAACACGTTTGTAATTAAGAATGTTAATAGAGACGGGCAAGCACCATAACTCTAAGATAAATGCCTGAAATAAATAATAGATGGAAAAAAACAAATAAAAAAAGCGATATGAATGCATAAATTTTGTTGGCGGTCTTTTAGGTCACCACCGAATTGTTCTTTTACGATGAGTTTAATGTGTTGTCAAAGAAATCCACACACAGGCTGGTCGTGTCAGATTTTGAATTCTCTGATTGTCAACAGCTGCACATTACAATAGCTAGCGATGTCTTACAGTTTTCTTGATCTAAAGCTTCCGAAAAGAATTAAATTTATATAATTATCATAGATATTCGTTTTTTCCAATATCTTATTTAGTTATTCTATTTTATCTTACTTTAACCATTTGGTTTAATTTAATTTTGTTTTAATTTATTTTATTTTATGTGATTTTATTTAATTATATTTAATGGTTTCATTATTACATACATTCTAAATTGTAAGGGCCGATGTTGAATGTGAACCACACCTAAACGCCAAGTTTTTTTCCGAATTTAATTTGACATTTCTCTATTTCAGACTTACTCAATTTGAGCCATGGAGAGATACACAATCCAACAACGTGTTAAAGTTATCCAGACTTATTATGAAAATTTTCGAAGAAAATCATCTTCAGTGATGAGGCACATTTTCACCTCAGTGGATTCGTCAATAAACAGAATTGCCGCATTTGGGCGAATGAGAATCCAAGAGTGATTGTCGAAAAACCAATGCACCCACAAAGAGTGACAGTTTGGTGCGGTTTATGGGCTGGCGGCATCATCGGGCCGTATTTTTTCCAAAATGAGGCCGGTCAGGTAGTTACTGTGAATGGTGTTCGCTATCGTGAGATGATAACGAATTTTTTATGGCCACAATTGGAAGATATGGATGTGGACGATATGTGGTTTCAGCAGGACGGTGCCACTTGCCACACAGCTAACGAAACAATGTCTCTTTTGCGCAACAAATTCAATGGCCGTGTTATCTCACGTAATGGCGATGTCAATTGGCCCCCAAGATCATGTGATTTGACACCGTTGGACTTTTTTCTCTGGGGTCATTTGAAAGAAAAGGTGTACGTCGATAAGCCAGCAACAATTCAAGAGCTAAAGGATGAGATAATTCGGCACATTAACGGCATAGAAACTCCATTATGCCTCAGCGTCATCGAAAATGTGGACCATCGTATGGAGGTGTGCCGCCGAGGTCGCGGCGCTCATTTGGCCGATATTTTGTTACATACATAATTGAGTAATACCAATATATCATAATAAAATAAAATTTCAATAATTTCCTAAATAGTTTGTGTTTTATTTGAAACAAAAAAAACATCGGCCCTTGAAATTTAACCACCCTTTATTATTTAATTAATATTATTAAATCTTATTTTTATTTTAATTTATTTTATTACATATCTTTTTATTTATTTCAATTAAGTTTAATTTAATTTTATTTTTATTTATATTAATTTATTTTATGATATAATTTTACATTAATTTTATATTAATTTAAATAAATTAAAGTAATTTAATTTACTATTTTTTGTTTAGCTTATTTTGATTTATATTAATATATTTAATTTAATTTCATTTTTTTTATTTTATTTAATTTTAGGTAAATTATTTTATTTTGTTTTATTTTATTTCATTCTATTTTATATTAGAATACTTAATATTATTTAAGTATAAATTATTTAATTTTCTTCGTTTCGTTTTATTTTACTTCAGAGTATCTTATTTAATTTCATTTTATTTTATTTTTAATTTTTGTTTATAATAGCTTATTTTAAAGTGCCAATTTTGTTTGACTAATTTTTTTATTTATTGCTGTATTTAATTTTTTTTTGTAGTTTCACTTTTCTTTTTTTTTATATCATTTTATTTTATTTTGTATATTTTATTTTTTTTTAACAGTTTTTATTTTTGAGTTTATTTTACGATATTTTGTTTTTAATATTATTGTTTAATTCTATTTTGCTTTATTTTAGTTTATTGTATTTTTATTTTATTTTGACTTATTTTTTAATATTATATTATATTTTGTTTAATTTTATTTAACACTTTTGTATTTTATTGGGGGATGGGGCCATGTGTAGAAGTTCACGCAAGTGAGGAAAGTTTTTGACTGCCATTCACCTGGGAGTGGCCAGAAACGATTCTTGTGCATATGGTTCAAGCAGCTCACGACGTCCGGTCTTAGACCACGTATCCCCTGGGTAGCCAACGAACATCCGTTTGGAGGCGAGCTAAAGTGAGAAGGCGAATCCCATGCGGTTGTGCGTAGGGTTTGGAACCCACCACATGAAAAAACAACCCAATAAAAAACCAATTTAAGCCTCGGATGAGAGACCCCCCTTTTGATGACGACCCCCGCAAATGTTTTAAGGATTACGATTTTAGGGCATGCACCTGGAATGTCCGGTCCCTTAATTGGGAAGGTGCCGCTGCCCAGCTGGTTGATGTCCTCATAAAGTTAAAGGCTGACATCACTGCCGTTCAAGAATTGCGATGGACGGGACCAGGACGGAAGAAGGTGGGTCCTTGTGAAATTTACTACAGCGGCCATATAAAGGAGCGCAAATTTGGTGTCGGATTCGTGGTGGGAGAGAGACTCCGTCGCCGAGTACTGGCATTCACTCCGGTGGATGAACGTCTAGCCACAATTCGCATTAAGACAAAATTTTTTAACACCACTCTAATTTGCGCCCACGCCTCGACGGAAGAGAAGGATGACTTGACCAAAGATGCCTTTTACGAGCGCCTCGAATACACTTATGAGCGCTGCCCCCGCCACGACGTCAAAATTGTGCTTGGCGACTTCAACGCTAGGGTGGGCAAAGAAGGTATCTTTGGTACGGCTGTCGGAAAATTCAGTCTCCACGACGAAACATCTCCAAATGGGCTGAGGCTGATCGTCTTCGCTGGGGCCCGAAATATGGTTGTCTGTAGCACTAGATTCCAGCACAAAAAAATTCACCAAGCTACTTGGCTGTCTCCAGATCGGAAAACTTCCAACAAGATCGATTATGTTGTGATAGACGGAAGAAACGTATCCAGTGTTTTAGATGTGCGTACGTTCCGAGGTCCCAACATTGACTCGGATCACTATCTTGTCGCAGCGAAGATACGCACGCGCCTCTGTGTATCGAAGAACGCCCATCAACAAACACAAGGAAGGTTCGACGTTTAAAAGCTGCAATCACAACAGACTGCCGAGCGGTTTTCTACTCGACTTGCACACCTGCTCTCTGAGAGCACTCATCAGCAACCCGGTATAGGGGAACTGCGGGACGGCATTGCAAACTCCCTGCGTACAGCTGCAAACGAAACCATTGGATTTCGGAAAGGTCGCAAAAACAGCTGGTACGATGAGGACTGCCGTATCGCAGTGGAGAGAAAACAGACTGCCTACCTCGCAACCTTGCGATCGACCACAACACGTGCGGGGTGGGATAGATACCGAGAACTGAAGAGGGAAGCAAGGCGCGTATGCAGACAAAAAAAGAAAGAGGCCGAGATGCGCGAGTATGAGGAGCTTGAGAAGCTGGCCGACAAGGGTAACGCTCGAAAGTTCTATGAAAAGATACAGCGACTTACAGAAGGTTTCAAGACCGGAGCAAACTCTTGTAGGACCCCGGGAGGTGAGCTAGTGGCAGATGCCCAGAGTATACTCGATTTATGGAGGGAGCACTTCTGCAGCCTGCTGAATGGCAGTGAACAGGAAACACGCGGAGATGGTGAACCCGAAACTCCAATCGATGACGATGGAAAAGTTGTTCCATTACCCGACTATGAAGAAGTGCGAATAGCAATCGTCTGCTTAAAAAACAACAAAGCGGCAGGGGCCGATGGATTACCGGCCGAGCTATTCAAATGCGGCGGCGAAGAACTGATCAGGTGCATGCATCAGCTTCTTTGCAAAATATGGACGGATGAAAGCATGCCCGACGATTGGAAATTAAGTGTGCTCTGCCCGATCCACAAAAAAGGGGATCCCACTGTCTGCGCCAATTACCGTGGAATAAGCCTTCTTAATATCGCATATAAGGTCCTATCAAGCGTATTGTGTGAAAGACTAAAACCCACCGTCAACAAACCAATTGGACCTAATCAGTGTGGCTTTAGACCTAGTAAGTCAACCATTGACCAGATATTCAAAATGCGCCAAATCTTGGAAAAGACCCGTGAAAAGAGAATCGACACCCTCCACCTTTTCGTCGATTTTAAAGCCGCCTTCGACAGCACGAATAGGAGCTGCCTTTATGCCGCTATGTCTGAATTTGGAATCCCCGCAAAACTTATACGGCTAAGTAAACTGACGTTAAGCAACACTAAAAGCTCCGTCAGGATCGGGAAGGACCTCTCCGAGCCGTTCGATACCAAACGAGGTTTCAGACAGGGTGATTCCTTATCGTGTGACTTTTTTAATTTAATGCTGGAGAAAATAATACGAGCTGCAGAGCTAAATAGAGAAGGTACAATCTTCTATAAGAGTGTACAGCTGCTGGCGTACGCCGATGATATCGACATTATTGGCCTCAACAACCGCGCCGTGAGTTCTGTTTTCTCCAGAATTGATAAAGAAGCGAAACGAATGGGTCTGGTAGTGAATGAGGGCAAGACGAAATATCTCCTGTCATCAAACAAACAGTCATCGCATTCGCGACTAGGCTCCCACGTCACTGTTGACAGTCATAACTTCGAGGTCGTAGATAATTTCGTCTATCTAGGAACCAGCATTAATACCAACAACAATGTCAGCCTTGAAATCCAACGCAGAATCACTCTTGCCAACAGGTGCTACTTTGGGCTGAGTAGGCAATTGAAAAGTAAAGTCCTCTCTCAACGAACGAAAACCAAGCTCTACAAGTCGCTCATTATACCGGTCCTATTATATGGCGCAGAAGCATAGACGTTATCAATATCTGATGAGTCGGCTCTAGGAGTCTTCGAGAGGAAAGTTCTGCGAACGATTTATGGTCCTTTGCGCATTGGCAGCGGCGAATACCGCAGACGATGGAACGATGAGCTGTACGAGCTATACGACGATATTGACATAGTTCAGCGAATGAAGAGACAGCGGCTACGCTGGCTAGGCCAAGTCGTCCGAATGGATGAAAACACTCCAGCTTTGAAAGTATTTGATGCAGTACCCGCTGGTGGAAGCAGAGGAAGAGGAAGACCTCCACTCCGTTGGAAAGATCAAGTGGAGAGTGACCTGGGTGCACTTGGCATTTCCAACTGGCGCCAAACAGCCAAAAGAAGAGATGAATGGCACGCTGTAATTGATTCGGCTATAATCGCGTAAGCGGTGCCAACGCCAATAAAGAAGAAGAAGATTTTATTTTTTTATTTTATTTTATATTATTTTAATTTGTTTTAGTTTTTTAATTTATTTTATTTTAATTTATCTTTTTTTATTTTTTATTTATTTCTGAATTCAATTTTAATTTATTTTATTTTTCTTTGTTTCGTTTTGTTTTTTTTTCATTTTATTTAATTTAATTTTATTTTTTTTACATTGCTTTGTTTTGTTTTAATACCTTTCATTTTGGGCTTTTTATTTAATTGAAGTTAAATTTATAGGTTATTTAATTTTTTTATTTTCTATTTTAAATTTTCATTTCAATTAAAAGTTTAATTTATTTTATTTTTTTTACTAGAAAGTATTTTTCTTTGTTACTTTTACATAAATTTTTAACGTGCTTAAGTTTTTGAAATAGCCATCGCCCCAAGTAGTGTTAATCCATTTCATTTTCCTTACATGTTTTTGTGCCAATTTCTAAATTTCAAGTAAGAAAGCGCGACAAATTGACAATTTCATTAGAAAGCTGCACATATATATTTAAACCTTTTGGGATTGTATTTTACTTGTGTGTACTATATCATATGCTGATTTACTTTTTAATGCATACGTAAATTGTATATCGCGCTGCAGCTGGAAGATGAGCATGTGCCTGTCTTTCAAGAAGACAACTTTCCGATTAATTTTACGAGAAACTTTGACATTGAAGTGCTCATACTGACAATAATAAGACAAGTTTTTAAATAAATTGTTTGCTGCCGGATGCTTATATACCCTGTAGAGAAATTTCCCTGATTTTCAATGAATATGAGTATAGACTTTGTTCAGAGTGTAGTTCTCTGAACCTGTAAGCCCCCGGAGACTTAGCATTTTAATTTTCCTACAGGTTACACATCATACGGAAGTACTTCCTTGTACGCGCTCAGACACAAAAACCATATACTTCTTTTTGATTACGCGTCATGGCATCTTAAAGTGTTTGAATTTCTTTTGTTTAGTATTTTCTTAAGCTCACATGTGCAAATAACCACTAACTTACACATATACTCGTATACATATATTAACGAGTATAACATTGTTGATTTGCATAAATGTGCGTTAATAAAGGCAGAAGTATCTCAAGTGTAACAATGGAAAATAAAAAGTTGAATATAAAAAGTATATTAAATAACGTAAAAGTTAGAAAATACGAAAAATGAAAAAAGAAGAAGAAATGAAAAAATATGTGACACATGTTTTTCGACAAAATCACGCTTTCAAGTGTCATTAAATTGACACGCGAAAGTAAACAGATAAACAGACATTCTCTCAATGAAAGGACATACGAGTGAGTGTGTAGCTTCACACTTGAAAAATTCCTATAGTTTTCATGTATGCATTTGTGTGCATATGAACACGGTGTTTGATTGGGAGGCTGTGTGAAACTTTGGCCAAGTTAAATTATTATTGTATAACATATAGGCTTAAATTGAAAAATGTTTGTTGAAAAAATTTCTTAGTTTTCTAACTTTTTACACTAGGCGATCCCTATGGAGTATTTTGGAGATTTTAACGCGTGCAGAACTTAATAAAATTATGTAAATATTTTGACAGGAAATAAATTCAGTTGAGAATTACTTAGGAGATATATCATGTATATATATTATATTTATATATGTATGTATGCATATTATTAGTACGGATATTCAATAACCATTTTAAGATGGACGTTAAAATAGGATATGAATTTTTTCGTTTATTAGAGCTACAGCTATGTTGGTGTGTACATAGCTATCTATATATTTGTATGTATATATATCCTACTAGAAAAATATGTTTAAAAAATATATAAAATATTCATTTCCTCTGTATGTTCTTAGTTTGACTTATTTTAAAGCTTAGTTCAATGACGTTAAACAAATAAATATGTTAAGTGAGTGGAGAAACTAAATAAACAAACAAGTAAGCAAATAAATGAATAAAAAAATTATAATAAATATATTTTACAAAGAAAATATGTGCACATAATTTAATAAAGAAATAAATATAAATGAAAATGTAAATATATTAATTTAAAATACAAATGTTAAAACGCACATATATACGCGCTCCCTGTGCTATTAAAGTAGCGTATACTTATTAGTAAACGCCAACTCGCCAAACTGCAGAAGAGGTCGGGGCGTATGAGCAACATTTTTTAATTAGTTCTAATGAAATTTGTTTGCATAATAATTTGTAAGCTTAATCAAAATACTTTCAGGGTGAACTCATTTTTTTGTTTTAATACCATAATAGCCATTAAAAAAAAATAAAATAAAAAAGAATTAAATAATAATGAAAACTTTCCCCCCATAGGTTTTCATTATTATTTATTTCTTTCCATCGTCTACATATCTGTTTTCTTTGAGAAATTTTTAAAAGTGCTCTGATTTTAAATGTATTTAATTTCTAAAGAACATAATAAATGTAATTTATAAATAAAAATTACCGATTTAAGTGATATTAGTTTACTTAAAAAGACTATTTTACAAAGAAATTGAAAATAAGAGTTGTTTCTCATAAAATTTAAATTAAAATCATCTCATTTATATATTTATGATTTCAAAACTCTGTCGTTTGCACTTCGCGATTCATTTAAAATAATAATAATAATAATTGGGCATGTGTGTATAAATTTTTAGTTTTGATCATCAGTGATGCTATGCGCTTTTACTGTTATCCATGGCTGTAAACGTCTAATCTTTAGAGTTCTTTAATGGAAATAGGGAAAGGTAATACGGAGCCACGTCAGGCAATTAAAGAGGCTGGAGTGTAGTGAAAATATTGTTTTTGGCCAGAAATTCATAAGGTAAAACACGTGAGCTATTTTTCCATAAACTACGGCGTTTTTGGGATTGCTTTACGGAAATGGTGCTGAACTTGTAGGCAGTTTTCCTTATTGACTGCTTGACCTGGTGGTGTAAATCAAAGAGCACAGTAAGTATAACCCTCACGTTCAACCACACTTGTTAAACCGTTTTCGGTTTTGACGAGCCACAATGACTCCACTGGGATTATGGAGCTGCTGGGGATTTCCGTAGAAGTGTTAAACCATTCGGGAGTGTTTTGGTTTTGTTGAAAACAAAGTTTTGTCAAAAAATTATAATAATAAATAAAATTTCTGGAATTTCTCAATTTTTTTTCATTATTTTTCCCGGTGCAGCGAATTTCATCAAGGTTCTGCTATTAAATTTAAAAAAATATAAATCCCATTTTAAATGCTCATTCAACAATTTTCCACTGCCAAAGAAATTTATATCTGCACAATTTAATAATTTTTATACCCTCACAGCTTAGCTACCGCCATCACGTTGTGCACTCTCACTTTAATTCATAGAAACTCCTACACACCGTCGTAAATTATTAAATCTGCTATAAATTGGTGTAATAAAAAATCTGTCTCAAGCAAATTGCTGTAAATAATTTCCAACACCCACCCGTTTGTGCTCATTACCGTTATAGAACTCGCTCGCTCAGCATAGTAGCGCTGCGCTTAAACTAATTGTAGGAAATAATTTTGAAAAAGGCAAACGCTACACAAATTGAATGCAATTAAATAAGGACAAACGTGTTGTAGTAGAAAAAAAACAAGAAAATGCGAAAGGAAAAAAGAAAAAAATAGTAAAAGGGCAATGCACCCGCTCCTTTCTTCGGCAATAAGCCAGCGAAAAATGAGTGCCGAGTAAAAAGTGAATTGCCTTAGGTGTGGCAGACTGTTTTGTTGGTTTTGTTTTTTTTTGTGTCCCCCACAATTTCATATACGGTGAGTAACAGGAGTTTACATCCCTTTTCAACGAAACACGTGCACGCATTTGTCGCGCTTCATTTTATTGTTATCAACTTGAGTGTCTGAACATTGTATTTGCCAGTTTCGAAGCGCGCATGCAATTTGCCTGAAAGCTTAAAGTGAGCAAGCTGCGTGAGTAAAGGTGGGTTTACGTAAAAATGTGCGAGTGAATTACTTTGACATGCAAATAAATCAAATTTTGTAGATTTTTCCTCTGTTTATTTAATTTTTTTTGGTGGAAAACCTTCACAGTAGCTCTCTGAATTGGGTGTGCTATAATTGCTTGTGCTTAATATGTTAGCAAAACATGCTTAACAGACAATTTAGTTGGCAGAACAAATAGAGACAAATAGAATTTTTATCTAGTATCTTTTTGGGTTGAAAGAAAATCATCACGCTTCCTTTGTAGATTTACTTGTGCTCAATATTTGGAGCGGTCAATTTTTGGGCGTGTTCTTACATATTTTGTAAATATCCTTGGAAAGAAGAAGCGAAATAATTGTGTGTGTGTTTCTCGATTGTGGATCTGTGTCTTTACATTCTGCAGATGTAAAGGTGGAATATTTTTATTCTTCAAAACGAAAATTGCTTTAATCTTCATCCGAAGCTCGCTGACAAATGAGTAAAATCAACCAATCAAGGGAAGTTAAAATCACTTGGGGCTGAAGAGCATGAAGTTGGATATAACGAATTACTTGAAAATTATCGAAATGGTACGGCTATAGGAAAAAAAAACCTTAGTGGTGGAACAAAGAAATATCTGTGCTTCGGAAAAGTATTAAGAAGCTAAAGCTTTCTAATGAAGCCAAAAAGGGCGGGTCTTGGCAGTCTCACAAACATTTAAAGAAAGCAATCAGAAAAGCTCAAAGCGAATCTTGGAAATCCCTTTGTACTGACATTGAAGGGCACAAAGAAGAAAACAGACTGAAAAAATTGTCCACTTGTAAAGACTCAACAATAAGGTCGGAATCTGATATAAATAATAGGAAGGAATTGGAAATAAACTTTTTCCAACTCTTTAAATGTTCAGGATTAAATGGTATATTTTCCATGGAATAGCAGTCAGCAACGGACATCTTGACCCCCTTATTATTTAGCATTTATTCAGCCTGTACTAAAGCGAAAGTAATCTTCATACTCACGACCGGCAGGAAAATTCATGTAAGTCTAAAGAATGTGCGGCCAATAAGCCTCACAACTCTCTTATTAAAAATCTTAGAGATGTGACATCGAGCAATTCGGATAAATCGTATTTATGGTTCGGTTTGCTTGAACTTTTCTTCCCTGAATCAAGTTAGTTAATTTAGAGGTAGAGTTGTTTACTTGACTAATCCACTAGGAAATGAAAGGGACATGGTCATTCCTTTTTTTGGTCAGTCTAAGTTGCCTGTTCGTGTGTTGGCAAACCGTCTTTTTTGTTTGTTTTTGGGTCAAAAAACTAATCGGCTACTACCATAACGCTTTCTTTTAACTTCGAGTCTATTTGAATAGCTTATATTAAGATTTAAATTATCCATATTTTATTATCACTCTGGTGTTACACCAATGACATGAAATTGAGGCGAGTCGCAGTTATTAATAAATTTTGGGAAATCAACTCTATACGAAGCTGATGCAAAATGTTGCTCATACGCTATGGCAAACTAAGACTATTTGTTAATCACAAAAATCAATATCAATCAATATATTTTATAGTAAAGTAAATATTACCTTCGAAAAAATAATTTTTAGCTTTCGGTTATTTTGTGCAAATTATTTGTAAATAAACTCTTCTGACAATTTTTCGAATTTTCCAGAATTTGTAATATAATATGTATGTCATTAATCAAAGAATCCCTGCATACAAACAAGAGAATAATATATTATTTACACTAATCATAATTTGATTGAAATATGAAATAAAATTTAGTTTTATTATGCAAGTCCATGTGGTTCAGTCAGCGGCGCAGCAAAACCGGCAAATTCTATATTAAACATTTACTCAATATTTTCATTATAATGGCAGCACATGACATCCATATGTTGTGCTCAAACATTTATGCTGCTTGTATTTGCATTTATTATACTCTATTTTCCCAATTTCCTATTACGAGTAACTCGCGCATGCCAATGCAAATATCAACCAATTGTTTGCACACAAGCGCATATTCGCTAAAAATTGCTTTTATTCGTCAAAAAACAATGCTCAAAATGGCAACAACAAAAGTGAAGTGCACAAAATTCGTAAAATATTAATGAATTGGGTTTTGCATTGATTTTAGCTATCGTTTGGCATACAAATAGCTGTAAGGGCAATTCGGTTGCATAAATTTTGATCAAATATATTTACATACGTATGTATATATTTATTATATACTTTTGTGTGTTGTGTGCATGGTTGAAACTACGATAGTTTTACTCATGCCCTCACATGGTCATTACTGTATGTAAATGCACATGTAATATGGACTAGCTATATAACATATTTAAATTATATATATATTGCACATATTCTTTAGTAGCTCTTAGGCATTTTTGTTTTCGTGGTATCGAAGACAATGTATACCCACATACAGTATATAGCATTCAGTGATTATGTAGGCTTGTATTTATCCATAATTTCTTACATGTTTACATGTACGTACAACACCTTGTGTGCTTTAAATGCAAAGCCTGGCAACCTAATTGCAATTAGTGCTTTGTGTTTCGAACTATTTGCTGGAAGCACAGTATCTAATTAAGGCTATTTATAGCAATTCCAGGTATTTCTGCTGATACTTAAAGTATTATTAATTACAAGCAACATGTTAGATTTCTATTAAAACAAAGTTCCCAATAGACGCTTGTGCAAAATTATGATTAAATAAAAATCTGCAGCAAAATTTATTGTGTTAGACTTTTGAAATAACTAATTCGATAAATGGCTTTCGTGAACTCCATTTCCTCTGATAACGGAAGGAGTGCTCTCACCTTGATCATTAAGTTTTTCTTCAGAGGTCTTATCCTTTACCAGTGTTTAAGTCTGAATCAAAATAAGCCCAATTTCCCCTGCATACTTTTATGCATTAGTTTTTGCTGGTGCTTGGACAGTTTGCTTAGATGTTTGCCAGCACCAGGAACTGCTGAAAAACGCCAGTTCCTAAGTGGTGTAAGCCAGACTTACAAAACCACTGGAACATTACCTTGCTTCACAAATTTTGAAGAGCCAATGTGCGCAATAAATTTCAACGTAACAAATGGAATGGTCTTCCCACACCATATCCAATTTCTCACCCTGAGCTCCACCCAATAAATACATTATATCTAATTATCTAATTTTTTCTTATGGAGTTCACTCCCGAACTCCATTAAGAGCCAAACGGCTTTATGAATACATTGAAGAGTATTATTAACCAACTCCTTCCCTACTCCTAAATATCCTCTCCCTCCTACTCCCCTAGCTTAAACAACCAGTACACGTATATGTGTGCGTAGCTTTTGGAGTTGACGGTTCATAATTTGGTTCTCTATCCTGTTTATTACTGTGTTTATCTCTCAATAATTTCTATCATGTTGAGTTTCGGTAATTTCTCTTTTAGATATAAAAAGTCACTCACATAATTAACTTTTACAAAATTTTTTTAATGGGCGCGATGTCGAAAATAAAAAAAGTTTCAAATAGGTGGAACCAAATTCCATTTGTTCATTATAGATCCGAAAAGCTCGGCATTCTGTTTTAGCAGATTCTAATCATTCACAGAGTGCAACATCTGTTGCATTAGCACTTGACGTATTTCAGTTCTATTTTGTGCCATGAATCAACTAACAATCGCTAAAGCTCATTTCACATTGAATTGGAGTTGGAACAAAAAACAAGTTCCAGGAGCATGTTTTATCGATTTAGAAAAGGCGTTTGATAAAGGTTGGTTTAAGGAATTAATCGCAAAAATGCTAAGTTACAATTTCCACTTACACTTACTTATTCTCATAGTGTAACAGCATTTGCAGATGACGGTCATAAACACAAATTTACAGCGAAAATTCGATACAGTGCAAAAATTCGCTAAGAATTGGCATCTTAAAATAAATATAAGTAAATGTGAAAATATTAAAAAAAATTGGAGCTAGTTTGGTATGAAAATAAGTGAACCAAATGATTTAATTACTGTAACTACAGGGCTAAATACATTGGAATTACTTTGGATGAATTCTTATACAACAATGATCATATAAATATTCAACTTTCGAAAGCTATCCTCGCATTTTTTAAATAAAAAAAAGTTCTCTTCAAAAAAGGTAAACAACAGAGTTAAAATTATTATGTACCAATCACTAATACAATCAATAATAAGCTATGGATGCTCCATATGGTTAAATACGTCTCCTTATTATATGGAACACATCAAAAAATTTGGCGCTGGTACTTCTCTTCACAGAACACCAACCGGCAACTACTTAAAATTTATATAAAATAAAAGACTATACGCTTCAACTCAAATAATGAGGATTGGCATAAGAATTATATTCCTGATTAGGAACCATATTACAATATAGAAGAAATAAATATGTTTATAAGAGCACATTTCTATTGTGATGATATACCTATATCATATGCTGAAATGGCAATGAGCAATGGTTCGATTTCAACTGAAATATATTTATACCTAGATAGGCAAAAATTCATTCAAAATAATGAAGGTGTGTGCCGAGCGAATGAAAAAATAATTAGTAAATCTATTCTTACAGAATTTAATAATAGGTTTGATAATTCCTTATCACAAGAAGACAAATTCGAATTTGACAGATGTAAGAAAAGTGTTGGTGGTTATCACAATAATACCTTAGCCCTACATTCCCTATATTACCCTATATTCCTATTATCCAAATTTCCCAATTTATTTTATTTTCTGTATATGGTTTAGATTTAAGTTAGTAAGCAATTTTTTATAAATTGTTCACTGCAAACTCATGCAGATCTTTTAAATAAAAGTAATTCAAATATAATTAAACATAATTAAATATTCTCAAAAGAAATTTCACATTATATTGAGGCTCTTGAGAGCTCAACTAGAGACTTTGAAACATTGTATTACTTTTTATTAAAAGTTTTTGTTTATTTATGTGACTAATTTAATATTTAATAATAAAATAAATATTCATAAATAAAAATAAGCAAAACTTCCGCTTTTGGGCTGACAGTAATCCTTGTGAGATATTCGGGAGCCTCTCCATGAACAAAAAGTGCCTGTTTGGTGCGGCGTTTTCGGCCAAAACGATCATCGGACCGTATTTTTTCCAGCACTACCGACAAGACGGAAACAGAGCACACACTAGCCGCGATTCAATGACGCTACTCCGCCCGATGTTCGACCGATGCTTCATATCGAAAACCAGCGATTTCGATAGGGCATCGTGCTCACGCGATTTGACGCAGCCGAGCTTTTTCTTGTGGGAATATTTGAAGAGCAAAATTTACATGCACCAGGAAATATCGCTTATTACCACCGACATGATGGAAAATGTGATTCTAAAGGCAAAAAAAAGCGTATCGTTTACATCAAAAATTATTTGTTTTAATTTGGTGGAAGTTGCATACCAAACATAATGTAAATAAAATAGAAAGCAAAAACTAAAATTTGAGTAAAAAAAAAAGTTGTTATCGAAACAGATGGCGGAGCACTCTGTACAAAAAGTTGGCTATTTTGGAAGTTGATGGTTCAGAGTTTTAGTCTCTATTTTGAGTTCGTGTTGACTTAAGAAAAATTGCTCACTAGCATCAGGTCTTTCTGAGCAATTTAGAGGTCTTGGCACAAGCTGGTCGGAAAAATGTAGAATAGGTCTTATGGCCAAAGGCAAGTTCGGATTTTAGATATTTTGTGTTAACTTGGCTGTAATACCTTTTGTTTGCGGCAAACCAAAATATCAATCAATTACGTGATCTTTTAGTTCCGTCCAAATCATTGGTTTAGCAAATGGCAAATGTCTTAGTTTTTACTCAGTACAACCTAATAGAAGTCTCATACTCGTTACACAGAAATTATGTAGAACCTGAGGTTTATTTGGATATATATAAATAAGATTATTCGATTAATGAATGCAGTTCTTTGGCATACTTTTATATAGAATTTCTCTCTCTTTTCTCTTGATCGTAATTCAAACATCTCAGAACATTTATGGCTAACCGAAATTCTTCGTCAAATCATTTTTAATGGCTCCTCGGTCGGCCTATTTTCAACTATCAAGAGAGTTTTTTACTTACACCGAAGAAATGATCGTCACATGATGCAAAGTCCGATCTATATATATGTTGGTTGCATCAAGTTATTGCACTCATAACTCGCTTCCAAACACACTACACATTTAAAATCACCTTGTTCTCCGTCCATTGGTGTTTTACAGTCATATGTGCAGTTGCTTTTCCATTTTACCTTCTCGTATTTAATCCACTTTTTATCACCCGTAATGAGTCGCTTCAGCAATGGTTCGATTCTATCGCGTCTCATAAGCGTTTCATTGTAAATACTTGTGTTAGCTTGATACATTCGGGTTAGTGATGCCAAATCTTCAGATGTTCTGAAAGAGTTCGGCACGCCGGAAATTGTCAATAAAATATATTAAGTGATACTGAATGGGTATTCTGACAGGGCATGACCTTCTTTGGTATCATCTCCATAAGCTAGGTAAAGTGGACAAATGCACACTCTTGCGTGTGTTCGTGCCTTAGTCACTGAGACGTTACATCCTTCACAATGGTTCCAGTTACAAAAACATTATTCAAACCGGAATTAAATGTTTAAAAATTTAGATTACAATGGACATCTGGATTTTTAAGGTTGTTTTTTTTTGCTTATTGGAAATTGAAATTAATTTAAATTCATTTTTACATATATAGTATTTATGTTTCTCCGCAGTTATTGAATACAGTTGTATCTTGAATTTTTCCAATTAAAGCGCACACTGCTTGATTGATCAATGCTCGTCTGAACGTTGATTGTTGCCAAAGCTCCTGCATCATTAGCCGATGAAATAACCAAAAAGCCAAGCAAACAAAGCAAAATAAAGTAAACAGTCAGCCACTCAGGTGCAAACAAATATACATATGTACATAAATATGTATACACAAGCCCAAGACTTCGTTGGAAAGGTGTGTAAACCTGTGCTTTGCTTAGGCTTCTTACAGCTACTGCAAGGAGGATGAGTAATAACTTCGGGTAAATATCAACACTTAAAGCTTTTGATGTGAAGAAAGGAGATCAGAGAGAGATTTATGTGTGTACATAATTGTAGCCAACTTTTTGCGTCATAAGCATGAAATTTGTCGGGAAAAAAATTGTGAAAGGAAATTAAAACAGGGCTGACGCAATAAATATGTTAACATAGAGAAAAATTCCGTTTGATTCAGAGATGAATTTGAAGTGGAGAAATATTTCCTTAAAGAGAAATTAATTAAATTATGGACTGAAAAAATTATTTATTGATTTTATTTTGATTAAATTCAAGGTGAGAGCTTTGTTAGCGTTTTCCACAGGCTGGCTTCATTTTTTTTTTTGCTGGGGATTTGTAACCATTTTTCTGCTTGAATAATCTAGACTCAGTTTATGGAACGTGTGAATATGTAGCATGAAAATTAAATTTGTGATTTACGATGTTTGTTTGACACTGTCGGCTTCATGTGGATATTACAAAAGAGATTGTGAACTTTTTGTTATGCCATATACCTTAAACAAAATCCACTAAATTTTGAGAAACATGTTGAGAGCAAAAATGTAAGACTAATAGAAAATCAAATTCAGTTATCATCCACTTACGGCTTAGTTACTTATATTTTTATTTGTTTGTTTGTCATTAGTTTTTTAGTTAACTTTATTAAATTTGTATTTTCTTTGGAAGGATCAGGTGAAGAAGGATGTGGAGAAACGAATAATCGCGAAAGCGGTTGTTTATTTTATTTTATTTTTATCTTAATATTTTTATTTTTTAATGTTAAATTTATTTATTTTTTGTTTTATTTTATTAATCTTTATAACATCTAGATGAATGGAATGGCTTAAATTTATTTTGCTCGATTTAAATTAGTTTTATTTCTTTTGATAATTTCATTTCAGCTTACTTTTATTGATATAAATTTATTCATATGCTTTTTTGATATTATTTAATTTAAATTTTATCTTGCTTTATTAAGCTTTTTTGTTTGTTTAAATTTTTTTGAAAATATATTTCAATTTTTTTATTTTTCATTATATATTAGTTAAATTATTTTATGTTAATTTTGATTAAAGTTTTATTTTTTTTATTTTTTCATTTTATTCCATTTTATTTTATTTTAATTTATTTTATTCTCATTTATTTTATTTTATTTCAATTTATATTATTTTATTTTATTTTATTTTATTTTATTTTATTTTATTTTATTTTATTTAATTTTTTTATTTTATTTGATTTAATTTGATTTTATTTTATTTGTTTTTATTTGTTTTTATTTTATTTTATTTTATTTTATTTGTTTTTATTTTATTTTATTTTATTTTATTTTATTTTTATTTATTTTATTTTATTTTATTTTATTTTATTTTATTTTATTTTATTTTATTTTATTTTCTTTTATTTTATTTTATTTTATTTTATATTTTTTTATTTTATTTTATTCTATTTTATTTTATTTTATTTTAGATTATTTTATTTTATTTTATTTTATTTTATTTTATTTGTTTTTATTTTATTTTATTTTATTTTATTTTATTTTATTTTATTTCATTTAGTTTATTTTATTTTCTTTTAGTTCTTTTTTTTATTTTATTTTATTTTATTATATTTTATTTTCTTTTCTTTTCTTTCCTTTTCCTTTCTTTTATTTTCTTTGCTTTTCTGTTATTTTCGTTTCTATTATATTATTTTCTTTTCTTTTATATTATTTAGTTTAATTAATTTAATTTAATTTTATTTTGTTTTTTTTTTATTATTTTGTATTATTCTATTTTATTTAATTTTATTTAAGTTTGCTTAATTTTGTTTTTTTCATTTTATTTAATTTTTTTTATTTTACTCTATCTATTTTTTATTTATAATTTGATTTTCTTTTATTTTGTTTTGCTTTGTTTGATTTTAGGTCATTTAATTTTTGTTTATTATTACTTTTTATTTGATTTAATTTTTGTTAATTTAATTAAATTTAGTTTACGTTTATTATGTTATTTAATTTTTTTGGTTTCATAAAATTTTTTATATTTAACTTAGTTTAATTTTTTTATTAATTTTAATACTTTATTTATATAATACATATATTTTATTTCATTTGGTTACATTTTATTTTAATTTACTTGATTTCTGTTTCTTAAATTTCATATAAATACAATTTGTGCATTCTGCTCAATCTCAGACGTTGTTGGAATTTATTTTTAGGTAAAATAGTCATGGTTGTGTTGTTTTTTTACGTACCTATTTTGTGGTATATAAATATATACAAATATTCTTTGATATATGCCGTGAAAGGGCACACGTAAAATTCGATTGGCTAAAAGTTGGCCAAGTTCGTAAACGTGTTTCAAACTCCCAAAGGGCTAAGTTAAATACCGTAGTGAATGTTAAAGACGAAGTGAATAACAATATAGTAACAGATCCGCAACATTTAAGCTTACAAATAAAAGTTTAACCCTTGTTACATACCATAGACTAAACACATATGCATATATGTATGTATGCGTGAAGGAGTTGACTGGCGAAAATATTCACTACAATATTTGTATTTTAATGGAGAAACTTACAAGCAACCATATATTGATTTTGAGCTTATCGCACGAAAAATCTCCGCCAGTGAATGTGCATTTAACCAATTTTTAAACACTTAATTTTTCTCAGATTTGGGTTGAGTTCACTAAACCTTTATTTAGGAATCCCGAGACCAGACATGTGTAATATACATAAAAGGATTTGTATATGGTATATGTATTTATGTGCAATAACAATAATAATAATATTGAATTGCGGTGATTTCGCCACCACCTCTTGGCGTCCTCAGTGCGTGTTTTGCCTGCTAATCACAGATAATTGCGTGATAAATACATATTGTGCTGGTATTTATGTGGGCGAAAATATTATGTGTAGGAATAAACAAATAGTGAGATTAATTTTGCACTGAAACACTTTATCACTCAACTACATATGATTATATTCATCAATCGATTGGGTCTAGTGCTTTATTAAAGTTCTTATTAAGATTTGCTATGTAATTAAGGAAATTTATAACATGCACGTAAGTATGTATATTGGTATATTTTTATTTGTGGCTTCAAGAGCGGAGTGATTAACATAGCATATTATCATGCAGAGGCGGGTTTGATTTCCAGGCGGACTAACATTCAAGATTACAAAAAATTAAATATAAATTTATTGGAAAATAAATTTTTCCCATCGCGCTCGGAAATGTTATGAGACCGTACTCCCTGCTGCTGATATTAACGGAACATTGCATTCTGGCTTCTCACGCGCTTAAAATAGGTCCGACTGCGGACAACAATTGTATGAATTGCAAGGAACATATGGAGATAGCGGAGTACGTAATCTGGGAAAGTGCGGCTTTCGGAAGACAAAGGCTATGTATACTCGGTGCAGAAAGACTACAAGATCTACAATCAGCTATAGCCATAGGGCCAGAATAACTACTTAAGTTCGCGAAAAGAACAGCAATCTTTTTCACACTAGAGGCACAATAGGAGTGTAGCAGCACAGCTTGGTTACATGTAGTATGCCTGACAACACTATGAACGTATTTCGTCTATGTGAGACCCACTGGGTCAGCCAGCGTCTTAGAGGTGTTAACCTTTATGAGTGTTTTTCTGTCTTACAGAAACTAACTAATTGACAAACTTTCGCCCGATAGAAATTGCGAAATAGTCTGTAAGCCTTAACCTTTAACAAATACCTATATTGTTCTAGACAGAATTGACCTTGTCGACTTTTGCTTCAATCTGTAAACCATCTTGGAAAAAATATAGCAAACCTTCGGTCCTCCCATAAAGGATAATGTTGGAGAACTTACGCCAAGAGCAGATCTGATGTTTTAGTTTGTTTCCACATGAATGCTTATTTAAACTATATCTGACCACCAGCGTTACATTATTTGCTCCGGCACAAATGATCTCCCAAGCCAAAATTGACGGTTAGGAAGGTTTTGTTATATCTTTGGTGGAACTTGCAAGCTGTTCCTTTATGGCTAAATCTTTAGTTTAGTTTCTTCTGTCAGCAATTGGACCACCTATGAGAAGCAATTGCACAGAAGTAACCAGTTACAGCTGATAGGAGGGGAAATATGTTTCATCAGGAATTGACTCGCCAGAAGCTCCTAGGGCTTGATTGTCCATATTACTAGTGTTACGTGTCGCATCATGTCATACTAAACGGCGCTGAAAACGTGTTTACTCGCGCTAAAAGTTGTTCTTTGACAGTTTTTCGATTGATTGACTCAGTACGTTGTGAGCGCTCGTCAAAGATGGACACCAGCAAAGAGAAAATTCGCTATATTTTACAATTTTTCTTCGATCAAGGCGAAAAAGCAGACAAAGCGGCTGAAAAAATTAATTTAGTTTATGAGCCCGATACTGTAAACGAACTTGTAGCACAAAAGTGGTTTGCTAGGTTCCGTTCCGCCACCACGCGTCGGGAGGCCTGTCGTTGAAAATTGCGATAATAACATGGAAACAGACCATGGAAACAGACCGTCACGTGAGTACTTATTTAAATGCTGAGAAACTAAAGACAATCCAGAAAACCGTTTGGAATCATTTGCATGTAAAAAAACCGAACGAACTTTTTACTTTTCCTAATATAATTTGTGCTTTGTAACCGCTTAAGCGATTTTCGGCCGTGGTTTTGCGTCTTAATGTTTTTCCGAGGGGCGACCGCAATTAGAAAATTGAACTTAATTTTTTATTGTAATTAATTTCCTGTAACTTTTTGGATGTTAGTACGACACCAAGATTTGAACCTGGGACTTCCGAATGGCAGTACGCAATGCTAACCGCTCGGATTCCGTAGGCATACTTTTATTATTTAAAAAATTTATTTGGCTAAATGAAGAATTCATTATTTTTTGTATTTTATTTTATCGACGGGTTCATTTAATGTGAAATGATTTTATTACATCCTAATTTGGCTATGCATAAAAAGCAGCTTTAAACGTTTTATTTTTAGAAAATAAAAAATGTGCTAGTGAATATTCAAACGATAGACCTTTACAAATCGCAGATTAAAGGTCTATACTATGTATGTAGGACAGATATTGATTGGACCTTTGTATGTAAATGCAGTCAGTTGCAACTTAAGCTTCGGAGGAACATTTGTTTTATGTATTTACATACACATTGTTGCCTACAAGTAGGTAAGCATGCATATATGGTATATAGAATTTCACTTGTTTATTTATAGAGGAACAATTTTTTCTTTTGCTTGGCTTACACTATACCTTGCTCACCTACATCGGTATTCATATATGTATGTACAAATGTATATAGGAAATCAATAACCTATAACCAAAAATAGTAAGATATACATTATACATACATACATACATATATATATAGAGCTTGCTTTATTACACTGCTCCCTGCCAATTTCAACTATTTTCATTTTCAGCATCACTTCAGTGTCATCGTGCGCGTCATCGTTGTCGGAACATGCTGGTATACTTGTATGTCATTGTTTATGAGCCTAGAGTGAGCGTGTTGCCTCTTCGTTGCCTTAGTATGGGCTCTACTGTCAATTATTCAATCAATTTGCTGCTATGTGTGTATGCCGCATATATATATATATACTCGTATATATACCTACGTATATGACTGGGTTTATATTTTTGTCTCATTGCCGGCGTTCAGAGAATTTCTCTCATCCACTTTCCTGCTGTTGCTCCATTAATATATTGATCTTGTTATGACCACTTTGATGCAAAATTTACATACATACATTTATACTAAATATACATAGGTATAAGCCCATCAACACTTTCACCTTCATGTATAGTGATATTTTTAAAATGGCCGTTAGCAATGGTGTACCTGTCAACCGGTAAGCTTAGTTTTCTTACACACATATATATTTATATATTTTTAATTTTTTTGGGCATATATTGTTTCAGTTGTTGCTAGTTAAGCTTTTAAAAGATGTTTTTGATACTATACACATTAATATACCGCAAACATATACTCGTATATAATATGTATCTGTATATATACTCGTATGTCGGTAGAATGCCCACCTGCCACTGCCACTTACCTGAGTGGATCTTTTATGTGTATATAACGGTCCATCGAGATGGCGCATAAATTTAAAATGGACGCCGTTGAGCACATCACATCAAAAGCGACCCAAGTATCACAAAATTGCGCGCCGAAAATCCAATAACCTGTAAAGCAACAACAACAAAAATGAGTGGAAATTTTATTACTCGTTATGTTATGGCGTCAATTTAACTAATAGGTATTTATTACATATCATTTGTTATAGAGATTTTATATTAAGAACTAATTAAGACTTAGTTAGGGGGAAACAAACATAACATGTTCGGCTGATATTTGTTTAAATTCTATAGATTAGACATACGAATATATGGAAGGTATGCCGTATGGGAAGTAGGACTATTTTATGACTAGTTTGTTGATCAATAGATATTAATAGGAAATATATGTATCAAATTTGATCGTATTCAGAACTCTGTGCTGTGACATGAGATACATACTTTTTAGCTCAAATGTGAGTGGCGGTGATCCCAAAGTTCATAAACCATGTCATGAAGATCAAAAAAAAAAATTAAAAAATAAAAATATAAAAGTTTATATTATTTTTGAACAAACATTTCTAAAGCTTGGAATTCTAGAATTTTGCGCCATGTAATATGGGTGGTATGACACCATTCACTGTCAATGGATGTGTGCTTAATCCATTATTTATAAAAATTCAATGCAGAATCTGATTTTTGCATATTTTCTGTATCAGATCAAAATCCTTTGAAAAATGATTCATCCATATCTTGAGAAAAAATGGCTTTATTAAAATGTCTGCCACTTGTGACTTTATCACAGGGCCCAGCTGATTTCACAGCACTAACTCCGGGAGATTTTATTCAAGGCGCTCGGCTTTAATTTACGAATAGGAGAAAATTATAACACTTCACGATCAATAAATTTGTCGCTAGGAAGAGTAAAATAGAAGTCGCAATCTTATTAGAAGGACTGTCAAGTTGGTGACTGCCTCGTAGTCCAAGACGATGACCGATGGCCCGAGCGAAATAAATTCCAATCACAGCCCTTCACAGCCTGACATAACAACGTGCTACACAACATCGCGCAATAACAAAGAAGGCCAAGGGCAGCCAAAATCGAAAGTCATGCTCAATAGGGCATACGTCAGCCGGACTTCAAGCAAAGGGTCTCATAAACAGCACAACAAAAGGGGCCATCGGCAAGAGTTAGTGTAGCTTATGGAGGTAAGTACAGATAGACCGATTGGCAGCGATAAATCCCATTGTTACATGGAGTTTGATATATACATATGTGAATGATGGGCTGAAATGGAGACGAGAAAATGTAAGATAGCTGAGGATAGGTCAGACGAAATTCCATCACGAACGCAAGCAGAAATTCGCCATGGGATTCTCTTTGGGTTTCGGCAATTTGTGTCTACTTCAAATAAGAAGAATGTTGTCTGTAAACTTGTCTGTAAACTTAACTGGATTAGTATAAGAATATTGGTTTGAAGATGCTGATAGGACCTCGAGGAATAGTTTTATTTCTTTGTTCAAGGAAAATTATAAAATCAACGCAGTGACTCTGCTTCCCCATAAATATATATTACAAGAAACCAAGAAGAACTTTGATAAGCTTCTGATTCGATAGCAAGGTTATTGACAGGAAATGACATTCTGATGCATATCAAGCAGTGTATATGAGGGTAACAGGCTTTTTCGTTATCAGATGACAAGAATTTATTCAAGAAAATGATGTTTGCATGCAAACAATATATCCGGAGATGTGTGAAGAAGTGAAGCAGAATATTTCCAGCGATCCAGGCGATCAGTACTTTGAACAGTCCGATGACGCAGGCTCCGAAACAGAATACCTCTCATTTATATTAAAATTGGCAACGTGGATAACTTGTAGAGGCATTCGCCAGCAAACTCTCCACTCTTTATAAAAGGCTGCTGATTTCTGAGCTGTTAGTGGTTAGATGAGGAAAGAAAACCACACTGAGTTGCACTAAAAACTTGATTTCAATTTTATTTATGACAATGAACCCTTTTAAGTTGAAAATAATTTATATAAATGTTAACCTTGTTTGTCATAAATCTACGCTGTAAAACGCAACAATCACATGGCAAGAAAAAAACTTAGTTAAATACTAGTATTTAAATATAAATTGATGCCATTACACTACTTGTTAGCAAACGCCTAGCAGTTCAACAGTAACAGTAGTAATAATAGTTTCCACCACTGTGCCACTGTTATGTGTTATGTTAATTTCCACCACGCCATGGGTTGCTTTCATTTTCTTGATATGCTCTGTTAAAGTGTGCAGCACGTGGATACTCCATATATCGACACGATAGCCGAGTGGTTAGCAATTGTTATTGCATCGCGGGAGATTTATTTATGGTTAGAAATTCAACATGCCAAAATGAACTAGTATTTAAATGGTATGAAGCTAATGTATTGTTAAAAACATAAGTTGCTATTCTGGGAAAAATATGGAAGGTAAACGAATAATTTAATGTAAAAATACCAATTAGTTGGAATACAATTAACAACTCCAATTGTATTTTACCATGCAGGGAGTATTATATATTTATCATCCAGCTAACGCATACACCTGCATACGGGGTGTGACAATTAAGTAATGAGATTGATTCCATAAAAACCGTATGTTTCAAAATTATTCTACAACTCTGCCATTCCCTTCAAAGTAGTCCCCTTGGGCAGCTATACAAAAATTCCGTCGCGTTTTCCATACTTCGTAACATTTATGGAACGCTTCAACTGGGATATCAGCGAGTACCCACGTCTCGGCCCCTTAGATATCCTCAATCGACTCAAAATGTTTTCCTTTGGCCACCGATTTTGCTCTAGGGTACAAAAAGGTCACAGTGTGACATAGCGGGCGAATAAGGCGGTTGTTGCAACACGGAGATCCCATTAGAGGCCAATTACTGGGACACGCTGAGAGCGGTGTGACACGGCGCGTTGTCGTGATAAAGGATTCAGTTACGAGCTATGTTTGGGCGCACCCTGTTGACTCGTTTTCGCAATTTTTCGAGTACTTGGCGATAGTAGACTTGATTTACGGTTTGCCCCGGTGGAAGAAATTTCTTGTGGACGATTCCACGGCTATCAAAAAAGGATATAATCATCGTTTTCACCTTCGACTTACTCACGCGAGCTTTACTTAAACTTAAACTCTTTATGCCATCGAAACACCTGGGCACGCCTAAGAGCACTATCACCATCCACTTTTAAAATTTCGCTCAATTTGGCGCAAAATTTTATCGCGACGCATTGCTCTTGATTTCGTTTTTCCATTTTCGTGACGAGCACCAAGAACACACGTTTACTCAACACGACACAGCAGGCGAACTAAACAAGCGATGGCAAATATATCAATGGAGAGGTGAAGGATGCCGTGAGAAGGGAAAGAGAATTTCAAGGTCGCAGGGTTACCACAATCGCGGCAATATAATCAGTCTCACTACTTAATTGTCACACCTCGTACATATGGATGTTGGTTAATTAACTGTTGTAGTTAAGTAAAAATATAATTTCCCTATTTTACATGATGTCCTCATTAGTACCGATATATATTTGCAATCTTAAAATCCTTGAAATGCGTTTTCCATATACATATATGTATAATATACATTTGAAAACAATACGGGAGGTGGACAAAGCCTTGTTAAGAGCATTTAAAGTGGAATTATATTAAGCAATAAGGATAAAGCCAGGCAATATTACCTTATTTCACTTTTAAGTACACATGTGTTGGCGAGCTATACAGATACACACACACATATGAAATTATGTACGCTCATTTGAATGACAAAGCATTTCACTTACAACCGATAAGGATATGTAAATAAGGATATTTGCAATTCATTGGTTGAGCGAATGCAGAAAAGAAGATCGATAAAACCTTGTTGATGTTTGGAAGAATTGAAAAACCTACTTATTGAGAAACTGAGTGGCCAGGTAGTGTGGTTGAAAAAGTAAGTAACGTAAAAAATAAAAAATAGAAATAAAATAAAAAAAATTATAAAATATAACCGATGCCAGCTGATTGAAGTTTTGTGGTGAAGAGTTCCTCTTTTCACCACCTTAATCGAATTTCCATCCTTTGTATCCGGCAAACGAGGTGAAAAGAAACATAAAGAAGATTAACCGAAGGCAAAGCAAATAACGACATGAATATAGAAATGTTTTGGTGGTAAATGTAATAAATGACTTCCTTACACGTATATGATGATGACAAAATAATCTGGTTTGTGAAAATAAACAGGAGTTTGCCATGTACTTTTGTAGGTAATCGAAAAGAAAAGACTCTTATATAGGTGTGTAGGTATTTGCATAAGTGAATTGACTTTGGCCAGCTAATGTTGAATATTTTCTGTAGTACGTTAAGCAGACAGTGTTTTGTACTTGTATACATACTTATGCATATATGGTAAAAATGTATACACAAGTAAATAAGGAGCACATTGAAAGATAAAATTTTATACCAACCAAAAATCAATATAAAAATGAAGATGGGTTCCAATGTATTAAACTTGCGTACGAGAGTATTCTCGCTGCAATTTCTTTTAAAAAAAAAACATTTTAGAAATAAAAATACATACAAAATTTATTAACTCAATAAGAAACCAAACTCGCTAAAAGTAAAAAAAAATTCTCTACATTTTTTTTAATTCTTTGAAACCTGTATGTGAAGTTTTAAGTAATTTTCGATCAAGCTTTCATTCGGCAGTTTATTTTCCAATTTTTTTCTTGCAAACAGAGAAACTAACCAGTTTTAAGCCTCCTTCGATTGGTTATTTGAGTGCTTTATAGATTTTTGTAAGAATTCATTATTTACATATCAAAACCAAATCTGAAGTACTGGTATGTCCTGACGAGCGGTGGACACAATCGCATCCTGCGTCCTTCTCCGTGTGGCTCTTTTTAATTTAAAATTTGTACGGAAAACACTACTATTTAATTTGCTATAAATATTCATATATCCTTAAGGGGTACGTATAATGAAAAGAGAAAAATTGTGTCTTATAATGAAATTAAAACCTAAAAAAAGTCCGAAAAAAAATTTGTTGCCCAGACTTTTGATTTACAATACAATAATTTATTATGTTAAATTTTTTAAAAATAATTTTTCCTTACAGTTAATTCTTTTAAAATATTTAAAGCGTTTCCATTACTTCTCTGCTCAGGACTTCTATTCATATAATAAATAAACCTATGTTCAGCCCAACAGGCTAGCCATTGATATTGCATATAGGTATGGTATGTATCTGCATATGTAACTCTGAGCAAGGTGCAACTGAATGATAGGCAACATGTCACTATTGCCACATCATCCTTACATCGTATATATTTCGCTAAGTGTGTGCGAATGAAATTTTAATATGAACATGTCAGGAAAAATTACTAATACTTATTTGCTTATAATGGAGTCCTTACATAAATTTACATATTTTCCTACCCAGTACCTTTTAGGAAAACTTACAAGTTGTAAACTAGTATTGCACTAGTTTGTACTCTAATGGCAGCTAACTAAATAGTTCATTATTTTTTAGTGTTAGCAATTTGTGGTTTCAAGAAAGAAATTTTCAATGAAATGTCAATAGTCACATTATGCATCAACAACATACTAGTAAAATACTAGTTTATTTATGCAAGGGAACATAAATTTGTACAAAAATATAAACAACACTTTAAGGAAGACTAGTAGTTGTCTAAGAGAAGCCAATTGCCTTGCATTTTTCCTCTAAATAGTTCATCCTCAATCCATTTTCCATGTAAGGAACTGGTATTTTTAACAAGGAACTGTCAATCGTCCTACTAGGCATATGTTTTGTACTAGTTTTGTTCTAATTCATTTAGGCATTCTGTATTTATATTTCACCAAAATCAAAAAGTGATAATAGTAACGAATTTGCTTGCGGTGAAAACCGCTAACCATTCGGCTGTCGACATTTTGCTCTCTTTACCAGAGCTTAACAGAGAAGGGAACTCAGCCATGGCATGGCCATGTTAGAAATTACTAAAAATACGTTTATGGAAGTTACAATAATTTTCGTTAGTAGTAAACTGCTATACAAATTAACAACTGGTATGTGTTCATCTTAAAAATACTAGAATTTTTGCATACATGTTTACCTTCTTACTGCAGGGAAATAACCTATAGCTTGTGATGCATTCGTGATTACTTCTTATAAATACTAGTTTTAGGCTAGTACTTTGGTTACTTTAGTTCGCTTTATGCCAGTTACTACTATTGCTTGGTTGGCTTGTGTTCATCTGGTGCGAACACATACACACAAGTAACCACAATCCTTCAACTTGTGGCAGTGCTGATATGGTGATAATGCAAATAATGTGGTTCTGTGGCGATGATGTCCAAGATGTGTGCAGTTTTGTGGTTACATTACTGAACTGCTATGCATATATACAGCACACTTGCTTTTGATTGCTGTGCTTTATAATAAATTCATAGGTAACTGAAATTCTTGCCACAAGGACGATAGGGAGGTGAACTAAAGAGAGCAGCTACTATATATGTGAGAACCTTTATCGAAGTTTAAGCCCTTCTTTTTAAAAAAATAATCCTACTTATTTTGTAGATAAAACACTTCCAACACCAATTAATCTCAGGTTTCGAGAAAATCTTTACGCAATGACTTTTTAAAAGGTTCATCCTGAATCTATACTGCGCTTTAAAATCTATCCAAATGCTTTTAAATATGTTTTGAAAACTTTTGGAAATAGAAATAAATTCAAATTTAACAGTAAACTCATGTTTACATTTATATTGTGTAAGTGCAGGTGTACATAGGTGTACCTTTTGGTCCATTCAAAGTAAATATTTGCACATCCACAGATGTGCACGCAAACGAGTTTTTAAGGCACAGACAATTTCTTTTATGTTAATAACCTTTTAAGTAACTTCATAATATTTGCAGAAGGCAGCATGGCTAAATTCGAAAAGAATGTATTGAAAATGAAAGAAAAATTTCAAACATTCTTCTATACATATAAACTGGCACGCAAAGAAACTTTCTTCTGTTTAAATTTTGCATAAACAAAAAGTAACTTCTGTTTACTAAAAGTTTCGAGTTGTTTTTTTTTTTTTGGCTAAGTAAATCAGGCAAGTGTTTATATGAATTTATATGTAGTCCCTATAGCTCTTACAACTCAGAAAGAAGAGATAATAATAACACCGTTTACTCCAGTATAGCTGAAATTAAAACAATGCGCAATTAATTACTTTTTTTTTGCTGTTTGGCGCCAATTGGAGATACCAAGTACAGTCAGGTTCTTCCAGGTCTCCAAAACGACTATGAGCGACTTGTAGAATATGGTTTTCGTTCGTCTAGAGAGCATTTTATTTTCGATTGCCCACTCCAAAGTGGCACCTGTCGGCAAGAGTGATTTTGCAATGAATTTCCAGGCTGACATTATTATTAGTGTTAAAGCTGGTCCTTCGCTTGGTACTGAAGATATTTCGTGTCGCCTTCATTCACTACCAGACCCATTCGCTTCGCTTCTTTATCAAGTCTGAAATTAAAAGCGCGGTTGTTGAGGCCAATAATGTCATTATCATCGGCGTACGCTAGCAGCTGTACACTCTTATAGAAGATTGTACCTTCTCTATTCAGCTCTGCTACGAGCTATTATTTTTTCAGCAATAAATTAAAAAAGTCACATGATTAGGAATCACCTGGTCTGAAACCTCGTTTGGTACCAAAGGGCTACGATCCTGACGGAGCTTTTAGTGTTGTTTAAGTTCAGCCGTATAAGATTTGTGGGTATACCAAATTCAGACATAGCGGCGTAGAGTCAGCTCCCTTTCGTACTGTCGAAAGCTGCTTTAACTTCGACGAAGAGTTGGTGTGTGTCGATCCTCCTTTCACGGGCCTTTTCCAATTTTTGGCGTACGATGAATATCTATTCAATGGTTGATTTACCTCTAAAGCCGCACTGATAAGGTCCAATCAGTTTGTTGACGGTGGGCTTGAGTCTTTCACACAATACACTCGAAAGGACCTTATATGCGATATTGAGGAGGCTTATCTCACGGTAATTGACACAGACTATAGGACAAAACTATTTCGATGTTGGGTCCTCGGAGTGTACGCGCGTCGAGAACACTGGAGACATTTCTTCCATCTATCACAACATTATCAATATGGTTTTGTGTTTTCCATCAGGGGACAGCCAAGTAGCTTGATGTATTTTCTTTTGATGGAATCTAGTGCCACATACAACCATATTTCGGGCCCAGTGAAGTCGATCAGCCTCAACCCATTTGGCGATGTTTCATTGTGGGGGCTAAATCGTGGCGGAGGCAGCGCTCATGAGTACGCTCCAGGCGCTCTTACAAAGCATTTTGGCCGATTTGTCCTTCTCTTCCTAAAAAAAATCGTTTTGACGCGGATTTTGGCGAAATATTCATCGACCGGGATGAATGCCAGTACTCGACGACGGAGCTTCTGTCCCACCACAAATCCGACACCAACTTTGCGCTGCTTTATATGGCCGTTGTAATAAATATCTCAGGGAGCTACTCACTTCAGATCTTGTCCTTGTCAGCCTTTATTCTTACGAGGACATCAACCAGCGGGGCAGCGGCACCTTCCCAATTAAGTGGCATTCCAGGTGCATTCCCTCAAATCGTGATACTCAAAACATTTTCGGGGGTCGTCATCAGAGGCTTGTTAAATTTTTTCATTGGAACTGGTTTCTACGTGGTGGGTCCCAAACTCGGCGCAAAACCTCGCCCGGGACTGTAACTGCATACCCAGAAGCTTGCAAAAAAATAAAAAAAAATTCAAAAAAACAAAGAAATTATAATTTAAATTATTTTCTTTTTTAGTCATTCACTATTTTTCTAGCCATATATGTCCGATATCATTGAAGTATAGGCCTTTCATTCGAGAAATAGGTATAATGGACGCCGTCAGCTTTCCGGAGATTATTCTTGAGTATGATTTTTGATTTTTAAGTCAATTTACACATTACTATTTCTATTTCCATTTTTGTTATTGTTCCAAAGATATTTCCATTGAACTTTTTACCGTATCCATCGTCTATTTATCATCAATTCTTTGTCATGCTTACACATTTTTGAGATACTCAAATGAAGTCATCAACTAGCGAAACGTTTCATCATTTTCCAGTTATAACTTAAGAACGGAAAATAAGCTGACACATTAATCAAGCAAAGAAAGAACCAAAAGCATAAGCATCCTGCACTTCAAGTCAACAACAACAATGAATTAAATGGGCGTAGAAAGGTGAGCGAATTTCTCAAAAAAAAAAAGTGGACAAAAAAATGCAAGAAAAATGCGAGTATTTCTACGAGACGGAGTTCGACATATGTACATACACGTATGTACAAGTATGTATATATCTCACGCAAGTAGCAGAATTTATGCGAGTAAATCAGCATATTTCAGTTAGTGCATCTGTCACATAATGCAGAAAAGCACTGACGCGAATAACGAATAACGGAACAGCGATGTTGACGCTGACAGACTCGGCTCACGGTGCATTTTGCCGAACTGCCACTGAATTCAGCCATAGCTACGATCTGGCGACTGCCATGCCGGGCCACAATTCACTTAACCAACCACTTTTCCAGCTGCATACACATTGAAATATACATATGCATGTACTGGTATGAGATTTATACATATATATGTACATATATGTACATATATGTACATACATAGATGTATATATGGTAGACTCCTCTGCACCAACCAACATCGTCAACATCGTCAACAACGAAAGCAAATCTGCAACGGCAACATCAACAAAAGTGGCAGTTGCACTACCACAGCGATGGCAGCTACAATGTTAGCTATAACAACAATAATAACAACAAGAACAGTAACAGTAGCTGCGCCGGTGATGGCAATGTTTTGCATGAGAAATTTCCGTAATTTGTGCAATGCAAATGAGCAACGGAAGGCAGTAACGGAAAATCACAAAATGCAACAATAAACATAACGAGTAAAAAGAAGAAGAGAATAACAAAAGCTAAGAAATAATAATGAATATGCTAAGTTATGGGCGCAGTTCCACTTACATAGCTTATATTTATGTATATTTGTGTGTGTGTGTGGGCCAAGCTTTCATGGCTGTGTATGTAGTAGTTTGCGGCATATCTTGTGGTTTAACAAACTGAACAAACAGTTTGTTTGGAAAATAACCACTGGAGAAACTCATTATGTTTATAACCAGCAAAACACCACCATGAAATGTGAAATGCATTTAATTGCATAAACAGTAAAAGAAGCAGAAAGTGAAGTAATGGAAGAGAAGGAAGAGTAGAAATGCGGCAACAATCATGAATTATTATCCGTCTTGACTTTTGCAGTGAGCTTATGACATTGACTTAGTGGGCGCAATAATATTTGAAGAATGTTACCGTAAAAACGAATATCAGTGGGCGACCAATACCAAACTATGTAGAGAAATCGAAGCTATTTTACATGGAAAAGTGTTAAGTTATTTGTCAAACGCCTGAAGCCACCGTTTCAGAGCTAATTTGAAGCCAGATTCCTATATCTTTTATGATGGACCCAGCGTTACTTAGCACCCACTTAATCTAAGGAAAAATTCTGTCACCGAAAGGCAATGTAAGTCCGTATAGAGATCGATCGCAAAAGACGCGGTTATAATATTACTTATAAAACAAAAGAGATACAGATTTGCTCAGCAGCTCCTTTAAACTTAATTTAATTTTTCTTTCATAATTTTTGCTCAAAAATATCCAGCGAAGTTAAAGCATATTTATACCAAAAATATGACTCACTCCCCCTAATAAATCCCTTTTGCTTCGAACCAGCTAAAGCGGCTTCGTCTCAAATGTTCCATCCGTTGAGTCCAAATCTCGAGAACTCGTTCGACCATTGCGACTGGTAACTGCCCTGAATCGAAACGGGATTGTCCGCATAGACTTTAGACTTTACATATCTAACGGCGTAATACCACACGATCATGGTGACCAACCGACCGGCCAAAAATTATCTGCTCATGGAAGTGTTCTCTGGATAAATCCACTGATTGATGCGATGTGTGGAGAGTGGCGCCGTCTTGTTGAAACCAAATGTTACGAGCTTCAATTTCATGCATCAAATGGCCAGTTTTTATGGCGTAAAAAAGCTCGTCATTGACAGCAATCTTTTTGAAGTAATATGGACCGATGATTCCACAGGCGAACAAACCACGCCAAATCGTTGTTTTTTCTAGATAAATTGGCAGCTCTTGAATTTCTTCAGGTTGCTCTTCAACCCAGATGTGGCAATTTTCCTTGCTTACATACCCATTGAGACAGAAATGGGTCTCATCACTGAACAAAATTTGGTTCGAGAACATTGGATCTTCTTGGAACTTTTCAAGGGCCCATAGAGCAAAGCGATTTCGTTTGGGTGGGTCGAGCGGCTTCAGTTTTTGCACAAAGCTGTGTTTTTTACGCTTTTAATTTAAGATCTCGACGTAAAATACGCCAAGTCGTTCCATACGTCTGTCCGAGTTGTTGCGAACGGCGCCGAATCGACTCTCCACGGTCTTCGTGTACATTCTCAGCTACGGCCGCTATATTTTCTTCACTGCAAGCGGGACGTGGTGGTTTAATGAATGCTGGGCCTTAAGATTGCTGATGGTGTTGCGAATAGTAGGCTCAGTAGGCCGACTGTGTTGACCATAAGTTGAGCGATGCGAACGAAACACATTCTTTACAGAACGTGAATTTTCGCAATCAAGTTGAACGATTTGTAAACGTCTATTTCATGTCAGATATACACACGTTGTGCTTAACATTCCCTACCGAGGGAGGGTCTTTCTCTTTCTCTCTTTCTCTTTCTCTTTCTCTTTCTCTTTCTCTTTCTCTTTCTCTTTCTCTTTCTCTTTCTCTTTCTCTTTCTCTTTCTCTTTCTCTTTCTCGTTCTCTTTCTCTTCCTCTTTCTCTTTCTCTTTCTCTTTCTCTTTCTCTTTCTCTTTCTCTTTCTCTTTCTCTTTCTCTTCCTCTTTCTCTTTCTTTTTCTCTTTCTTTTTCTGTCTGCTCTGTGCTGATCTGTACAGCGATAAATACTATTACCAAGTATAAATCAAACAAAAAATTGATACGAGTATATGTTTATCTAGCAAAGCCCAAAAAAGCATCAGAAAAAAATAAACAAAAAACAAGTAAAATCGGAAAAACAAATTTTTTTATCAGTTTTCATATATTTTTCATTTTATCAATCACTTTCCAATTTCCGTTTGCATTTCCGTTTTAATTAAAGGTAAGCTGTTACTGACAACATTTGTCTCGTCTACACGTCATGGAATGTTTTTGTGTGAGTAGTATAAGGTGACAGAAAATTTGCAAACGATGATATACACTCGCCAGCAAGGATTCTGGCATTGGGGCGTAAGTGTCAATAAAGGAATGATTTTTGGTCGATACTAAGTGTGTGCGTGCGTAAAATATAATTGCAAGTGTATATGGCAGTTGAAAGGAAAGGACCTCTGAGAGATTTTAACAGGCAACTTCAATCTCGTGCCTCAAGTCATGATATGGAACCGATAGTTAGCGGCTCTCTCCACAAGAAACAGTTCAATGGAGGTTGAAATGAGCTTCACCATTTTGGAAATGTCACTGAAGATGTCAAGGATCATTCCCGTGAGTAAGCAAACCATAATTCTTTTGGAGGGGGCTAAGCAAACATTGTAGGTCCTTACCATAAATTGGAACGCGGAGGTTTTAAAGGCAGAATTCCACCACCGATTATTGCATATTTTTATCTATAGAACTCCAGCCTACCAAACGTGGTGATTTCAACATAATGAATTTAATGTTATCAGTCTAGGTGTGATGAATATACTATTCAAGTGACAAACGCTTAGATATGGTTTCTTTAAATATGGCTAGTTTTTATTAAGAAACAATTTTAACGGCCTAACAAACACTGTAATAGGCAGTGCCAACTATGATGTGAAATGTCACGGATTCGAATCTTGGCTCAGCCAACATCCAAAGCTATAGACAATTAATCTCCCTTCATAAAAATAACTTCGCGTCATTCACTATTTTTCTTGCTGCTTTGCGCCAATTGGAGATACCAAGTAGAGCCAAGTCCCTCTCTACCAGGTAAGTTTTGCGGGAATACCAGATACATAGCGGCGCAAATGCAGCTCCTATTCGATGAATATCTGGTCAATGGTTGACTTACCAGGTCTGAGGCCACACTGATAAGGTCCAATCAGTTTATTGACGGTGAGCTTTAGTCTTTTACACAATACGCTTACTCTACGGTAATTAGCGCAGACTGAGGGGTCGCCATCTTATGGATTGGGCAGAGCACACTTATTGTAAATTCCAATAATCGGGAATGCTTTCGCCCAACTATGCTCTGCAAAGCAGCTATTGCATGCACCTTGTCACCTTGTCTGAATAGTTCTGTCGGTAGGCCGTCAGCTCCAGCCGCTTTGTTTTTTTTAAGCGGGCGAGTGTTTCTTCCTGGGCGGGCAATGGAACGTCTTTTCTCTCCTTTTGCGCAGCCATTCAGCAGGCTGGAGAAGTGTTCCCTGCATAAATTATATATGCTCTGAGCATTGGTGGCTAGATCACCTCTTAGAATTTTCGAGCATTACCCTTGTCGGTCAGCTTCTCAAACTCTTCATACTCATGCATTTTGACCTCTTTTTTTTCTGTCTGCAGAAGCGTCTTGCTCCCCTTCTACGTTCTCGGTATCTATCTTTTTTTCCACTACTACACGGCAGTCCTCATGGTACCAGATGTTTGCAGCTGTACGTAGGGAGCTTGAAATGCAGTCACACAGTTCCTTTATACCAAGTTGCTGATGAGTGCTGTCAGAGAGTTTGATGCAGTTTCTTGTACTAGTACCGCCAAGCACGATTTTCACATCCTGTCGGGGGCAGCGCTCGTAAATATGATCTAGGCGCTCATAAAAGGCATCTTTGGCCAAATCGTCCTTCTCTTTCATCTGAGCGTGGGCGCAAATCGCCGATATCTTGAAAAATTCGGCTTTAATGCGGATTGTCCTTTATATGGTCGCTGTAGTAGTAGATGTCACGAGAACCTACTTGCTTTCGTCCTTGTCCCGACTATCGCACTTCTTTTACGATGGTGCTGTCAGCTTTTGGTTTAGCGCGCTGGCCAGCGAGAGCTTCCCAATTAAGGGACCGGACATTTTCAGGTTAAATCTTTGCGGGGATCGTCATCATAAGGGGGTCTCTCATACAAGGCATTCAACAATTTTTCATTGGGGCTTGTTTCTATATGGCGATATATATAGCGAGCCGCTTGCTTCAAGACCAACGCCCGCTCGCATTCGCACCTCTGGTGAACAAACTCTGCAATGACTTCAGCAGACCCTTAAACCGAGTAGGTCGGAGTGGCTTCACTGAAACTTCGTCTTTCATTAGCCGTGACCCAAGGCTCTCCACGTATTGGTTACTGCATTTTGCACAAGGATTGCTCACGTTTCCATGTTGCGCGACGTGGACGCAAGAGTAGGAATTGAGTATAGCCTCGCAACTATAATTTCCGCGTGATTATTTTTTAATTAATTAAATTTCTGGCGATGAAGCTCCAACGATCACCAGTGCTTATCGCTGGTATGGTGAATTCAATTGAGGTTATAGATCACTCCAAGACGAATTTCGTTAACATACATTTCATATTGCATGATCTTGACTGTGAAAAGCAATTGAATGTGAAATGAATTCCACACAATTTGTCAATCGCTCAAAAAAAGGCTCGTGTAGATTGGTCGAGAGAAATGTTGAAAATAAAAAATATGATAGCGGTGCTTCGAACCATGTCTATGACATCGTAACAGGTGATAAATTGTGGATTTAAACGCGTGCGCACGAAAGTAAATTGCAGTCGACTGTACTGCTATTTAAATATGAGCCGAATTCAATAAAAGTTGTTCGCACTTGCGTCGCAACCGTACCACTAGACCAACGCAGAACAGTAAATTTTGAGGGATATTTCTTAACCAGTTACCTTCGAAGAATTCAGAAAAACCAACCAACGTCAAAGACGGACCACTCTTATCCACAACTACATATGTGAGCTCTCACATATCAACTGAAAAAAGCGCATTTTTGAAACTGAGAGTTTAACGTGTTTCGACACCTGAAGAAGCGGCTTATTTGGAGATACCTCAATCAGAGTGGCAAAAGTGTTTGGTTCAAACAAACGCAAAAGTCTACAGAACTTAAAGGTGAATTTTTTTGGAAAACAATAAAGTGATTTTCGATAATTAAAATTTGTTTTTATTCTTTAATCTCGAAATGTAAAAGACAACCCTCGTATTGTACTAAACATCGCCATAGTTGAATTCATTGACTGGTATATACTATGTACATACACGAAGAAAATGGGAAGCGCAGACAGTAGTTTTCTTAGAGAGTGATAGCATTTTTCACAAAGTTTTTTATCCATATAAACAAAAGTTTTTTCCTTCAATTAAAAATATATTTTAAGCCTGAAGATTCATCAGAAAATTTAAAATAGCTGCTTGGGGGAAAACTCTTAGCTGTTGCAATTTAAAAAGTTTAATTTTATACTTATAATCTAAAAGTTATAACAATTTTTTGTTATTGTTGTAGTAATATTTATTTGCATTTTTATTTATTTTCTCCTTTCTCATGTTCATAGTTTTCCATTTTTTTTTCATTAAGACCAAGAAGATAATCCAACAATATCATTGCACTTCACTCAGTGCATAATCGAATATAATCCACATGACGCATCGAAACAATGGACAAATAAAATGATTTAACGCTTAACACATCACTCACACACTCACCATAAGCTACAGGACACCAAAGGCTAAACATACACGTCCATACAAACAAAATTTCCACTTGCAGGCCCCATACGTGTAACAAAAAAGTTTAAACGAACGTATGGAATGATAATTGCGCATATTGCTGACATAAGTATATATGTATATGTATGTATATGTATAGGTAAATACTCACCCAGCAGATCATTGACGCCGGCAAATGTCATCACCAGAGATGCGACGAATAAATCCGCTATCGCTAATGACGCCAGAAATAAATTCCCAATACGCCGCAAACTGCGTTCCGTATAGATGGCGAGGCAGACGAGTATGTTACCGGCAACCGATAAAAATATCAGCACTGAGAGGAAAATGCCTGCGGCGTGTTATGTGTTCATATTGAGCAGCAAATTAAAAAAAAAAAACAAGAAACGAATAAATGAGTAAATAAATGAGAAATTTTGACTAATTGAATGACAATGGACATACCAATTCTTACAAATATACAAACAAATATATTTATAGAAAATGCGTATGCAGGATTAACATTGTGATTATCTATATATTATATATAAATTTATGATTTATGCCAACGGTGAAATGTCAATAAAATTAGGAAAAACATTTATAAGAAAAGATTCCACGTATAATTAAGAATAAGATAAACTGAGAGTTGTGAGTATGAATTGAGGGAAATGTGATTACGTTGTGTTAACAACAATTTGCTCACATAATTATGTAGATAAATTTCAAATTAAGTTCTTATAGAACAATCACAGATACATAATTCATAGACATGCTCCATGCTACTTGAGGAATTTGAGAGATATCTTTTCACAGAAAAAATTTTTGTTAACAAAAATTTTAAAATAATTTTATTATTTTTTTTAGTTCTATTCTAATATATTCTCTACATGAAGAACTATTGTGGTTTAAACTCTAGTGATGCAGATTTAATTCAAAACAAACAAGAAAAAAAAATTTTGTGTATTCCTTTCAGTATTCAAAAATAGCTCCCTCAGTGTACATATCCAATTAAAACAAGGAAGAAGTGCTGCCATCAATCATTCCGAAATCTCTACACTTTTCATGACGATTACAAATTTATGTTTTTTTTTAGGAATAAATATTAATTATCATATATATATATTCCCGATTCCGATTTTGATTATTTTCGGTGAAAATTTTAGCTGGTATATACATACGTGTATAGATAGTAAATTTTATGCTTCTTGATTCTTTTTGTATGGATTTTATATCTGAACAAATCGGTTATATGGCGGTCTCCCGATTTGGAATATTTTCAAAATTACTGTTAATTTGTATAAATGTGTGTAGAATATCAAATCTTACGCTTATATTTCTTGTTTTTACAATAAACCTTATTTCTTAACAAATTGGTTGGTTGGGAGCTATGTATGTACATTAGGGTGTCCGTTATTTCCCAAATTGATTTTTGACTCTGCAAAATATTAAATTTAAATATATATTTCAATAAGTGTTGAATGTCCTTTTTTTTAACTATTCCCACAGATCCAAAAATCGTTGAAATAAGATATTTTTGGCGAAAAACAATAAATTCTTATGTAAAAAATAATAGTTTTTTGTTCAAAAAAAAAAAAAATTATTTTTAGTTGAACTTTGACCTTGAATAACTTTGACGCTAGTGATTTTTTTGCAAAACTTCAGAGAAAGTTTTTGTAGAACGTTCAATTTCCTACAAAAATAATTCGATGCCGCAGCATTGTATCAATTGGCTTCGCAAAGAAAAAATTAATAGCAAAAAGTACGAAAACTCCATGTTCTTTACACGGGAAATGAATCGTCTTTGCGGCACGGTTTATTATCAATATTAAGAGCTCATATGAGTTTCATAATTTTTTTAGGGCATTTACTAAAAATTTAAGGGGCGCTGCAGAGTCAAAAATCAATTTGGGAAATAACGGACACCCTAATGTACATAGCTTAGTAGTAGTACCTATAATAGTGCAATTCCGATACCATCAGCGGCAATTTGCAATTAATTACATTTGTAGGGAATATCAAATTTCATGCTGTGAGATGATTTTTTATAACTAAAATCTGTAAAGTCTGTGGTATATATGCTGTAGAGATCAGATCAGTAAGCCAAATTTGGTTGAAATAAAATAGTAAAACAAAATACTGCGGGATTAGTGTGAGAGTAAACAGATAGACAGACGGACATGGCTAAATCAACTCAATTCACCATTCTGACCCGATCCCTATAAATTTTGATGGGTATATCTCTTATTATCCTTCTCGTACTTACCACTTCGGAGCAGAGTCAATAAACCATTTCATTTACATGAAAGATATAAAATTATTTTATATATTATTTTGACCAAGACTTGAACTCCTGTCTTTCCCCATAGTATTTATGATATACCGCCAATTAAGGAATCCTTATAGTTTCTATAATATTTCCCAATTTCTTTGATAATTTTTCTTTTTGTGGCTTGCTACTAGGTAAATATTTCATAAAAACTAAAAAAAAAAAATATTTAATATCTCTTGAAGACATGCCAAACCCATCAAAAAGATGTTATTCGTAGATCACAAGAATATTTTTCTATTGATTGGCGCTTTGTAACCGCTGAAGCAATTTTTGGCAAAGCTGCCTCCGAACGGCTGATGGTTTTTTAAGAGGATGTAAGAAATACACTACAGAATTTAAAATTTAATTTAATTTTTTATTTAAATAAATTTTCTATAATTCTTGGGTTTTGGTCCGACCAGGATTCGCAGACTGAGCTTCCGAATGACAGTGTGCAATGCTAACTAGATCTTCTAGATAAGCCCCAAATCCCATATGAGATATACGTGTATATTTGTGAGTCACTGTGAGTCGATCACAACTGTGAAAACAAAACTTTGAAGTTAAGCGCGACGTTGCTTTGAAAGCTTGAAGCTGTGAATCAGCCGTATATACCATATAGTAAAATATTCTATAGCGAAGAATTTCACAAAAAGGAAGTTTTTGTTTACAATTTAGCAGAGAATAATGTTTTGAATAAAAAGTACGAAAAACTACAGACAAGAAATTCAATATTATTATTCTTAAATATTGGGCACTTTCTGTTAGTTTACACTCAGTTCATCTCACATTTCATGCTACCGAAACCTTATTTAAATTTCATATGTCCTCATGGTAAGCGTATTGATCTGTCATGGCCGATTCCTGAGATAGCCTCTCATACAAAATTACAGAATTAATTTATAATTAAAAATTAACTTAGTCTATTCTTTTACAGTATCTGAAACTGTGGTTCTTTTGGAATAATGCAGAATGTGTGACATATCTAGTGGTATAAGAAGTTCTCCTAAGGCAAATGGTTTTGTTGGTGATTTACTACTGATACCATTGTTGCAATGACTTTGCGCCATGTTTGCTGCTGCTAGGATAGCATTGCTCAGAGCAAAACTTTTTTTCTGAAATTTTCTTCAGAAAGTTTTATAAATTATTATTTTACTTATTTGCTATTTTTAACAAAAAAAAATATAATAAAATAACTAATAATATTTCGGAAATTGTTAGCATGAGAGTATTTGTATTTTATGAATATATGTAAGTTTTTTTTATGACATGATTGTTTGATTTATGTACATATATGTAAGTGCACTTTCATTCACGTGTTATACATTCAACGACATTTACTTTACCAACAACTAAAATTGACACAAGAGACACCGCATCAGGTTCCTCACCCACTATCGTATCGGCTTCAGATGGATTTATCCACGATGTGTCATTGAAATATGATGTTAACTGCAATGGAGAGGTAAAAGGAAAAATGAATGCATATATTTAAATCATACATTTTTTTTAAATTTTCTAAAATTTAAAAATATTTTTCATCATCAATCAAATCAGCAAGAAATTATATTCACTAATATTATCGTTACATTTTTAACACTTAATAACATTAATAGTACAAAAATAAACATTAAAAGTGTTTTTCTTTTAAATTTTTAAACTTAGCTTTGAATCGGGTACTGTCGAAAATTTGAATTTTAGCCAAAATCTAAAAATTATTTCATCATTTTTTATTACCTCCATCGCTGAGGTTTATGGAGTTTGACCATTTAAGAATGCTCGATTTTTTTGCTTTTTTTTATTGAAAACAGAAGCAAGCGGTTTTTTGTAATTATTAAATAATCTCTAATAAATGCGCCCTGAATGCATCGAGCACCTCTTCAGCTGTCGAAAAATTTTATGTTCTCAGTATATTTAAAAAAAATGCAATTGTTTCAGTCGATGTGCAAGACAACTGGCAAATAAATAATATACATATATACCATATATATATATATATATATATATATATATATACAGTCTTGACCAAACGTATTAAGCACCCCACTAAAATACAAGTATTCTCAAATGTGGCTATCAAAGTTACCACTTCTTTTTGTAAATGTCTCACACGGGTGTTTAACTGTTGAACGAGTGAATGAATAAATTGTGTAATATTAAAAGTCATAGCACTCTGGGTATGTTTATATGTTCAATGGCGCTTTGTAACCGCTCAAACAAATGGAGAAACCTCCAGTTTGTACTAAGCCGCCTCCGAACTGCTCACCACATGCCAGACATTTCCTGCCGAATGGCGATCGCAATTACAAAAATTAATTTTGGATGTCCTTCCGAATGGCAGTAGGCTAATATAATCGACTATTGCGGCCACCAAATATTGTATACCCATCAGAATTTACTAGGCTATTCTAGTGGTACGATTGTAACAAAGATCAACAGACAACAGGCAATCATTACCTTAGCTCATCTTTAAACATCCACACAGTCGACTGCTGTTTACTTTTGAGGTCGTACGCATAAATCCGAAATTCGTTACCTGTCACGACATCTTGGGCGATTTGCAAAGCACTGGTATCGTACTTTTTTTAATAATTATCTCTACCTTTCGACACGAGCCTACGTTTGAACGATTGACAAATTGTTCTGGAACAACAACTGATTTTGGACAACCTTCATGGAATTCGTCTCGGGTATTTACGACCTCGTTTGAATTCACTTTAACATAGATAAACATCAGCCCTTAATGGAGCTTCATCTCCATAAATTTAATTTAATTCATCAATGAACTTTTGCTAAATTAAATCATATCAAAAATTGTTAAAAAAATGCCGAGCAAAAATGTTCGCGATTTAATTTCATTTATTTTTTTTTTGCCGAAATGAATATTATAAGATCATGTAAGCAACACAAATAGCGCTTGTAAGTCAAACCATTCAGAGTATGTAAAACATAAAAAATCTCAAATTTTACGATAAAGTTAACAGTTGCAACAAAATCAAATCCAAAATTTTTCTTCTCGTATCGTTAGCTATGCAACATAATTTTAATTGTTTTTTTTTTTTAAATAGAAATGCAAAAAGATTGCGTGTTTAAGCCAAAGGTGTAAGCAAAAGCGAACGGGATTGTAATTTACATAGATAATTGCTACTGCTCTTGCGATACTGTTGCCAATTTTCTTCATATGAAAACATATTCTTTATACCTATTATCATATATGCAATGTTTTTAGCAGTAATTTTTACATGAAAAGTGATTACTTGTGGTATACCCCACACTGTTGGCAATTTCCTTTACTTGAAATTTTTTCATTAGTTGTTGCGATATATTGTCAAATCTCTAGGGGAAAGCTGAATTATTCTTAAATTTCGCCAATTTTCACTAAAAAGCCTTACTTTAATGCTTATTTGATTTTAAATAAATAATTTAATGTAATTTCTGAGTTTCGACATGACAAAAAGTTTAAAGTAACAATATTTTCGCTCATTTGCAGTAAATTTTCAAATTCTTCTAGGGTTTTATATCTCGCATACACCTGCACAGGTGTCAAATATATTAACTTAATTACACTATATATCTTCAATAATTTTCCTATTTTCTATAGAAAGCTCTTATGTAAAATACAAACATAATAATCATAAATTTTTAGCTTTACCTTCACACATTCTCCTTATTTCGACACTTACGACGCAGCCAACAACTTTTTGTATTCACTTGCAATTTGTTTTAAAGTCAATTTGCCAACGAAGCTGCCAAGTTACTGTCAAAATATGACAAAAACTGGCAGCCTGATTGCAAGTGTGCGTGAGTGACGTTGAACAAACGAGGGGGCATTCGCCTAAACAGGCAGTTTCAAAAATTTCTCATGCCATACCAAAACACTTTCCCATCTTGCACAAAATTGTTATTTTTGCAGAATTTTATTACAAAAGTATGACGCAATGTGGGCATTTTAGGTCCCTAATGCAAATCGTTAATCATTTGCAAACCGCATGCAAGGCAAGTTAATGCCGGCTGGATGAAGTATGGTTCTCCGAAAGACCACTGCATCTACATATGTGCCTACTTAAATACAAAGGCTGCTGACGTCATTGCATTGAGCAGTGTATGTTGAATTTACCCTGCAGGAAGTAGGTAGGCTAGTATGGAAATATTCTAGTTAAAAACTAGTATTTTATAGATGATATTATACCAGTTCATTATTTATGTAACGTTTCTCCAGTGGCGGGAGTAATAATAATTTTCACCACCGTGAGTTGTTATTACATCTAGCATGCCACGGCTGAGTTCCATTCCCCATTACGCTCAGTTGAAGTGCGAAATGTAACTTTCGTTGATATACCTATTGTTACAAAAGTATATTGGTTAGAGGTTATCATTGTAGTGCAGGAGATTCACGGTTCGAATCGCAACATAGTGCAGGCAAATTCATTTTTATTTAACATTTTGTTTGTTTTGTGGAATAGTGATTCAAAAAGCCAAATTGAGCTGGTATTAAGCACAAGAATAATCGCACAATAGACAGCTGAAGTGTGCAAAATGGAATTCATTAGATGGGACCTATTTTTGGCCGAGCTTCTTCTCAAATTTCTAGAAATTTATCCCACAAATGGAAAGTCAAAGATGAGCTTTTGCTTTATGTTATAAATACACTCAGAGGTGCTGACAGTACGTGGCAAGGGGAGGTTCCAGGTCCACTTCTCTAATTGTTTTGAGCTCTTGAATCGACGTTGGTCTTTTAGCGTGGACTTTGTATTTCATGTGGGCTCAAAGGAAGAGTAGCAAGGTATTAAATCACAAGATCTCGGCGGCTAATTGAGATCACCTCTTCAAGAGATAACACAGTCCCTTAACCGATCGATGGTTTCGTTGTTTGTATGATACCTAACGCCGTCTTGTTGAAAGTAAACATTTTCCAGATCAATGCCACCCAATTCCAGCCATAAAAAAAAAACATTAATCATCTCTCGATAGCGCCATACATTCACCGTGACTTTTGCTCCAGCATCATTTTACGAAAAAGTAAGGTCCAATGACCCCGCTGAGCCATAAATCCCACAAAATAGAGGCTTTTCAGCAATAAGTCTTTGTTTTTGCCAGCCCCAGATGCGACAGTTTAACTTATTAAGCCATCGAGGTGGAAAAGGCCTTCATTAGTCAAGTTGGTTTTTCAACGAAATTCTGGATATTTTTTCAGGTCATTGTTATGTTGGATTTTTTTTTGGGATTTTAGTTTGAGTTTTAGTTGGAGCTATATCAGACCATATATTATTTTGGAACAGTGAAAAAATTACAACAGCAGTTTGGGCCACGTTTATTCAACAGATTTCTTTTTCTAGACAGCCTTGATCGAATTGGATCCAAACTTGCGATGCTCACATTACGAGCCAATGGCCAATATCTTACACAAAAGAATTAGTTGCATCAACAAATTTTCCACCGACATCCACTGTGGCTTTCCAATGTTCGGAATGTGTGGTTTATAAGATATTGACAGTCTTGTCAACCACAGCATTCTATCTCTCAACTTATCGCTTGGGTCTTTAGGAAAATTGCAAATTCATAGTTTGCGGTTTAAAGGGTGCGTTAGCGAATTTGCATGCAAAGTGAGTCGATGTGGTCTGTGGATTCTAATGTGTTTCTCACATTTACATACATGCACATGTATCATATATGGGAAACTCATATAAATGCTGTTTAATTTATATAATTGTTACTTATACAATATATGTATATATTTAGATTTATATTCATAATTCAACAGTAGCTTTTGTCTACATATGTACATATATTGCTGTGTGCGGTGTGAGCTAGTCAGCTAAACTGTGGTTTTCTGCCACAAATTTCATCATTTTACAAACCACCAATAGCTGGGCGGTTAGGATTTGAAGCGTGAAAGCCAAAATATCATTAAGCATATGGGAAGCAAATATAAGAAAATCAGTTGGGAACGAAAATTCGGAACTTTTTTTCGAATTTTTTCGTATTAAGTTCTGATCAAATTAAGAAAATAAAAAATAATATAAATACAACCATAATTATTACGATGAAAACACAATAAAAATACTAAAAAAAACTTCTCACAAAACAAAAATAAATAAAAAATATGGATAAAATTCAAAACATTACGAGATTTCCTCATTGCATTAAAAATTTAATCAAAGTTTATTTGAATGGATTTGCTTTTTCATTAAATTTAATTCAGCTTTAAATACAATTTATATGCTTTAAAATCATTCAGTTGGGATTGATATTAGCGTGAGCTTCACGAATATTGTTAAATAAAGCTTTATTCAGATTATTCGTAATTTTATGACCACAAATACATCGAAAGCCACATAATACATTGCAAAGAGTTGCAAAAAAAATACACTGTTTAATTGATTTTTTTAGTCCACCTCACACTACACAATTTTAAAAAGGGTTGTACACAGCGGATGAGCAACATAATTTAAGCAAAAAAATTATTTCTTTTCAATTAAATGGAATGAGTAAATTTGTAGCAAACAGAACAAAGAAAGAAATAAGAAAAATAAATACAATGTTAAACAAAACCAATGAGATTTTACAAAAAAAAAAAAAAAAAAAAAAATGATTTTACAGTTATAGCAAAATAGCGATAGGAAAAAGCGCATTTCAAGCTGTTGCTTTAAACACATATGTGTGGTTTGCATTATTTATTTGTATGCGCACATTGTATTTGTATTTTTGTATTTTGGTTTATCTCCCCTTTTTACACACCTCTATAGCCAATTAAAGTGTTGCAGCCCTTCAATAAAGAATTAAAAGCAAACAGTTTTTCACGTTCAACATTGACGGGTTTTCACTGCTCAACCATTGCGGCTGTGGTTTTTCCACTTATTTTTAAAAGCATCAATATGTATATACTATTGTAATTGATTTAATTGTTTACTTTGATTAATGTAATTTTGGTTTTCGAAAAAAATACAAATGAAATAAATGAATAAATAAACATTTCATTTGAGTAGCAAAAGAACAATATTTTTTCATGAAATAAAAGCAGTAATTAACAAAAAAAAAAGAGTGAAAGCTGAGTGTGTGTATGTGCCAGTCCTTCATTGTTATCTAAGGTTTAATTAAATACAAACACTACCTCGCTTACAATAGCAATAGCACAAAAAGTGAAAAACAAATAATTGGCCATACGACCCGAAGGCAAATTATCACTCAATGCCTCTCGTTATCAAAGAAGTGTAAGTAATATTTAATTATTTAAGTTAAATTTTAAATACGAAAACTTAAAATGAAATAAAGTAAAATTAAATGCAGTGAAATAAAATAAAGGTTTTAAAAATAAAATAAAACAAAATAAAATAAAATAAAACAAAATAAAATAAAATAAAATAAAATAAAATAAAATAAAATAAAATAAAATAAAATAAAATAAAATAAAATAAAGTAAATAAAATAAAAGAAAATAAAAAAATAAAATAAATAAAATAAAATAAAATAAAATAAAATAAAATAAAATAAAATAAAATAAAATAAAATAAAATAAAATAAAATAAAATAAAATAAAATAAAATAAAATAAAATAAAATAAAATAAAATAAAATAAAATAAAATAAAATAAATTAAAATAAAATAAAATAAAATAAAATAAAATAAAATAAAATAAAATAAAATAAAATAAAATAAAATAAAATAAAATAAAATAAAATAAAATAAACAGAGAAATAAAAATAAATATTTAAATAATTTTTCACAACTTCATTATGACTTCGTACGCTTCTCACATAGTTTAGCATACTCTTGTACAGTCTCGACTGCTCGAATTGGTTTTATTATATTTTCGCTATTATCTTTCTGGATCCTATTATTACTGATTTATCAAAAAGTTAATTAAAAAATTTCTTATTATGTTATTATCAAGATTTTCGTTGAAAATTATGAGTTTTTTTCTCGTTTAGACAATATCTTATTGCTCATTTGAATAAGAAAGAAACATTTTAATTAATAGAATTATATAATTTTTGTAAAATGTCCAAAAGAGAAACAGGCCTCCATCTCTTATCTTAATTATTAGGAAATTCAATTAACTTAAGCTAACTGAGAGTTTGCTAAATTTTTTATTCCACGTGAGATTTATTTTCACCAGCGTTGTTTGCTCAGGCGGCAGTTTTCCACAAAATCCAAGATAAATTGCCTTCGCTTGCTCACAACTGACTGCCAACAGCGAAAGCTACGTTTAATGCGGCTATAATATTAATAGCAAAGGTTGGCAGCAAACGCTCTTATAATAAATAATGTCTTAAAAGAATTTACCTAAAATCCCAAATAATGCCACAGTAGCCGCCGAAAAAAAGATTGCAATCACATAAAAACAATAGCAAAAACAACAAACATCAAAGAACTTAAAATCACAGAATAAGTAAAATAAAATGTACAGTAATAGAAAATCGTGAGAAATACCTACAGAGAGTAGAAAAGCAAAAAAAAAAAAAAATACAAATGCAACAAATGCTGGCTAGTAGAAATTGCGGTCTTAATTTAATTGGCAATAAAAATGGTCAACATACTCGTACAGTAATGTCACAAAATGCTGAATGTGGCGAACGTGTGGCGAAGGCAACGCTGTTGATGGTAGTTATTGTACGTATGGTAGAGGGAATGGAAGATTTGCGTAAAACGGAATAGAATAACTTAAAGCTGCGTAATTATTTGAGTAGAGAATAAGCAGACATAGACGAGCCACCTTTCTTTTCATTGTTGATTTTAATTATGAAAAGTTTCCGTACAGTTTTATATACAGTTAGTGTTAGTTAGGATTTTCCTCCCTACTGAAGGAAGTTGTTGACGTAGAGATGACATAACTGGATAAAGAGCCAAACTCTAAATAAGTAAACCTAAGTTTTGTAGCTTTTTCTACATTTTGACTACAGACATATTGTAGGCTGTTCCTAGAAAAAATATTTGGTCCACTTTGTAAAATTTTAAAGGGAATAGAACCATAAGCTCGGTTCTTGACCATTTTGCGGCGGGAAAAATTCGCCTTAGTCTTGGTATTATGCTAACAGCTACCTATGTAACAAATTACCATTACATCGAACCATAGGTTCGAATATTTTTTTTATAGGTCGATCGCTGGTCCGCTTTCCAGTTAGGTTGGTGATAATCTAAGCAAAAAGCTACTATGAGGCAAATTTCAAGTAAATCGATTTTTTGGGACAGATCGGTCTCACAATGAAGTGTTCCTTATTTTAATTCAGGTAAAAATGACATGTTTGTAAATTTTCGGTGAAATCAAATAATAAATAAGATTTTTTCGAAATTTTATCTTCATAACCTCCGCGCTTCAATGAAGCTTACCAAAATATTTGAACAAAATCGGCTCAGTAGTTTCGCAGTCTATTGGCCGCAGAGACACATAATGTAATTTTTTATTGATATTGAAGTGTTTACAGAAAAATACTGCTAGAGATGAATTTCTAAGGATTCATGGAATTAAGGTATATATAACCTGAAACTTAGCTAAATACGGTTTCAGATAAGAAAAGTTCAAGCGCCCTTACGAACGAAAAAAAAAAAAAAATTCAAGCAAATGAAACCATAAATAATATTATTAAGAACTAGTTTCGGCATGTTAATCTAAACGATAAGCCACCAACAAATTAAATTTCAAGTGAATCGAATCGTAACTAAGGTTATCTCGCATGAATCGGTCCCCGAGGTTCTCTTAATATAGTCTCGTTCTGAGAGTTATTTTTACTTGAATACAATAAATATATATATTCTGCATAATTCATTGAAATGACAATTGGCATAGTGGAATTGCTCGGCTTTTACGAACTTAAATTCAAGGAAATGGATTCCGTGTATGCATGGACGTGCCTTCCAACAAAGCTTCTGCTGAAGTCGATGAATGATGACATCCATCGGGTTATGGAATGGACTAGGCCAATCAAATATCTGCTCGGTGACCCTTGGTCCACTTCCGAAAGGATTTATTCGAATAGATCGGTCCTAACTACTATTCCTGGAAACAAAAGGTTTCTGCTAAACTAAAGCTACCTATGCATCAAATTTCAAGTAAATCGGACTATAAATTCAAATTTTTCGAATAGATCCCAGGTCCTCTTCCCGGTGTCAGAAATAGATGTTATATTATTCTCAGACCTACTGAATATGCACATAAACTTTCATTAAAATCGGTCAAGCCGTTTCGGAGGAGTATATATATATATATATGATATATTGGGAATATATAAACAATATAATTTTCCGGTTTATGTCAAATATGCGCGGTATATAATGCCATATTGCCTCCAAAAAATTGAGGCAATCGATTTTCACAGGGTTTTCTATGGAAGCCATTTTTCACCAGCCAAATCAATCAACACAGACAGAAACGTATGATATTCATCTGGCGCGAGATCCAGACTATAAGGTAGATGCTTAAGAACTTGCCAACCAAGTTTTCGGGGCTTCTGGGCGAGATACAGCTTACTAACTTCAGTTATTGCAAAAATGATGGATTACTAAACATCTGTCCATAGCGGAAACCACTCATTTTCGAAAAAGTAAGGTACAAAGACCTCGTTGGACCAGGAACTGCACCAAACAGTTACACGTTGGGGATGGAGATGCTTTTCAACAATAAGACTTGCGTTTTCCGAGCGCCAGATGCGACAGTTTTGATTATTGGCATAGCCATAGAGGTGGAAATGGACCTCATTAGTCAAGAAGATTTTTCGATGATTTTTTTATAGTAAATTTTGATAATTTTAGTGCGTTGTTGAAGTGTGTATCGCTGCATTTTTATTATTGTAGTACTTTTTACTTGTCAAATGTCAAAAGATTAAAGCTTAAAGAGTGACATATTTCAGAACAGCAGGCTATTCAAAATAACTCCTCTTATTGGAAGACCCTTTTTGTACTATATAAAGAGTGCGTAATTAAAAATTATTCCACACATTTTCAATAATTGCTTCTTTCTTAGAAATACAATTCAACACTTTTTGATCAGGTTGGCTTTGAAAATTATGTCAAATTATATTGCATATGAATTAGAATTTCTCATTAATTATTTTGTGCAGTCCTGGAGCAAACTATCTGCACTTGTGGTGAAAGAGGCAAAAATCTCGCCACTACTGGTACAATTAGTAGTGACGTTTACGTGAAATAATGCTTGTAAAAGAGACTAACGCCATTTTTAGTCAATCATGCTTCTCCCTTCTTCTCGCCTGATATTGCATCATGCTAATGTAATATTCATTCCAAAAGAAGCAAATCCGCCTAACTGTCCTGAACTTCGACCAATCGAAAGATATTGGGGTCTGATAAAGAAATTGAAGGAATTGAAGGAAACAAAAGAATCTTCCAAGGACATAACAGTCTTTCGACGCAAGTGGTATACACTGGGTGGAAAGATCGCATAAATGAGAGGAGTGAAAGTAAAAAATTTTGTAAACCACAATGAATAATTTTTTTAAATGAATATTTTTTTGTTTGAAATACATGTAATTTAGTTATAAAACTGGAAAATATTTGAAAATCTGATTTTGAATACAGAGATATGAGTATAATTCGCTGCACTAATTGCCTAATACAATAAAAAAATGGTAGAAGTGACGGCTGTTTCGGAGATCACCACATCTCTTCATCAGACTTCTTATGGCAGGGATCGAAACAACGAATCTTGACTTCATAGGCAAGTGCCTTACGACTGAGTCAACATCGGCCATGTAATCAGTTTTTGTATTATTCGTTATTCATTATTAACCAATAACTATTTAGTGTGTTAGCCGCGTGGTTATAGAGTTTGCTATGTAATCTTGTATACTTTCAGGCGTTTATTGACTGAAAATTGTAAAAGCAGGATCAAGCGCCAAGCTCAACTGATATAATTATTATTGTTATGTTTTTAGTTTTGATTTTTTGAAAAGTATTTTTGAGAAAGCTTCCAATAAGTTTTCTAAACAATGTTTTAAATATTCTCAAGAGCAGAGTTGTTTTTGTGCTTTCTAATTTGCCAGAAAATCAATCAAGCTTATCTTCCTTCAAAGGAACAGTATACTATTGATGAAATGTTTCATGCATTAAAAGTTTAAATTTCAAGGTTTGTGATGAAAATGGTTTCCTGTTTTTTTCTAAAAATATTTTATGAAAAAATTGGTTTTTTCAAAGTTTTTCCATAGTAAATCTTCAAAGGCAAACTGATAAAATTATTTTTGTGTAATAATACTAGAGTTTTCTAAAAATAAATTAATAAATTCGTCCGGAAATTGTAACAAAAAGTACACTTGATGAAATATAAGTAATTTCCAATACAATATTAAAGCCACGAATTAGAAAATAATTTAGCTTGTTAAAATAATTGTAAACAAAATCTCTTTGTCGAGTCATAAATTGTAAAAAAAAAACCGCCACAAATGGGTAATTACCAACGCAGAATCTGTGTTGTATAAGAATCAAATGTCAGCAACACAGCAAGGCAAATAATGTCAGCTATGTGTAAGCAAGTATATAAATAACAAAGTGCTGATAATAATAAGAATAAATATTAGTGTCAACAAAAATATATATTATAACTTAAAGGGAACAACAACATGCCGGAGCAATCAAAATGCTGTGAACAAAGTTGCAAAATTCCAAAGTAACAAAAGAGAGAGGAAATAGCGGAAGCTGAAGAATAAGAAGAAGAAGAAGAAAGGAAGTCAACACATGCGAACTTAAGATTCCCAATTATATATGTAAACAAAATGGAATGCATAAAAGCTCATACATATTTATAGCTGAAAGTTTCCCGAACAATTTTGTTTCTCTCCATAAATCACTGTATGTGCTAATAACGGAAAACAGACAGACAGTGGCGAACGCAGTCACAGTTCAGCCGACAAGCGCGCCATATAAATGGGTGGGCGCAACGGAACAGAAGTGGAAGAGAAAATATTGAGTTGACAATAAAAATAGCAATGAGATGTATTGTTATTGTTAAGTACTGTTAACGCAGACAAAGACGTTCACTGCCACTGACATTGTTTATACAAATCTTAACACATTCACACTTTGTACGGTGCACTCTCTACGGCTGACGTCTGCTGGCTGCTGGCTGCTTCAACTGATATTGTTGCTTTGCCATGAAACGGAAACTCAGTAACAGTAACAGTAACGAAGAAGTAATTCAGACAAAAATAATGTGCTAGTGACCATTAAAACTGTGAATGACATGAAAGACGGAAAGGAGGCGAGGGTCGTTCGTGAAGCAACAGGAAAGACAATGAATTCTTGCGTTGTTGGTGGAACCTCTCAACACTAAGATATCTTGTATATAAGTGTTTATGTGATGTAAAGTGTATCTGTGTGTATCTTTTTATTGACCGAATAAATATAAAAATGAAGTAAACATATATACATATATATTCACAAAACAAACACAAGGTAGCGCAACAATTAATGGCTAGTAAAGTTAAAAAATTTTCAGCTTCGTTGCTGCAGCCCAGATATTTGACTTTGCTTTTCACTTACTTTCTCAATTTTTACTTCAATATTACTCTGTTGTCAACGTAACTTAATGTTTTTTATTTTTGTTTTTCATTTCGGCTATTTTCCCCCCTTATTCATAATATTGTTTTCTTTTTTGAACTTTCAACACTATTAGTGGACAATGAACTTATAAAAGTACTTACTTATATATTAGGGCATGACATATCTACGTTATAAACCCGGTTATATTATATGGCAGTCAGAAAATTAGAAATAACCTTAAAATATACTTTTGTGATTTTTTAATATTAATTTAAATTTAAATTTAAATTTAAATTAAAATTAAAATTAAAATTAAAATTAAAATTAAAATTAAAATTAAAATAAAAAAAAATTAAAATTAACTTTAATTTATTTTTTTTTAAATTATTTTTCTCTAATATAAATAAGTTAATTTTGTAATTAATTAAGAATTACAATATCGAATTTCACTAGGAATTTAAAAGGCGTTAAGGAAATAAAATAAGACGCGCCTTGTTATATTCTTTATATATGTAACTCTATTTTTGATTTCTTTTTTAAAGGTGGATTACCATTATTTCAGGCTTTGTTTTTAATGCCCTTTGTTTAATCATGAATAATTTTTTTTTGTTTTGGGCTCTTCATTGTGGCCTGACATTTGAAACTGTAACTTGTTGTTGTTTGTATGCAATGTCACAAAATGTCTTGCCAGCGGGCGTGAAATTTAATTGCTTTAATATAGACTTTGCCTAATTTTAAATTGCTATGCCAAAGGCAAATGATTTTCGTGATTGAGGGCTTCTTTTAGTTAAGCGAATTTATAATTTATTTCATTAAAGCAAATTAAAATGGCTCCCCTATATGGGTAATTTAGTAAGGGGAAAAGTAAGTGAATAAGTAGCGGAAAGTTTAAGTTATCTCGCTGCTTTAAAAGATTCATTTTTGCCTGGCGGTGTAAAATGTCCATTTAATTGATTAGGTTTTTTTCTCGTTGGATTTATTAGCATATTTACTTTGACAGATGTGATTAGTTTATTTAGAGAAGGAAATATAAAATGGGTTTGAAAACTTTTTCGGCTTCTCTTTAGCTAAACTCTCAAAACTTGTAGCAAAAAGATTAATGAGATATGGCTAAGTATGGCGCTGAGCTTTTTTGGGCTTGTCTCAGAAATGGGACACTCTTGACTTATTGTGTTTGAGGAACTGCCGTGAAGTTGTATAAAAGGCTATTGGTGAAAGTTATATTGAAGAGAAAAAACGTTCAGAAAGACCACAACTTTATAATTCGTAGAACTGCAAATTAGTTATTAATTATTATTTTGTATTAGTTAAGGATAATGCGGTAATATATTTGTGGTTATATGTAGAGTTCAAAAATTAATGCAAGATTTGTATGTTTCTAATGAATCTTGTGTATTTTATGATTCAATGTAAAATCACAATTTGAAGACTAAAAGCTGTGTTTTCTATAGTTGTCATCGTGGTTGTAGTTTCAGTTGTAGTTTCAGTTTTACTTTTAATTTTGTTGTAGTAGCAGTGGTATTTGCAGTTGTAGATTTAGTTGTAATTTTAGTCCTAGTCGCAGCTGTAATTGTATGTATACTTATAATAGAATTTGTAGCTGTATTTGCAATTATTCAGTTATTTTAGTTTCACTTGTAGTTGCAGTTCTAGCGTGAATTGTAGCAGTAACTGAATTGCATTGTAGTTGTAGTTTCTGTTTAGTTTTAATGGTAGTCGCAGTCGTAGTTGTAATTATACTTATAGTTGTAGTTATAATGATAATGGCAAATGCAATTATGGCTGTATTCAAACTAGTAGTTTTGGCTTTTGTTATAGTTATACTTATACTTGTAGTTGTAGTTGTAATTGTAGTTGTAGTTAAAGTGTTAATTAAGTGTTAGTAAAGTGGTAGTTGTCGTTATTGTTGCATTCGCAGTTGTAGTTGTAGATATAATAATAGTTGTAGTAGCCGTTGTCGTTTTAGATGCGATTGCAGGTGCAGCTACCGTTTTTGTTGTAGTTTTGGTATTAATTCCATTTGTAGTTGTATGATTTTTTTTAATTTTTTAAAGATGTGAATTTAAATATTTTTTTTTTTACTTAGTAATATTTCACTGTTAATTCCAACGCATTACTCGAGTAATTAATTAAATAGCCCTTTCGCTCATTTAGTGTTTATTTAAATTCTCTTTTTCCTTTGGTCCTTTAATCAACTTTAAATATGCGAAAGGCCTCAAATAAAATGTTAATGAGCGGTTTTATTTAAAACATTATGCCAACAACAACAAGTGAACGCAAAACGCACTAAGGGAAATGTACGAGTGTATGTATGTACATATGTATGTACGAGTATGCAAATGCGTAAATGATTGTGGCCAAGTGTTGAAAAATTTATACATTTTCAACATTTCATCAAACCAACACAACCAGGTACCCCTTGAGGTATGGCTAAGCAGCTAAAAGCCAGTAAATGTACGCCTCTTTGGCGGTAAGTACAGATGCATGTATGTATGTACAATATAGATATATGTGCGGGCGTTGCAAGCTTTAAACTTTCCCGTGCGAGCTGCGGGGCGTATGATAAATGCTCGTGTGAATTTACGAGAAAAATGAGGCTACGTATACGCACCGGTGTGTACGTTTGGTGTGTGTGGTATGTGTGTGTGTGTGGCTTACGCCAACATACTTTATTTACTAAAACACTGTACACATGTAGCAGCTGCAGAAAGAATGCTTGCGGCATTCCCACGCTGGCTGTGCGATTTTTCGCTGCTCAAAGCGAAGACTCTTTAAACGAAGAAGAGCATATGTACGTATATACTTTGATCTTATGCATGAGCAAGTTTTTGTTATAAAAATGTATTTAAAAATTTTAAATTCTTCTTCTTCTTCGCCTACAGTTGCATAATCTGAGAACAGCGATTGCAGTGTCTTTAGTGATGTGCGAGTGTACATAATATAAACATAAATATTTTCAAGGTTAAATTTGTTGTGTTGCTTATTTTGTGTTATGTGCATTTTTCATGAGTTTATATATTTTATTTTTATTTGCTTGTTTTCAAACTTTTTTGTTGCCTTTATTGCTTAAACTTTACTAAAAAATATTATTTCCTTCATAAGGATTTTTTTTACTAAAACTTAGGCAGCAATCAATATAAATATTTTAGTTTTGTTGAAAATTATTATTTTCATAAAAAATTGTTTGTTCTCCTTCTTAAATTTACTGCTATTAAACTAAAGTATTCCTCACAAATAAAAGTTTTTGAAAAACAAGCAAACATCAAAGGTGAGATATGACATCATATAGGTAGTAAAAGTGAAACTATTATTATTAATTTTTTTATAAATGAAATATGAATGATAAACAAGCGCAACGGTTACCTCCCTCTCGTACAATCAACACGAGGGGCGTCGTCTAAACTGTTGTGATAATCGGATGCAAACTAGTCCTTTTAGAGGTTTACCTGAAAAAAAATAACCGTAGCATTTCTCTACGGCTAGAAAACGTGGGTAGATTTACGAGTTTTGAGCGACTAGTATGCGGAGGAAGATTTTCATCAGCATGGAATTTATTAGTATAAGGGTTCCACATCACCAAACCATACTAGTAGACGAATCCAAATGGCATAGAGCCACAATCGACACACAAAGCCGGTATTTAACTAAAGGAAAATGTGATTTAAATCAGCAATCGACTCGAATGTCGACTAGTTGATAATTAAAAAATAATATAAAATCAACATTTATCCATATTACCCGTTTGCCAGTTTTAGCCGATCGAGCAATTTGCAAAGATTTCGAAAATAGCGCAAATTGGATATTTCGGAAATAAAAAAAAATTTAAATCAAGTCACCATAATTTTCTTGTATTTTAATTCGTTATATTTAAAGCCTCCTTTGAATTTTAAATTTTTAACTTTTTTTTGAATTTTGTCCCTGTTGACTAAATATTGCGTATACAACATGTCAAACCTTATATGTTTAAGTTAACGATTCTTATTTGTAAAACTAAGAAAAAATGTCTTATGGTCTAGGTGTGCAGGAAAATTTTACTAGCAACAGAAAACATCACCCCCGAAATTCTCTTCACTGGTTACAAAGCACCATTCATATATTTAATAAAATAATAAATAAATATACTGAATATATTTATTACAACCTTTTGAAGACCTGGACCCGAGCACAAAAGAACTGTCAAAAGCAAATAAATATATAAATATTATATTTTAAGACAAGTTTGCCTTTTGCAGCTACTTGTCGTCTCTTAACACTAAAGCTTTCACTTATATTAGGTATATAATATATAGAAAAATTTTTAGATATATTTGAATTTGCAAAATATTTTTTCATCTCTGCTTTTTTCTCTTTTGAATAACTGAGATTACAATAAAGAATTTTAAAAGCTTATAGTGATTTTGTACAATATCTTATCAGACCTCTCAGTTAGTTACGCAATACTTTGTGATATCATTAGTTGTCACTTAATTATCAATTATATCAAGGCCACTAAACTAATTTTCTTATTTTTTTCCATAAATATGAAGTCTGAAAAGTGTTTAAGGAAACAAAGTGAATTTGAATAAAACACATGGCAAGACATAAGAAAAATTGTTTTGCCACGCTCTTGGCTTGGAGTGACTTTAACTGACTGTGTAAGTATCTCGGGCGTCTATATATACGTATATATGTACTGTATATCTACTAAATGTGTTAAGCGGTGTAATTAAATACACTTAAATAAATAATATGAAACTGCCAGACATAATGAAATTGAGATACACATGTCTACATTTAATTTATATGTATGCATGTACATATGAATATGGAAGCGCAGACGAGGACACCCGATCCCTACATGAACTTTGTTGAACTTGAGTGTTTGTTTGCACAAAAATTTTGCAACAACTTTTGTTTACCAGCACAATATGTTGCACCGACCAGACAATAATGCGTATGTACTCATATGTACACATACACATAACACATATTAATGTTACATATGATTTCGAGTTCTTTGATTATTTGCTGCACAAATATTTACGTGTGTGCGTATGTGATTATTACACTTATCAAAGCACAACATTTGATAAGCTGACTTATTTAATTACACAAATGTTGGAAAAATTATTTAATATAAAATAAAATTAAATAAAATAAAAAAAATATAATATAATATAATAAAATAAGATAAAATAAAATAAAATAAAATAAAATAAAATAAAATAAAATAAAATAAAATAAAATAAAATAAAATAAAATAAAATAAAATAAAATAAAATAAAATAAAATAAAATAAAATAAAATAAAATAAAATAAAATAAAATAAAATAAAATAAAATAAAATAAAATAAAATAAAATAAAATAAAATAAAATAAAATAAAATAAAATAAAATAAAATAAAATAAAATAAAATAAAATAAAATAAAATAAAATAAAATAAAATAAAATAAAATAAAATAAAATAAAACAAAAAAAAATAAAATAAAATACAATAAAATAAAATATAATAAAATAAAATACAATAAAATAAAATAAAATAAAATAAAATAAAATAAAATAAAATAAAGTAAAATATAATAAAATAAAATAAAATAAAATAAAATAAAATAAAATAAAATAAAATAAAATAAAATAAAATAAAATACAATAAAATAAAATATAATAAAATAAAATACAATAAAATAAAATAAAATAAAATAAAATAAAATAAAATAAAATAAAGTAAAATATAATAAAATAAAATAAAATAAAATAAAATAAAATAAAATAAAATAAAATAAAATAAAATAAAATAAAATAAAATAAAATAAAATAAAATAAAATAAAATAAAATAAAATAAAATAAAATAAAATAAAATAAAATAAAATAAAATAAAATAAAATAAAATAAAATAAAATAAAATAAAATAAAATAAAACAAAAAAAAATAAAATAAAATACAATAAAATAAAATATAATAAAATAAAATACAATAAAATAAAATAAAATAAAATAAAATAAAATAAAATAAAGTAAAATATAATAAAATAAAATAAAATAAAATAAAATAAAATAAAATAAAATAAAATAAAATAAAATAAAATAAAATAAAATAAAATAAAATAAAATAAAATAAAATAAAATAAAATAAAATAAAATAAAATAAAATAAAATAAAATAAAATAAAATAAAATAAAATAAAATAAAATAAAATAAAATAAAATAAAATAAAATAAAATAAAATAAAATAAAATAAAATAAAATAAAATAAAATAAAATAAAATAAAATAAAATAAAATAAAATAAAATAAAATAAAATAAAATAAAATAAAATAAAATAAAATAAAATAAAATAAAATAAAATAAAATAAAATAAAATAAAATAAAATAAAATAAAATAAAATAAAATAAAATAAAATAAAATAAAATAAAATAAAATAAAATAAAATAAAATAAAATAAAATAAAATAAAATAAAATAAAATAAAATAAAATAAAATAAAATAAAATAAAATACAATAAAATAAAATATAATAAAATAAAATACAATAAAATAAAATAAAATAAAATAAAATAAAATAAAATAAAATAAAATAAAATAAAATAAAATAAAATAAAATAAAGTAAAATATAATAAAATAAAATAAAATAAAATAAAATAAAATAAAATAGAATAAAATAAAATAAAATAAAATAAAATAAAATAAAATAAAATAAAATAAAATAAAATAAAATAAAATAAAATAAAATAAAATAAAATAAAATAAAATAAAATAAAATAAAATAAAATAAAATAAAATAAAATAAAATAAAATAAAATAAAATAAAATAAAATAAAATAAAATAAAATAAAACAAAGTTAATTAAAATAACATAAAATAAAATAAAATACAAAAAAAAAAACAAAACATTCGGAGAACATACGCCCGAGAAAATGTACAATTTGTATAGTTTGGTCATCAACTTCCCAAAATCTGCAGAGGCAATGAGAAGACTTAGGCTGTGGTTAGTGAATACAAAATCACCATTTTTTAGAACGATAGCCGTTCTTAATCAAGAAATACACACAATTCCTTATTTGAAATTTATAGAATTCGTATATATATTTCGTGTAAATGTAATGAAATTTTGCATCTTAATGATGAACTTGAATTTTGAATTACAAATTCCACTCCCCGAAAATTCAATGTAAATACAACATTTAAAATGGCAAAGTAACTTTAACTAAAATATTTATTATAATTACCATTAAATAATATTAACAACTTAAGTACTTAAGTATTACTCAAAGCAAACTATCCTCAATTATATATTTACGAATGCTTGGCCACCAATCGACTGATTTGAGCACAAGCATTTCAGTTGAAGCACTCAACTAAATATATGAGTGGCCAACTCGAGCCAATCTAAGGCAATTCAAGGCAATGCAAATATTTACGCAAATTGGTCATTTGTGCGGTGGAGCAAGCAAATACCAAGTTATGTGAGTATTGGACAATACTTTGTTAATATTTGCACAAATTTGCACACAAATATGTGTGCGTTTTAATATACAATAGATATATGCAATCGCGTGTGTGCGTTAACAAATTAATTTGATTGAAATGTTCACATACAAAGGCATGGAAGGCATTGTGAAGGGTCTTGTGTGCTTTGTGACCAACAAAAAGCGTCGATTACTTAAGCACATACATATACATATACGTGTATGTAAGCATGTAAATGCTTACGTTCATTTGTTGAAATCAAGGGAATCTCCGTGTGTGGAGTCTATGGAGTGGAAACTATTTCGTAATTGCTGCTTAGCATTTGACAAATGGATTGTGCGCTAAAAGAATGCGAAATATCAGGCAAATTTGTATGCATGTATGTGTGTATGTATGTATGTATGTATGTATGCACTTATTTATGTACGAGTAAACATTGTAATTGTGCATGTGTGCAACCATAAGAATGCACATAAATTTTCAAGCAGTTGGTTACGCATACAAACTAGCTGATTTGGAAGCATTTAACGGTAACACATGTATAATTCCAAATACTCTTTTGTGCGTGTATGTAAGTGTGTATGTGTTTGTATTTTCATTCACTCAAAATTCAAAACATTCAACAAGAACGTACTACTACATATTCTAGTTCGGCGAGTACCTTGAAAATTCCTAAATAAATATTGACATAGTCAAGTACGTCATACACATACAAACACACACACACCGATACACACAAACATATTTACTCGAAAAATACGAAAATACTAGGTAACTAGCAGCCAAAGATCGATTGATTGCGTAAATGCATTTCAAGATTGTCAAACATGTAAAGCTTTCTCCTTTGCCTGCAACAAGTGCTTACTCGTTTTCGATGCAAAAATGATTTTTGCCAAATGCCCTTCCTTAATCAAAAATAAAGTTTATTCAGAAATTTGTGTTGCTAATGTATGATGTATGTAATCTCTTGGCAATGGAAATAGAATTGTTTCTGTGAAGATTCATGTTTTCTCTTAAATGAGATTTGCTCTTCCAAGTGAAAGTAATCAAGGTTAGGCGTTTTCTATACATCGAATTTCCAGATGTTCGGTAATTGAACTGTATATAGTATTAATATATTTTTTTTATTGATAATAAATGGTGAAATAGTGGAGACTAACATTTGCCCAAGGGACTCTTTATTAAAAAAAAATTTATTTAAAAATAAAACAGGAAAAAAGTGCTGCTTTCGGCCACACGCAGAGGACTTTAACCTTTCGTGAACTTCTCATAAATATTTATAGCAAAATTCTAAATTAGATTTCGTTGATTTTCAGGGTCAGGTTTGAATTGGCTGGCGATACAAAGTAGTACCAAACACACAACAGATGACTTAGCTACACAGCTAAAGAACATTGTTGTTCTTTTCGCAAATTGAAGTAGTCGTTTTGGATCCTTAGCCGTTGTCGATTTAAGGTCCTGTAGCCCATCCGCTTCAAGTAAGCATAGCCTCTGTCTGCTGAATACTGAGCACTCACGGATTACGTGCTCCACTGTCTACACATATTTCCTTTATCTCCAGCATTTGTTATCTCGAATCACAACACTTTTTAACAGCCCTACTAGCAGCATAGAATCTGGTCTCTTTCCCGCTAATAAAAACTTTGTACGTTTAGCATTAAGTTGATCACTTTTTGCGTTTGCTTCACTTCTCTGAGTGGAGCTGATAGTATTGTAGATTATTATGTCCTGTTCTAAAAGAATACCTTCCCTAGCCAGTCCGTTAGCTATCACGTTGATCCGTATGATCTAGAACCCAGTACATGCAAACTCTTTTATTTTATCAGACAATATTTTGACAGCGACCACACTCGACTTTGCTGTGTGAGTTAAGGTGCTGTGCCCGTATGTTCTTATTTTCAGCAACCTAGCAGCGCAATTTCACAGCTGTTAAGAATGTCCTGTTTTTTTGCCACTAGATTTGCTAGTAGAATGGTAAAGAACGTATGTATTGTCAGTGAAGCTGATCATTGAAAGTATTTGCTGTCTATTCATATATGTATATTATCTTGTCCATAGACTTCCTTCATACTAACTTTCCGCAGAAAGGTATTGGCTTAACAATTGCAACGTAGATCCAGTGAGAGATAGCCGGAGAGAGACCCCAAGTGCTATCATTAGGAACTTGGTCTAGGTTTCAGCTGTAAAATGACCCCTCTTAGCTTTGATCCAAACTCGAATTTTGTATTTCCTTATGAATTTATTAGTATTAGACTTAAGTACTGTAAAAATAGCCCCTTTTGTTAATGGTTCTAAGTTGCAGATATTTGAGGGTTGCCAAACACTTATCAAGTAGCATTTTCAGTGATTCCTTACTGTTATTGTTCCAGGAAATGTCTTTTTAGGAACGTACAGACGGACAAACAGAAAAACGTGTATGGTTATATCAACTCTCCCGTCAGTATGACCCGATCAATGTGAAGGAAATAGTTTGATATTTTGCTTCAAATTGATTTAAAAAAATTTAAAATTTTATTTTTGATGGCTACTACTTATTAAACAACTGAGTTCTACAATATATGTTATTGCCTTCAGAAAATGTGAAAAAAAATAAAATATTTATTTTATTTATAATTTTATGCTGAGATCATGCGTATATTCTTGTACTACATATAGCGGTGGACAAACTGCTGGCTGCAATCAACATCAGAGCAATATTTTACTTCAGAGAAATGGTTAATAAAATACTAAATAAGATCTGCATGCCAAATATAATTGAAATATTTTAAAAATTGAGCCTACATATACATAATAATATATTATTCCAATTCATAAAAATTAGGTGAGACTCTGAATATACGTGACTAGATAATTAATGTACCGTATTATACATATAAGTGAGTATATTGGGGATTATGTGTAGGTAATGAATTATCTCTACAAACTCTGCATACCACAAGTTTTGCCTGTATAGTAGTGTATTAGACTATCCGGAATGTCTGTGGCTGTGTAGAATATTTAAGAAACAAAATTTGGAGCGAGTGTATTGTTACTGAGCTGAACAACTTTGATGCGGTGCTGTACTGTTATTTAGCTTGTATTTCTAGATGCCAATTTTGTCGTTTACCATATAACTTATTCAGGAGCAGAATTTTGTGTAAAAGCTTTCTTATGAAGGTTTATAAAGTTTAATTGGTCCAAGAGTTGAAGCCTTATGAACATTTCAAATGCTTTCGGTTTGCTCGATGGGCAAAAAATCATTTTTACGCCCGGATGTGTTGACTGAGGAGAAAATAATTAGAAAAATTTGCTACTATAATTTATAATTTTGGTTTGAACAGGATTCGAACCGATAACCCTCCACAGGGGGCATACACTGTTAGCATGTTGGCTACTGCAGCCTTAATTAAATATCATTATAAATTGTATGAAGTTATGGAAAATTAATTTACATAAAAAATTAAGTTTAATTTTCTAATTGTGGTCGCTTCTCGGCAGATAATGTCGACCCCTCCGAGTGTATTTTGGACATAAAGACAAGGCTCCTCGTAAAAAAACCATCAGCCGTTCGGTGGCGGCTTGGTATGAACTGTAGGTCCCTCCATAGGCCGAAAGTCGCTTCAGCGGTTACAAAGCACAAAGTATATATATATCCTGTTTGGGGAAATGTGCAAAAAGGTACCAAGTTTTTTTTAAAGTTTTCAAGAGATTAAAGTTCATAAAACAAAATTATACTTTTTATTTATTAAAAAAAATACTACGTTACATTATTTCTGTATAATTAAAAAAACTATTTTTTTTTTGGTATGGACAAATTTTGTCATGCGATGCTACCGTATTGAATACTTCTTTATTTTGGGCTTGAAGCCTGTTTTTAAGATTTAAAGTGCTCACTTAACTCATATGAAATTGTATGTAAGTGTGCGTAAGCATACTCCGAAAGCTTTTTATTTAATTATTTCATATTTATGGGGTTTCCTCATGAAATTGAAGGTAAGAAAGCAACATCGACCCATTTTGTGATGGGTTATGCAAGACTACTACATTCTGTCTCACATTTTTCCGAAAAATGTGTTTATTTTTGTAAACTTTTAGAAGTTTCTTTCTCAATATAGTGACGAAGACCTTACGTAAATAAGCCTGAAATTAGTAGGAAAGCGGAACTTGAAGCTATCATCGATATACTTAGCACACGAGAAAGGAATACCAGCCCAGTTCGTGGTAATGCTGGTGCAGAACAGCACCGAACCTTTAGTGCTTGCAGAGGATGTGAATACATAAGGTAGCTAGGTGATGCACATACCAATAAAAGGGGTGAGTCACTTTTTGATTTCACTTGAAATGCTCATTATAAGCAATTGAGGAAATTACTTTACCTTTACCAAAAGTAAGCGAAGGTAGGTTGCATATGTTACTCTGATCTCGGAGTAAGCCACGACGGCGATGAGAAATGGGAGGTATCTTAGCGAGCACTCCTATTTCGAATTGTCCGACTAGTCTTCCTAAGGATAAGATTAGATCACCATGAAACCCCGCAAGGTGGTGACAAAGTGCTATTAATCATGGAGGAGAGAGGGGTTGCAAGATTGTACCGTATACTGGTGATCTTGGGGTTAGAGTGATTGGCGATATCCTACAAAATTTATGCGAAGTCACGCAGTGCGGACTAGGGTGGATAGAAATGTGGGTATGATGAAAGTGGTAATGATGTTCGATTAGGCAATAACTCACAGAAAACAGAAATTTTTCTTCTCACTTGGAAAATAAAATTCTGATATTTATACAAATGCTTCATTTCACAACAAACATTTCAGTATTGAGGGTAGGACAGTTGAGCCCTTGATATACGTGTATGCTATAGCCATAACATATAATGGTGTATTATTTTACAAACACAACACAAACTTCAGTAATAACAATAAATTTGCATTCATGGGAAAAATTGCAATATTTTCCAAATCAATAAGATTAGGAGCAATTGCAAACATACATAAATTCTTACATATTTATGTAAGACCAAAAATGTCAATATAATAAGACTATATTGAATTTCGTAAGCTTAATTCAGGCTTTCGGCCATAACAATAAAATTCGGTTAATAACAATTTCGCATTAATTTGAACAAACAAGCAAACAAACAAGCAAATATTTGTTTTGTTTCATTTTGCATGAGATGACACAATGAACATGTCAACTTTTGCCACAACAAAGTAAAGATATTCATTCAAATGTATGTACAATACATCTGTAGGTAACCATTTGAATTGAAGTGAAATTCATGAGGGAAAAAGGCGTTGATGTGCGCTTGTATGTGGTATTTCTCATTAACAATATATATTTGTGTATTTGTGGTAAAAAGCCTTTCATTTTTGTGTGTTTGGAAATTGTCAACATTTCAACAAAAGCAAATTGTCTGATAAAGTGCGTCATTTTCCGGACAATAAATATGAAATTTCGGGTTGTTTTGTTGTAATTTTTTTTATGTGTATGATTGCAAAATAAAACCTCTGTTATGTCAATTGATAACAATTACCTAACTGTGAATGACCTTTGACAATGGTAGCAGGTAGCCACAGCAATAGAAGGGCTAATGCAGCGGATACGTGTTAAGGGTGGTATTGTGGTAAAATCAGGTGAGAAAATGGAAAATTTAATGAAATGGAAATTCCGATAAGCAGGCGGTGAGTACATAAAAGAAACACAGAGACATTTAAAATAAGAAAAGGAATGCGGAGTAGGCTTATGAAGGTGTGGCTTAAAAATATATTGAAAAAAAAAATGAAGTCAGTCCAGACAATTAAAAAAAAAAAAGTTCTTGTACATATTTTAAAAGGTTTAATTTTTTTTAAATAAAAATTTTACTTCGAAAATGAGTTTTAAAGTAAGTATGTAGCTTTAATAAAATATGGGCTGGTGTACTAAATAAAAATAAAAATACTGTCTGTGCAAAGTACTGACGCTCTACGTGTAGCATACCGGATAGTATCAGCGGACGCAGTTCTAGTAATTAGTGGAACCATACCGATCGACCTCCTCGTCGAAGAGAGGCAAAAGATATGGTAAGTCAACAAAAAATACAGCCTGCCAACCAGGAAACGAGGAATTAGACCCTCAGGTAATAGCAGGAAAAATACAATAGAATGTCGCTACACATGCATAGTGGACGGCTAAGTTCATACCTGACATAACAAAATGGCAAAAACGCTTATACGGACGAGACATGAGTATTTCCGAAAATATCTAAATAAGATGGGCGAAGATGAATCATCTTGTATTCTTGGTGATAGCGCTCAAGACGACGCAGAGCACACCTTTTCCCAATTCGCCAAAAGGCAGCAGAGAGAGAGAGAGAGAAAATAACAGTGCAAAACTTTGCAGACTTGCTGACAACCAGCTTCGAAACATGAGAGAAATCCCGAGAACTGCACTCAGGCTCAACAGAAGGCTTATAACTATGAGAAATATGAAACGCCATCCTCAAGTATAGTAAGTAAAGCGAAATTGGTCTCAGAGTGAGTGATGATTAACAGCTGGAGCTAGTTTCTTAGTCTCAAGACATACCGCCGCGAAGCAATAGGTATTTTTCTAACCACAACCAAACAAAAAACCATTCTCATTTCTATTGAAAAAAAACTATTTTAAAGAATTTTACTATCGGTTAAAAATTTATTAATAACAATACTTCCCTGCCATAAGAAGTCTGATGGAGAGATGTGGTGATCTCCGACACGGCTTTCACTTCTACCATTTTTTTGACCAGATGTACCAGACTTCATGAAAATCAAACGATTTAAAAAGAATTTCAAATTTTTTCGAATAGGTTCAAATCAGAAAATCCGCCTTTATTGGATGTCTATGCTATACACAGGATACTCTCACCAAGTTTCAGATCTCTATGATCAAATGTTTCGGCTGCGAGTTTATCCGTCAATCAATCCCCACAAAATATGATATATATGGTAAATATATACATATAGTTAATCTAATTATTGCATTTCAATAACTTAAACTCTTGCCAAAATGTTTAAGGCAAACGTTTTACATTTTTCAATTTGTGGAAACATATATAAATTATATCTCATATTTTGTTTTCTGAGCAGGTGCCACACCGGCTATATGTGTTTTAAAGTGCATTGACTTCCGCATATAGGCACGTATGGGTACATATATTTACATACGTATATATACGAGTACTCAACATGTAAATTACCTATATTATATGTATTGAGTTTTTGGCGAAAAAATTTCTGTCAACCTAAAACACGAGTCAGCACACCACCTCATATTACATACATGACACTGAAACACGGTGTATATTTGCTCACGTGCGCATATTTTCCTCGCCTGCGGTTTGTCGTTTGTTGTTTGTGTACTCGTGTTTTATGTGACAACGCGCACGTGGCACATGTGTTTCCGCGATTATAACTGTACGTGTTTATTTATGCTCAGCGTGTTTTAAGAACTACACACAAACACGTATGTACATATGTAATATAAAGCCACGGAAGGCATTAATGTACTAGCAATATACACAGAAAATTATTTTGAAGCTTTTGGTGGCAAAGTCAATTGTTTAATGTGACTTTGCGCTCTTTGTATTATTTTCATTTTTTTTTTCTCAAAATTAGAAATTGCTGGGTCTCTGGTATTATAGTGTTTAGTAAGGAGGGAGATAAGTGGTTAAAATACGTTTAGTAATTTGACCTCGTAATCTGCGAAAATCATAGTAGGATAAGCCTCTTTCATAGCGCACCATAAACGGACTGATCAGACTTTCTCAGCGTGGCTTCAAACCTAGCATATCTGCCATTGACCAGTTATTCACCACGCGCAAAATCTTTAAGATGAAAACGATTAACACCCATGGCCTCGTCGAATTAAAAGCCAACTTCGGTTGCTTCAGCGTTACTCCTAACAGTCTTAGCTTCGAAGTCGAAGATAATTTAGTCTATATAAGTACCAGTATCAGCACTACACAGACACTCTACGCAGACATTCTTGCCCACAGGTTCTGCTTCGTACTCCGCAGAGAATTGGAAATTTAAGTACTCTCTCGACATAGTTGTTGTTAAATCCACAAAAATATTCTCCAAGTAGTTTTTTGGAAGTCTCAGTCCTTGGCGGATCAAACTCCAAATTCATTTGCAAAATTAAATAAGTTACGTATACGTAGTGTTGTACCAAATTGTGTCACTGGCTTCCGTGCTTTTTTTTTGACAAAAGGTACGTTATGCGTTATTAAAATTTTTTTAATTTTTCAAAGGTAGTTTTGGTCGCTTTTTATACTTTCAGTTTCGTTTAGTCTCACATATAAGTGAGAGTGAATAGTCCGTACCTAGACCCGCCTGAATCTCAGGTATGCCCCTTCGAATTTCCCCCGCATACTTTTAGACATTATTTTTTTGTTCCTATCGCGTGTGCATATGTGTTTACTCATGCTTGCTTACGTTCATAATTGGAATTCTCGTGTGGGCAGTGAAGAAATAAATGTAAAGTGTCTATTAAATGCTAAACTTGATGTGCTTGGATGATATTCGACAGCTTGTATTATTGCATGCTTAGATGTTTGTCAGCATCAGGAATTCCAAGAATTCCACGGAGCACCCTCTCGCTCAAATAAAATCCACTCGTAACAAGTGCAATGGTCTCCCTGACTCTCTTAAAAAATATTTTTAAAATAGCTTTTCTCTTTTTTTCTAGCTTTTCTCAAATGGAAATCTCCTTCATTAACTTCTGTTTATGTTATTGATATCAACACCGCTCAAAGTTATTGACATATACCTACGTGTATATAGCCAAACATAAATAAGCTTAACGTGTGTATTTATAAGCCATATTTTTTTGTTAACTCGCAATATAGCAATATCGCTTTTCAACACATTAACCGCAATATTAATGAGAAAATTTGCCGCTCTTTTTATTTCAAATTATTTTTATGCTTTTGTTGTTTTTTTTTTTTGCTGGCTCATAAGTGGTTAAACTTATGTACATGAAAAAGGTGTATGAAGCCTAATTAGGCCAATTATATTTTGGTGCATGCAAATATGTTTAGTCACTCCTAAGCCAAGAGTTAAGAACAAAATTAAATGGAAAATATACTTGAAAACTCTTGTATCTACGAGAGTGGGTCTAAAAATTGTGTGGATGGCAAGACAGGGAGTAGATTAAATTTTTTTTTTTTTTTTTATTTTTTAATTTTGCCTTAGTCAGACCCAAAATATTGTACTGGTGGTAAGTTCTAATTTAAATCATCAGTAGCCACCAGCCACCAGCCAGTTGAAAGACTACTCGACGGAAGGAGTTCATTTTGGGCTCTAGCTGTGTATTGACATACGTTGTTTCTTGCAGAAATTTTTTATTTACTTAAGAGTCCCCCTCAAGCATTTCCTCCTTTCTAAAAACTTTTGTTTCTCTCCGCATATTTATTTATTTCTTAATGACACCTCATTAGCTCCGCATATTTTTTTGGGAAAATTATTTGGCCTTACCAAAATTCAAACAGCTTTACATGCTTACCTGCAAAGTTGCTTGAACATTAATTAAAAGTCTACCATATACATGGTTTAGTCAGCTTAAGATGGGTGTTTGTGCATTTAAGCGTATATAATACTCATATATTATATTTGCTTAAAAGAGCTGTTAAAATCTTTTAATTTATTTACATTCCGTCCCAAAGCTCAGTGTGAAGTGTTAAACTTGTTTGTAAACATTTTTTTGTTTTTGTTTTTACAAATCCAGAATTTTAAATATAATATATACATAATGGGCGCTTTGTAAAAGCTGGAGTGATTTTTGGGTAACCTTTTCCTCCAATTTGTGGTGTGCGTCTTGATATTTTTCTAACAAATAGAGGAACCTACAGTTTTATGAGAAGCATTTATTTCCTGTCAGAAATACACTCGGTGGGCTTGACATTCCCTGCCGAATGGCGACCGCATTTAGAAAGCTTAATTTTCTATAAGTTTGGATGTTAGTCGAACCAGGACTCGAAGCATGGCCATCCGAATGTTACGTTAGAACGCAATACTAACTCATGCACTATTTATTGCGTGAGAGGGAGTGATTTCCATGCTACTTAGTTAGGTTAGATCAATATCACACTCAGGTAACAAAAGGTGCAATTTAATTACCGAACCAGCGTGTTTTTGTGAGGTCTCATGGCAGTAAAGATAAGACTTCCCATTAAGAATTACCTCTTTTACAGCCATTCGAGAAACATTGTGTTGATGGGAATGTCTTCAAAGTAGACGTGTTGCTTCTTTGACAGGCGAGGCTATTTTGGGGTAGCCTTTCGTGTGTATATAAGTCGAGCAGTCTCTCAAAATTTTTTTAGAAAAAACAAGGCTAACAGGTCAGAAGTCTTTGGCACACACGACTATCCAAGACTTTGGCTTCAAAACTTCAGTGGCCAATGCAACATATTCTAGCAGCTAGAGCAGTTTTTGTGGCCAAGCGTCGAGCAGGTTCAAATGCTTGGGCAGAAATTTGAAGCCCGTTTTCTCGAGTTCTCATTTTTAAAAGTCTTAAAAAGCGGCTCTGGGGATTGCAAAAATAACATATCTCCGATCGAAAAAAAATAATAATTATAATACTTTATTTGAACTAAAAAAGTTGGACCAAAGTAATATTTAAATTGCTTTTTTTTACAAAAAAGTGACTTTTTTTTTAAACTTCGAAAAAATTTGGAAATTTACAGCTTCTTATATAAAAATTAAAAAAAAATTGGTTCGACTGTTTTTGAGATGCATCGCACGACCGACCTCTAATATCGGCACCTTCGCACGAGTTCGAGCTACAACCTCTTCAGAAAACTCATTACAACATTCTAACGGATTTTGATACTAAAAATTGTGTTTTGAAGCTTAAATATAGTATATTATGGTCTGAATATTTCGTTTATCGCAATAATTCCATTCCTTCCATTTCAGAAAAATTGGATTCTGAGGAATTAAACTAAATAAAATTTTTAATACGTGAATATTTCGTGTTATAGGTAAATATATATTTGAAATATTTTAAGTATACTGAAAAATATTCAATATTCAAATTTAGATTTAAATAAGTGACCAAATTCAAATAAACTTAATTTAAAAAAATCACATATTTCACATATGTTATATTATATAATATTTTATTAGTTATTTGGGAAAAAGCTATTAAGAAAATATTCATAAAATATTTTTAAATAAATAAATTCATTAATTCACTATAAATTCTTTAGGAATAAAATTTTATTTTCAAATTACATAATTCCTCATACCCGAAATTTGGCTTCAGTCAATTTCTTTTCATGAAGATAAGAAAATAGACTTACATACATACTCTTACATGCCGTTGAATTTAACCAAAATGCCAATTTGTTTGCTTTCGACAATAATTTCATGCGAAATTGCAATAAGTATAATTTAAATAAATTCCCATAGGCTACTCTCTTAAGGCTATTTACATTTTAATATGCATTGCTTATATTTATTTGAATGTGTAAAATATATTTTTGGAGCATCTCAAATATTTATATGACTTTAAATAAGGTGCTAACTGCAAAAGACTACATACACCTTGAAACTTCAACCACAAACGAATTTTCCAAGCAATAACTACAGAGATAAAATAAAATTATTTTGTAAATTATTTGAATTTAAATTATATATTTAGAATTTACATTTAATATACCGTAATTGATACAATTTCCACAAGTGTGATTTATTGTTTTGACTTAAGGAGGATTTCCGTTGGATTTTCATTCAGCTGTTGGCTTCATTTATATGTAAATATTGAGCTTATTGTGTTTTATCACAGTCTTACCTAGTGTGCATTTGTATGTGTAAGTCAACATTAAAGTTATTGTTGTTGTAATTCCAACCATTCATTATTGTTTTGTTATTATGTTTATTATAATATCTATTCGAAGAAACAGTCTTTTGTATTTCATAACCTTTAGTTTGTTTTGTTGCTTCTTTGTAATTCATTGAGAATTTAATATAATGAATATTTTTGTGTGCGTACAAACATACATATTATTTGTGTGCTCATGTGCACTGGCAATTCATTTGTTTATCATGCAAATATTTCACTTCTAATAAACACAATGCAGACAAATGCATACATACATACATACATACGTATGTGTATAGGTGCATTGTGCAATGTTAAATGTACAAATATATGTACATATTATATATGTGCATGTGCTTCCATACATTGTAGACATGCTTTGAAACTATTCTTCATTTATGCATTTCTGTTTTTTATTTGCATTTGCTCCTCATTGCCTCTCCTCGTCCTTTTGCATAAACCCACAAAATATAATTAAATTAATATCCATATTATTATGATTTATGTGACATTAAATAATTTTGACAAATTGCTGAGCTTTTCAAATACTTAACCGCAGGCAATCGCTCATAACTGTACATATGGTACATTTGGTACATATATGTATACATATTTTGTGGTATAATGTATGTATGTAATAGTTTATATCTTATGAAAAATATGAAAAGAAGTAAACATTTTTGGTGTTGCTGTATAACTCGAAAACGGTGTCACAGAATTCAACCAAACTTTCACCACCTATTTGAGTTTTCATGTGAAGCTTTTTTTGAAGTGTGTCATGTGGAAAAGAATACGTGCCACCTCTTGTTAACTTAAAAGTCTAGAAAAAATTCACACAAATTTCTACTACTGGGGGCTGGAGCCTTGCGCAGAAGTTCACGCAAGTGAGGAAAGCTGTTGACTGCCATTCCCCCCTGGGAGTGACTAGAAAAGATTCTATTCTTTTGCATGTGGTTCAAGCAACTTACAACTCCCGGTCTAGCCCACAAGCATCCGATCTCCCTGCAGTTGTGTGGTTTGATACCCAACACATTAAAAATATACTCCAATGACTCGGATGAAAGAACCCCCTGCTGGTTATGACCCCCCAAATGTTTTAAAGACCACGATTGTGACTTTAATACCAGAGTGGTCACAAAAGGTATTTTTGGGACAATCTTCGGAAATTTCAGCATCCATAACAAAACATTCCCAGGTGGCCTGAGGCTGATAGACTTCACCAGGGCAAGAAATATGGTTGTCTATAGTACAAGATCTGCCCACAAGAAAATCTATTAATCCACATTGAAAATCGTGTAATCAAATCGCTCATGTTGTGATTAAGGGAAGGCATGTCTCTACTGTTCTAGGTGTTGCGAACGTTCCGAGTGCTTAACTTCGACTGGTATTATTGACTTATCACAGCAAAGATAAGCACGCGGCTCTGTGTATCAAAGAACGTCCGTCAACAAACTACCGAACGGTTTTCTACTCGACTTGCATAACTGCTTTCTGAGAATACTCATCAGCAACTCAAGATAACTATATAACGAACTGTGGAACGGCATTTATACGTAAAACTCCCTACATATCACTGCTACGAAAATAATTGGTTTTCGGCAACACGAGAAGAATACTTGTACGATGAGGAATATCGATCTGCAGTGAAGTGAAAATTGACTTCCTACTTCGTAACCCTGCGTTCGATCACAACACGTACGGGATGCGTAAATACCAAAAGCTGTAGAGTGATCTGGTGACTAATGCCGAGAGTATACTGAATTTATGGAGGGAACCTTTTTCCAGCCTGCTGAATGGCTGTTAAAATGGAACAAAAGAAGATGGTGAATCCAAAACACCATTTTATCAACAGGACTGAGTAGGCGATTGAAAGGTAAAGTTTTTTCTCCACGCATAAAAACTAAACTCTTCAAGTCGCTCAACATACCCGTCCTACTATATGGCGCAGAGGCGTGAACGAAGTTGACATCTCATGAGTCGGCTTTGGGAGTTATCAAGAGAAAAGTTTTGAGAGCGAGTTATAGTACATTGATACTGATTGTGCATTATTTGTATATTATATATATAAATGGCGCTTTGTAACCGCGGCTACCGCGGCCGCCATTGTAGGTACATTAAGGTATGGAAATTTAAATATAATATTATGTTTTCCAATGCGAAAGTGTTCAGGTGTTGTAGGTATATGCTTCCAATTTTGATTTCGAAGTATTATTTGCAGTGCATTCTTTTCCGATAATATAGGCAAACTGGCAAGCAAAATTTTTTTTCTTGTACAAAATAGTACTAAAGCTTTGGCTTTTGTATTACCATAAACATGATTTTAGCCTACCAAATTCATTGATCCGTATGTAATAACAAATTAGAAAAGTAAATTGTGGTACGGGAATCCACAAACATACATCAGTTACCATGAACATCGCTAATTCAGCGTGCAATAAAATGTAAGAGAATATAATGAGAAAAATGAAATCTATACCACAATATAATTGAAGTCGTTTCAGTCATTGTTGTATACATATTTATATATCAACAAAGAAGCAGAGAAATGAAAACTGCATGAATGTAGATGATGGACAAAGTATACAAATACATATTTATATATATTGTATATATATATATATATTAAGTAAAGTAAAAATTTCCTTCGGTTTTTATCTAAGAGATGGCGTTATTGTCAATAGTACTAGTATTACGTGTCGCATCATGTCAAACTATATGGCGCTGAAAACCTGTTTATTCGCGTTAAAAGTTTTCCGATTGATTGACTCAGTACGTTGTGAGCGCTCGTCAAAGATGGACATCAGCAGAGAGAAAATTCGCTATATTTTACAATTTTTCTTCGATAAAGGCGAAAAAGCAAACAAAGCGGGTGAAAAAATTAATTTAGTTTATGGGCCCGATACTGTAAACGGACGTTTACACCACAAAAGTGGTTTGCTAGGTGCCGTTCCGAGAATTTCGATGTCAAAGATGCGCCACACGTCGGGAGGCCTGTCGTCGAACATTGCGATAAAATCATGGAAATAGTGGAAACAGACCATCAAGTGAGCACTTATTTAGTTGCTGAGGAACAAAGGATAAGCCAAGAAACCGTTTAGAACCATTTGCATAAAAAAACCGAACGAACATTTTACTTGACCTAATATATATATGTATATATGTATATCAATAGCACTTAAAGCAACACAATGTCAGTAAGACTGTTGCTGTAAACGCATGTGGTTGCTTCCTTTAACTTACGTGACTTAAAGAAATGAAGAAGTTAAAGGAGCAATGAGCCACTTGGGAGATTATTTACTGCAACTTTACCTTAAATACCAACGCGCTGCTGTAGATATTTCCACAGCGAGCTATGTGGGTATTTAATTTAATCAGCGTAAGTTTTCTTTCTCCTCGTTCGTACAAATAGCAAATATATATAATGGATATATGAACCTACACGTATATTCATTTTTAAAATAGGCATATAACATTATGAGCATTAAGAGATAAAAATAAATTTATATATGTAAGCATCAAATAGAAAAAAGTAATTACTAAGAAATCTAAATTAGTTTAAATTAAAATGTATATCTCACATATATATCCGTATACACAAAATAAATTTATATAAAAAATTAGTTTTGTATAATTGCTTCATTTAATTATTTTACTAATTAATATATTTTATTTTATTTTCATTTTTTATTTCATTTTATTTTATTTTATATTATTTAATTAATTTAGTTTAATTTTATTTTATTTAATTTTTTTATTTTATTATGTATTATTTTATTTTATTTTATTTTATATTATTTTATTTAATTTCATTTAATATAGTTTTATTTAATTTAATTTTATTTAATTTAATTTTTTTTATATTATTTTATTTTATTAAATTTTATTTTATTTTATATTATTTTGTTTTATTAAATTTTATTTTTTTTATTTTATTTTATTTTATTTTATTTTATTTTAATTTAATTTAATTTTATTTAATTTAATTTTACTTATATATATTTTATTTTATTTTAGTTTATATTGCTTTATTTTATATTATTTCATTTTATTTAACTTAATTTAATTTAATTTACCTAACTTAACTAAATTAAATTTGATTTAATTTAACTTAATGTAATTTAATTAAATTTAATTTAATTTATTTTATGTTATTTAATTTAATTTAAATTAATTTAATTTAATTTAATATAATTTAATTTAGTTTAATTTAATTTAATTTTAATTTATCTTATTTTATTTTATTTTATTTTATTTTATTTTATTTTATTTTAACTTATTTTATTTTATTTGAGTTTATGTTATTATATTTTATTTTATAAATTAAGTTGTAGTTTGTTTATTTTATTTTTATGATTTTCCGCTTAATGACAATAGAATAATTTTTTTGCTTTTTTTGTCAAAAAAAAATCAAATGCTTGACTGACCATCTCCGCATATCTACACATCTCATGTGTCAAGGACAGGTAGTCTCGTTTGGTGGCCAATCATTTAATTCACACTTAAATACGTATTAAAAGCTTTCTTTGAAAAAAAACCGCATGTCACCCAACTCAAACCTACAAATGTACATGATTATAAATTTAAGCGAAAATGCACTTGTGGTGTCAAAGAGACGAACATTCATACAAACAAACTTTGTGCTCGTTATGTCATATAATTGAAATAATGGCCAATGTGTTGATATGTGTGTGGTTTTAAGTAAACTTACAGTATTTAAATTTATGAAAATGCATTTAATTGTGAAGGCAAATTGGCAGTTGACGCTTTTAATTGTTACGTGTCATTTCGTATGTGGCAAATGCACACATTTAACTATATAATACTTTGCAGCACGCATTTTTTTCGTGGTATTTATGGTATGTACATGATACATGTACGTGTGTGAGTAGCTATAAAAGTAGGTTTAATTTTATGAAAACCTTTTTTTGTATTGTCTCATCGCCTGCACTGAGATTATTTCTCGCTTCGTTGTTGTCTGACGTGTGGCTGACGTTATTGGGCAGCTGTCAGAATCGCCTGATCATTTCAGATAAACCACAGCACATCCGGTTTGCAAAGAAAAAATATCTATATATGATTGTGACAGCTTTATTGCGTTGAAAATGCGTGCATTTACAATGTTTTTTTTTACATTTAATTTGGGAAAATTTAAAATGCCAGCAACATGCTTTGCAATAAAAAAATTCGGAAAGATATATATGTATGTATAGAAAAAATGTGTTAAAAATAGTTTTTGTTTATTTAGTTTGAGCATTTGCATTGAATATTCACATTTGACTGCATGGAATTTTTTTCAACTTGGTACTTCTTTCAACCACTTATTTATATTTAAATATTAAATATTTTATTTAAATAGATTAACCGCACTAAAATCCACTCAATAAATTCATATTTAAATTTAAAATGCATAAGAATAGGCTATTGTGTTAAAAAATTAAATTAAAATTGAAATCTCTTTCAGTTAGTTCTTTTAACAAAAATTACTTTTATCAATCTGAAATAAAATATTTCAATATACGTACATATATATTTCATAAAAATAATGCTTTAAATGACATTTTTGCTTATTTCCATTTTGATTTGAATAAATTTTGTATTAAAAAAAGTTAAAAGCAAAATGTTGTTCCCCGTATTTTACTCAGTGGTATTTTTACCCGTTCGGGAACATCAAAGAAAGTAAAACTAGCCAAGCTGCTGCTTTATGCGTCCACACTAGAACCATTAAAGCCGCTTGACGTCATGTAGAAAATCATTGCCAGATCTGAGGCTACGAAAACCGCGTTAAGGTTTAGAGAACTGATAGTGAGTGACTCGAACTCTAAAATTATATCAAGCGAATCCTTCCTCATTCCCTCCAAGGATAATTGAGCAGAACGAAGTGTCTGTAGAAGTAACTGGCCACTGTGTGAGTGAAACACTTCCTAAAAGTTTTGTCCATTCCTTATTGTACGGTGTCTGGAGGATGGCGAGATGGAATCATCTAACCCATTTCAGTTCTACACTTCTGCTTTCACTCGACTAAGGTTAGAATACTTTTTTGCTTGCAGTTTTATATGTGAAAATTGTGGCACAATAAAGTAGTATTAGATAATATTCTAAGTGAGTCATATACTACCATATGGTTCAGTAATTTAACTAAAAATGTTTTAAGATCAATATCTTTTTGAATAAGATAATTTGGTAATTAAGAAAAGCAATAAAAAATAGTTTTCTGCAAAAAGGCTCTGATTACTTTCGAACTTTTGAAAATACCGAAAATTTTAGATTTGCCGTTCTTTCATTATATTTCACGTGTTGGATAAAATTATTGTCAAAAATGTGCGGAGTTTTGAGTTGTTTAATCTTGAAATGTATGTGCGATATATGTTTTTTTATATAAGAGTTACTAAATTCAATCATTCAACTCCAGCAAAAAGAATCAGTAGCAGCTATTACAATACAACAAATTTTACCATTTACAAGCCCAGAATAACTTAGAGTGCTTGGCAGAATCAAAACCAAATATGTATCTGCCTCAATGTATATACGTGTATATAAAGTGTGTTCTTATTCTTATTCATTGCTAGCAACAGCTGCGATCGCAATGATGCATTCGTTTGGAAGATAAACTCTATTTGAGCGCAAAATTTATTGGTTGAACAGCCTTTGGTTATACTCAGGACTCCAAGGTGAGGAATCACTTAAATTTGCTGATATGGAGTTGTTGAGGACAAAATACTGCATGCCTTGGAAATGTTTAATCCGGGAACACATTTCTTTGAGCGAGTGAAACTGATATAAAATGTAAGAGTTAACTTACTTTGAGTTAAAACAAAACGGTTTTCTTTTGAAGTATTGCGATTCCAGATATACTTTTAAATTGATTTAGCGGAAATTTCGTAAAGCTAAATATGATAAAATGAAAAAATTGTATATAGTATTTTAAGTAATAATTTGCATACGCAATATTTTCTTCTAAATTAAACTTTATTGTTTTTAAGATTTAAAAAGAATTATTAATTCAAGTGTAAAAAGTCTCTGTAAATTTTTATGGTAGACAATATTAACTTAACAGCTAGCTGTCTCACCCTAAACTCATCAGTCAGCACCCCATTGCAAAGTCTTCATCGATAAGTTAAATATTTTGCACAAACTTTTAACTAATATTACTTTAATAAATTAACAAATTTTTGATGACATAAATATGTATACTATGTATTTATAACAACGTCTAAATAATTTATAATTTTATATACGTAAATAATAGCTTAGAGAATCTAAAATGTTATACTTCTCTTCGGAAAATACACTAAATTTAACACCTTTTGTATGGTCTTAGTTTAATTTTTTTCTTTTGTATTTCCACACACATATCTACATATCTTATGAGTTTGCTGTTATTTTTATAGCTGCACTTATGGTTCTTTTATGACCGAAATACTCAAATTACTCAACAGCTTATAGTAAAAATGGTTTTTAGAGACAATATATGAAAATTGTAAAGTTTGTAGAAATTATAAATAATATTTAAGAAACTGAAAAGAGCAATTCGTAATAAAATTATTATCATTTTCTGAATATTCTGTATTGAAATTTATGTGTGAATGCAAATTTCCTAAAAAATTAAGAAAAAAACTTTAAATTAAATATAGTAAATAAAAAATGTTAAAAGCAAAAAATAAAAAAATTAAATTAAATTATTTTAAGTTAAATAAAATAATATAATTTAATTAAAATCAAAAAAAATTAAATAAATTTAAACACAACAAAATTAAATAAAAATGAAAAATTAAAGTAAAATAAGAAAAATTGTTTTCTCAAGTATCTAATTTAATTTATTTTCCTACTGTTGTTGGGAACAAAGAGTCAACCGAGAATATATATAAGTGAAAAATAAGACAGCGAAAATTGAGAGCTGTTTTGGTTTTCTTGCACAATTTGTATGTTTTTGTAGGTGCTGAATCCGAAGTTTTGTCGTAGAACATTTTGTTTTTTGTTATCATCTTCAAATGTAATACCTACGAACAAATAAAAAAAAAATGTACGCAATTGTATAACATTAATTCATTAGTAAGCCTTAAATGTATTCATTTGTCCGAGTGATAGGGAAAGTAACTCTGAAGTGTCAACCACAGTAGTCTGCCACCAATATGGCGCTCCATCTTCTCTGGTATTTTTTTCCATCACCTTAATGTAATCGGAGAAATTCTCTCCTTCAAAACTTTGAGTGTTTTGTTCAGCATCAGTTTACACAGGCTTTTATATTTAAGCTGCTCTAAAATGGACGAAGAGGAAGATTTGGCTCATAGTGAATATCTGGTTCATTATGGGTCTGTTCTAAAGCCGCACTGATAAAATTCAGTGAATTGGATTAAGGTGGACTTTAAACTCTTCTTACGATATCTAAAGCAGGAGAAAAACTCTTATTGGCAAAAAGAAATCCTGCTTTCTAGCCTTGATCCAAGTAACCCAACAGTTTGGCAAATTATCCAGCTCGCCCTGGGGAATTCATTTCATTGAAATTTTGAGATCTTTTAACAAGCGTGTCAAGCCGCTCTGCATATAACTCAAAATATTTCACCGGTTTCCAGTAACGTGTTATTTGGAAACCGGTACACAGCATAACTCAAATAGTTTTCGCTAATTTTATTCGGAGTTTTTTCTACATCTTTATAAAAACCGTTCAAGGAGAAACACATGAGGAATTTTCGATGCTTACCATTTACAAAAAAATCAATATTTTTACGGCAATCTCTAGCTATTCCCTTGTAGATTAAGAGAAAAAGTTTTATTTTGTTTCATATTCAATTTCACTTCTAAGGAAAAATGGAAATGGAAATATTTATATAATATATATATATATATATATGTATATAAATGCATAAATTTTTTTTATTGCAAATTTGTATATTCTGATGTCAATATAAGACCAATAACTTCCCAAATCATTATAACTGTATTTCATTTTCATAGGTAAAAAATCATGAATATAGGCGTTTTCCTGTCGTTTACAGTGGTGTTACCACTTAATAAGTAAAAATGTTTTATTGGCATATAAAATTTCACCTGTGCGCCCACTACTTATAAAATTTTTATAAATTCTGCTACAAGGACTCCACACGAGATATTGAGTCTCCTCGAAAAAACTGCTTTGTTCAGCATAGCAAAATCGTAAAAAGAAGGACACAAAATAGCTGTAATAAAATTGTTATATTATATAATAGCTAAACATAAATCACATAAAAAGTTGAATTAAAAAATCAAACTTAAGGATATTGTAAAAGTACAGCGGGGGTGGCAGAGTCAATAAATTCTACATTTTCGATTAGGAATTTTAGCTGAAAAGTGGGTGTAAGTGACCTTTTATTCATGAGTTTTAAATTTATCACCGAAAATATACTACTTATTTGTGAATCATAATAAAATTGCGCCTGCAATCGAAAGAAAGGTGCACAGTGAATGAATGAATAAAGACGGAGGCATAAATTTTATTGCGAAAAAAATATTGTCTTATTCATCACCCGGAAGGCATGACGAATTACAAGCAGGTATTATGTACATAAATTGGCGACAGAAGCTGCCCAATGAAGGGACAAAAGACACGCTGCTGCCATACAAAAGGAAATTCACAAAAAAAAGGTATTGAAAAGATATACGAGTATGCCATATGCTGCACGAAAGGATAAAGTTAAGAATTTATTTATGTATATTATATCACAGAATGTCGCAATATACGTATGTATGAAAGAAACAACTCACCGTTGTGCCATCGTAGCCATTCGTTAGCAGTTGTATATCGATTTCAATATCCAAATCCACTTTGGCAGTGGTCAATTGAAGCGGCAAATGATCGGATGAGGAGATATCTGCAGCGTTTGCACTCGAACTCGCACTCGCGCTTCCAGGCGCTCCACTACTCTCACTGCCGAGACCCATTAAAATGGCAAAGTTACTGTGATTACCTCTACTGCCACCCGTCGCTGTTGCTGTTGCTGTTGCTGCTGCCGCGGCTGCTGCTGCTGCTGCTGTGGCAAAGGTGGTAACTGTAGCTGATGTTGTTGTTGTTGCCGTGGCAGCAAAAGCTGCAAACGCGGCAAGTGTTGAACTTGTAGTCGCGGACATTATTCTGTATGCACGTCTATTTATGTGTACGAGTATGTGAGTATATATGTGAAGAATAAGTGCGTGAGCACACTCCTTTGCTGAAGTATTTGTGTGTATGTGTGTTTTGAAATTTTTTTATGGGAGTAAAAAGGTCACACGGGGTGGTGGGAAAATTTGAAAGACGAGTGGGAAAATTTCACTTATTGTGCTGCTTTTGTTGCAGACCGATGTATGTTTGTTGTATGTACATATACCATATATTCGGTAGCTTTTGCAGCTCCCTTCACGTCTGCTGTGCTCCTGCGTTTTACTGCTTATGAATTCACTGGGCTGGTAATGCAATTAATTCGCGTGTAATTTTAGTATGAGAGAGAGGGAGAGAGAGAGAGAGAGAAAAAAAGCAAATCGAAAACTATATTTTTTATGTGCGCTGAATTATTATCACGCTCGCTGAAAAATCATAAAAACTTGCAACACTACGTATACGCTTGACAGTGTACGACGGTTTCTTCAAATTGTATTTTATTCTTTTTTTTACCTCCTCTTAACAGTAGTTACACTTGTGCCACACAACTATGCACATTCACAATGCACAGTTCACCTCTGCCACATTTCACTTTATACTCTTTGCACTTTACGCCCCATATTTTCTCACATTCATTATGATTTTCGCTTTATTGCTTACATATGTATATTCAGTTGACAGTGTGCGGAGTGCGTAGGAGGACGTGGTGGTGAAAGCTTGCGACCGGAAGATATTTTTGTCCTTCACTCAGTTTGCGTTTGTTTTTGTTTTTTTTTTGTTATATTTACCATAAAATGACACAGTTTTAATTATTCACGCACAAATTTTTTTTAATAGTAAATTTAAAGCCGCAGCCTGAAAGTAAAGAGAGAGCAAAAAATTTATTATTCTCAATGTTGTTAATATGAGGTATATACGTATTTAATGGATTTTGAATTGTAAAAAACTAATTAATAGACCAATAACCCCAACTATTACCCTCCACTCGCACAAGTGGCATGAAGATCGCCAACCGCATAATACCGAATTTGCCGAATCATAAAAGAGAATAGACTGTTAAATGTCTAAAAACAAAAAAATTTTTCAATTGCTGAAATTTAGTATTTACAAATTTTCAAAAATTAATTGCTGAGAGAAACAAGAAAATTTTTATTTATTGCCAAAAGTGAGCCTGAGAGATTAATAGTACCAAAATGAAATTTAAATTCAGGACACAATAGACTAAATGGTTCATTTTGTGGAGTTAACCGTCATCTACACCTCCATTAAGGCAGCGCGTAGAAGCTTATCATTCAAACGACTAGTTGTAAAAATCTTTCCAAGTACCTGGTTTGCGACGAAGGGTGGTATGAAACGCCAGTTATTTGCAACCGAAGTGAAAGTTTTAATCATAAGAACCTATCGACGAGAACAAACTAGGCCATTTATTCTCGAAACACCATAGTCATCCAAATGGGGTGAACAATTTATTATTTATAACTATGCACAAACTGTAAAAAGATGTTCTACTCGTAAAAAGCACTGTCAAACGCATTTGACATCTTGAGCTTTTTATTTACGACACAGAATAGAAAAAAACTTGATAAATTGTCAATCTTGATAAATAAACAAGATGGTGGATTTATCAAGTGCACAGAATAGGGCTGTATGTATACATATTAGAGCTCAAGATCTTGTTCGAATATTTTCGAGCTTGAGCTCGAGCAATTTGAGCATTTTTAAGCATTTTAAATAAAAAATTTGACTTTTTTACCATTTTTTTCTTCTTCTATAATTTTAATTTTATTTATGCAAAGTGTGAAATGTAAAATTCATTCGAATACTAAAAAAATTTTGACAAACAAAATTGAAATTTGAAAAATTTCAAACTATTATATGAGCAGTTGAGCAACGAGCGAGTATCGAGCTGCTCACAGTGCTCGATACCCGGGTATCTAGAGCTCAAATAGATATACTTGTACATATCTAAAATATAATTTTTATTTAAATTCACTGTTAATTGTTTTTTATATGAAATACACGTAATGAAGCCGTTCTATTGGAGAATATTGGCTTTATTCAATTTTTTTTTTGCTTATTTAATCATGCAGGATAAGCTAGTGCCATTGTTGATGTTCATTGGGTTCGTTTCTGTTGCAGGAATGTTATAGCTGTTGTTGGCGTGGAGTTGTTGTGTGATCTTAGAGGTTGTAGCATTAGCGGTTTCTTGCTTTTTTCTGCTGGCTATTTTGTGGTTTCTGATGTGGATATTGATGAATTGTCATTGATTTTAATTATTGTTGAAGTGGTATTAGTGGTAATTCGTGATGGTGAATTGTGGTGAATTGTAGTAGTTGGTGGTGTTTACTTAGTTGCGTCAGCGTATGAGTCTTTGGAAGCTTCGTCTTCTATTGTTTCCGATACAGTCTTCCCGTGAATGTGGGGGGTAGGTTACATCTTACGCAGGTAGTGGCGTTTATATAATTATTTTTTGTATGTTTTTATGTGTTCTAAGCGCTGGAAATTACGGCACCGCATTCGGTTGGAAAAGTAGGGTTTGACTTTGACTTTGTATCAGTGACATCCAAGGATTTTTGAAAGTTAATTTTGGTTTTCTATTTTGGGTTGTGGTAAATTCATATACTTTCATTACTTTCCTTTTTTCTATTTAGATTTCTCATTCATCTACGTTGAATAACTAAATAAATGTAAATACTGTTCTATTTATGGCATTAAGGTTTTCCTGTAGTTTGACTATTGAAATATTACTAAGATTGAAGACGATTTAGTTTTCCAAAAATTTTCATTGATTTTTCCTTTTCGTGCTAATATAAGCAGTGACCCGTCTTTTGGTTATTTTATATCATTAACTTGTGTTAAATTGGCTGGCGTCAAAGAATTTTTTTCAATGAATGGCCTTGGTTGTTATCCACTGAAGAGATTGTGAGGTATTTCCAAAGATTTGATTTTGTGTTTGAGTCAGGTTAGGAAAAGAAACGATTCACTTCCGCCTCTAGTTCGTCGAAAGAGTCGTTTATCCTAACGGAAGGTAAAAATAAATGATACATATTCTCAGATTAGGTTAACTGAGGTTTTACTCAACACTAAGAACATTTGAAAGTTCGTCTATCAGCGCGTAGAGTTGGCCGATGACTGATAATAAAATAATATCACAATTTCAAAACTAAAAGATGTTCGGGTGAAATTTTAAGACATTTCCACTATAAAAAAACAATACATTTTCAAAAACTTTTTAATGAATAAGTTTAGTGGCCTAAAAAGAAAACTAAATTGAATTAAAAATTTTTTTCTTAACAGATATCGGCAGATTTTTTACTATGCATAGTCTCGTCCTTCCTATAAAGGACTTCCTTTTAAGAAAGTTTCAGCCGAGTAAGGAAATTATGAATTTATCAATTGTTTCACTTCATTTGTTTACCTGGTCAACACAATTTTCAACAAATTTACTTAAACAACCGCGTAAGGATATATTAAACTACAAACGCATGATTAAAATTAGCTAAGTCCTCATTTGAAATACGGTCACGGTCGTTGATAATCTTGATAAAGTTGTCATGTCGAAATTCAATAAAACCAAATTATAACATTATTTTCTCCTAATCTGATTTAAATCGGAGCGAAATTGACCGTCCATAATTACAATGCTACTTTGAAACTATATAAATGTATGTATGTAAATATAAATAAAATTTATTGGCAAAAGATTGTTATCAATAATTAAGCTACTCACAAATATATTTATGGAAATGAATATATTTAACAGAAATAAATTTATTAAAAAGTAAAATTTCGAAAAACAAACTAAAAAAAGCCCACAAATAAACACAATATATATGCACAACTTTGAATGGTTTTGCATTTTCCACGCCAGTTTCCGTTGTTTGCAATAATTTCCGTTTATTTTTCCCGCACTCGTAATGGATACTTAAACAATTTTTATAGCATGCGATAGTATTTATGTTCCTAAGCGATTTTTTTTTTCGTTTAAGACTTGGAAATTTGTGGGAAACAAAGTTTAGTCAATAAATAAGAAATTAGCATAAATAAACGTGTACGGTATGAACACGATCTAGCATAAAATAAAATAAATAAATGAAATGAAATGAAATAAAATAAAATAAAATAAAATAAAATAAAATAAAATAAAATAAAATAAAATAAAATAAAATAAAATAAAATAAAATAAAATAAAATAAAATAAAATAAAATAAAATAAAATAAAATAAAATAAAATAAAATAAAATAAAACTAAAATAAATTAAAATAAAATAAAATAAAATAAAACTAAAATAAATTAAAATAAAAAAAAAAATATATAATAAAATTAAAATAAAATAAAATAAATTAAAATAAAATAAAATAAAATAAAATAAAATAAAATAAAATAAAATAATATAAAATAAAATAAAATAAAATAAAATAAAATAAAATAAAATAAAATAAAATAAAATAAAATAAAATAAAATAAAATAATATAAAATAAAATAAAATAAAATAAAATAAAATAATATAAAATAAAATAAAATAAAATAAAATAAAATAAAATAAAATGAAATAAAACAAAATTAAATAAAAAAATTAAAATAAAATAAAAAAATTAAAATAAAATAAAATAAAATAAAATAAAATAAAATAAAATAAAATAAAATAAAATAAAATAAAATAAAATAAAATAAAATAAAATAAAATAAAATAAAATAAAATAAAATAAAATAAAATAAAATAAAATAAAATAAAATAAAATAAAATAAAATAAAATAAAATAAAATAAAATAAAATAAAAAAAATTAAAAAAAAATAAAATAAAATAAAATAAAATAAAATAAAATAAAATAAAACAAATCAAAATAGAATAAAATAAAATAAACTAAAATAAAATAAAATAAAATAAAATAAAATAAAATAAAATAAAACAAAACAAAATAAAATAAAATAAAATGAAATAAAATAAAATAAAATAAAATAAGATAAAATAAAATAAAATAAAATAAAATAAAATAAAATAAAATAAAATAAAATAAAATAAAATAAAATAAAATAAAATAAAATGAAATAAAATAAAATAAAATAAAATAAAATAAAATAAAATAAAATAAAATAAAATAAAATAAAATAAAATTAAATAAAATAAAATAAAATAAAATAAAATAAAACTAAAATAAATTAAAATAAAATAAAATAAAATAAAACGAAAATAAATTAAAATAAAATAAAAAAAATATATAATAAAATTAAAATAAAATAAAATAAATTAAAATAAAATAAAATAAAATAAAATAAATTTAAATAAAATAAAATAAAATAAAATAAAACAAAATATATTAAATTAAATTTAATTCAATTAAATAAAATAAATTAAAAAACAAATAAAAAATAAAGTTAAGTTAAACATAATAAAATAAATAAAAATGCAGGAAAAACATTGCAAGTGCAAATAAGTGACAGAATTAAAGAAAAGTCTTTTGCTTAATCGAATAATATCCAGATATTTACAATAGCTTTCAAAAATTTCTAGAATTCACCACTGTGCAACGCAACACGTAATTTACACTTTATTATGCTGCTATTGTTTGCGTGTGGCTGATTACTATTTCGCACTACACATCCGGAACGTCGTGACAGTGCAATTTTTTGTATTTGAGCTTGGAAAGCTGAACGTTTCGGAAAGTGCATAGTACATACTCGCTTAAAGGGTTTGTGTAGGTCAAAAAAAATGCCTTCCCTTGCTTAAAAATATTTTTACCAAAAAATAAACCTTCAGAATATTGATAAAGATTTTGTCTAAAAATCTTCAAAAGGAAAAAAATTAGAAGAAAAGAAATTCTTTTGACTTTCACCTACTCTTTATGCTTTTTCCACACTTATATATTATCTTGTTATTTGTATAGCTACAATATTTTGTGAACACTTCACCGTAATTTTTGGCTCGTCTACAAATGAACTCGGTGCACTTGCACCTAACTGATGGCATACACATGCAGATATACTAAAACACCCATATAGTATATGCACAAGTGCAACGCTTGATTTTGGTCGCGAGCTATGTGAATTGTCAACAACGAAAAAGGAGAATTCATAAAAAAATGTGAAAAAGTGTGGCAGCAACGAAAATTCGGGTGGTGAAAAGTATTTTCAAATACACTTTTTCATATCTTGAACCATAATGCAAACATTTTTAATATATACCGTAGCCACTTTAGTTTGTTAAATTCAAATTACTAAGATATTGTTAGGGTTTATCACGGGCTCTTCACTCCGTTGGGCATCAAATACCAGCATCTCTAAGTGGAGGGTGTTTTTTAGGCATGTGGCTTTCAAGAAGAAATAAAGCATACTTAATTTAAAGTGTTGTTTTCCAACAGTTTATAGTAAGCGCGTCCGAACGGCTGATGGTTTTTATGAGGAGTTTTTAATTTCCATCTCATAAATACACTCGGAGGAGTTGACATTCCCTGCCGAGGGGCGACTGCAATTAGTTTTTTTTATTAATTATTTATTTTAAATTAATTTTCTACAACTTCTTGAAAGTGAGAGGTCGCCGTGGCTGGCTCGAATAAATTCCAACCGAGAGGCTCAATTTTCGATCACTTTTAGCAGCAATTGGTCAGCGATAATTCGTCGATTATTCTCTAACAAACATGCATCACCGTTTCCGGCTTAACTGTGTAGACAAGCAACTTCGCCTAGTCCCAAAAAATTGGTCCCGCAATGTTAAATCGCACGATCTTGGAGCCCACGCCACTGACCCATGGCCCAAGATAAAGCCCTCACCAACAGTTTTTTTCCATCAATTGATTGTTTCGCTTACTGTATGGCATACAGCACCGTCTTGTTGGAACAAAGGGTCTTCCACATCAACATCCTTCCATTCGGGCACGAAAAAGTCATTAATAATGGCCCTACTGCATTCCCCAACAGGTGTAGCATAGTAGTTGACTTTATTTTTGAAGCAATATGAACCAATAGTGCCATTAGTTCCTAGAGCACACCAGGGAGTGACTTTTTGAGGATCTATCATTCCAAATATGATGATTTAGGTACTCATTCAATCAAAAGTGAGCTTCATCGCGGTGGCCATCTCGTTTTGAGCTCATTTACCGAACGTGTAAGGCGTTTGATGGTCGTTCGGTTTCAATTTTTGAAGTTTGTAAGTCCACAATTTCCTATAAAGTAGATGGGCATGACTTCAAGGTCTTTCAATTATAACAGGAATTTTGAAGTTTTGCCTGTTTGGACAATGCCCTGGTCAATTATTCTTTTTTATTATTTATTAGTGTATATGCTCCTCTGACTTTGTCTGGGGTAGTCATTAAGGGAAGACATGTTTATCTGAGCTCGCCGATTTCGCCTTGGATATCTCAGCACATCAATAAACCAGGCAACGACGATGCAAAGCAACTGTAAAATATGGTAATAAGATACAAGAGTTTACCGCGCAATTATCGCAGCAGAAGTATACCAGCCATCAGGTCAAGCGGTCAATCGGTCCATAAGTAGTACTACAAGTACCCAAGAGTTCAACGCCAAACGAAGAAATCCAAAAATCTATGTTCGTTATGAATTTTCGGCCAAAATCAATACAGCAACGATACCCCAGAATGCATATTCGGTACACATGGCTCCGTGTGCCTTTTTCCTATATAAAAAATTAAAGATAACAATAAAGAGTCATTGATGATACTGAAAGCTCATCGCAGAAAGAACAAAAATTTGAGAGGGATTTCAAAGATTTGAGGAAGCGCTGGCACGAATGCATAATCTTTAATAACTACCATTCTAAAGGCGACAACAACAATTCAGACGAATGAATAAATATTTTGAATGAAAATTCAGCATTTTTTTCAACACATTCCCTATTTTACAAACAAACATTTAATATCTAAACATATGCAAAATTCACTCTGAAAAAATTGTTTAGCTAAGTGTGACTTTTTTAATTAAATTTGTTTAACATCTGTCCTTGTAGTTGGATGTGCGTGATATACACGAATTTTTAAAACATTGCTTTTCAAGCGCTAATTTCTCAACTTGCATTCAGTTCACCGAAATTATTTGGCTTAGATTTTTAGTAGCAAACCATGATAAGTGATATAAAGGAATTGTCAATCTATAAAAAATTAACCTTAGATATACGAGTATAAGACATTTCAGATGCATTTTCTTAAAACAAAACAAATAATAAATGTGTAGTATACTTTTAGGCTTCCACTTTGAACGAAATATCTTTAAATTCTAAGTCAGTTCAACAAAATTGATTTCAGTTTCAGACTCACATCACTTAACACCTTCAAAAAACTAAAACAAGACAGGAAAAATATTTCTTATATATTTTTTGTTCACTGAATTTTATTTCAATTTAAAATTTAGGTGGAAAATATGAATAAACGTTGAAATATATATATTGCACTGAAATTTATAAAAATTACAAAAGTTTTTCAATTATAAATATGAGGTGTTGGTGTTTAGTTTTTCATTAGCAGCGCTTTGTATGTGTAACCAATTACCATGTACTCGTATCTAAGACAATCAAGGCAATTTTCCCACTAAATCCACATAGCTGTATTTATTATATATTGTCTTAGGGCTCTTTATTTTCATTTCTATTATTATAATTTTTTGTTAAAATGATGCAGTTGTTCCTAATTAGCAACTCGAGAAAACAAAACGTCTCACTTTAACGATATCACTTAAAATTTAAATTTAAAAAAATTTCAAGTGTCTTCTATTGGCTTTTGCAAATTTTTGGTACACATTCAATATTTTTAAGCAACTTCAAACACTCGATGGGCACTGCAAAATTTTTTTAAGCACTCCAATTTCTTTTCAAATATAAAAGTAATAAGTTTTTATAACTTTTAATTTTAATTAGAACTTCCACGTTTCATAAATACTATAACTTGAATCTTCTATGGTTTTGATCATAAAGGAAAATGATAACTTATCTTTGTAGAATTTGAAAACTAGTAAAAACCATTCAATAGTTTTTGCACTTAAAAAATTTTTGGAGAAAAAACTTATAAATTTTGTTGTATTTTTTTCTGTTCAGAAATTAGACTTAGATTCATTTTTTAAATTATTAATTAATTTTAAATTTTTTAATTAATGAACTGTAAAACAATTTTTTTAATATTTTCTTAATTTAATTTTACTTTGGCTGGTATTAATCAGTTCGTTGGTTGGTTAGTTAGTTGGTTATAAGGTCAAATTGAGACCAGATCACATATGACTTAGATTATTTTGTCATTTTTTTTTATTGCTTTCAAAAAGGGTTCGCTTATTCTATAAAACACACATTTCTATTTTCCAAAATTTAATTTATTTATTTTTTATATAGTTCAAAAATATATTATATTATTTTATAATAGCTTTTATTGATTAATTAAATTGGTTTTAGTAAGATTTTTCTTGATCTTTTTTTTTTGATAATCTTAGCACAAATTCAAATTCATGAGTTCACTATAAAAAAGAAATGACTTGCTTTGATACATAATTTTCTATGAAATTTTATTTCAGGCAGAGCTATCCATTTTGCCGCTAAGAACATAAAAGTAAATAAAATAAATTAAAAACAATTTTTTCCATGAATTAATTTGTCCATACACATCCCCGGACCAACGAGCGCACCAGAGAGTAAGTGCCCGAGTGAGAAATGTGCCTCGTCGCTGAAGAAAATTTTGTTCAAAATTCGACGCATGAATGTACAGCTTCAGTTCTTTTGTGAGGTGGACTCTACACACATGTACATAAGTGTAAGTCTAAGTCGAAAATACGCTATAATATGTAGTAAAAAAGTTCCAGCTTTTGAGAATATCGAGAATATGACACATTCAGATTTTCCACTACCCTTTCATTTACAGTAGAAATCTTGAAGGCGTCCAAATTTTAAAATTCATTAAAATCTAACCATTTGCTTGAGTAGTTGGACGCTGATGTGGACCATAATCTCCGCTTAGAGTACGAAATGTGGTCACGTTTGAATCACAATTTTTGTAGTGTGTTTTAACAGCTTTAATACGTTGCGCGGCTGTTAGCGATCAATAAATGGCTGACCTTTAACTAAAACAAAACATGTTTCGTTTGACAGTTAAGTTTGACAGATGTCAAAATACAGCTCTGTGCTTTCGAAACTATGATATGGAGAGCCCTACATATATATATTTTTGACAGCCTGAGTGTTTAACATTGCGTACTTCCGTTCGGAGGACCACGGTGTTGGAGTCCTGCTCCGACCAATATTTAATAGAAATTATAGAAATTGAATTTTTCTCATTTCGGTCGCCCCTCGGCAGGGAATGCGCTTGCTTCGAGTGTATTTCTGCCATTAAATAAAGGCTCCACCTAGAATCTTTTCAACAGCCATTCGAAGGCGACTTAGAATAAACTGTAGGTACTCCATTTGTTAAAAAAAAAAAAAATTAAGACTCATATCACATGGAAAATGAAAAGTATGTATGTTTATCGTTTTGCATTGGAATTTTTAGAACCGCTGAGTTAAATGTATATTTGTATTTTATTTTTATATAAATTTGTATTTTTTAAGCAATTTTTTTTTTTTGCTATTAACGTATGTCATATTTGAAAAATTAGTTAACTCACATCACTCTTTTAGATATAAATATTAATTTATTACTTTCTTCTCACATATTTCTTGTATTGTTTTACACAATATAAATTTTAAGTTTTTCCGCATCACTTTTTCGCTTGATTTCCGAAGATTACGAAATTCAAAAAAAAAAAAAAATGATTGTGCCAATTTACAATAAAAAAATAGTACCCATCACTATGCAAAAAGAAGTATAAATATTTATGTATCTATAGATATGGTACAAGTACTCGTATTTTTTCCACAACTCAGCTCAAATAATTTTCCAATTTAAAACACAAATTAGTTGGTTTTCCAAAAAAAGAGAAAAAACAAATCTTTTTACACTTGCAACACACTTACTTTTTCATGTATTAGGTAGTAACTATACATATATGTATGTTTTGTCGCTTAATGCATTTTGCGCCATTATCACCCGCTCAATTGTATGTTATAAAACTATTAGAAGAGAACGCCTTAGTGGCGCACAATCGCCACATGCTAATGCACTGATCGCCACAGAGGCTACAAACGCATCGTACACTTGAGAAAATTGTATTTTTTTTCACACCAGTCACTTTAAATTATTTCACATTTATATATATATATATATACATATATAATTTTTTATTTACTTTTTATCTATTTATTTTATTTTATTTTTTGTTTTTTTTTTTCAAATAAGTATATAAACAAATGTCACTGCGAATTCTCAAAACCAAACCGTACGGGATGAAAGCTTAACGTCGACTGAATAGCCTGATTCGTTGAGGCAACGTTCCAAGCAAGGCAGCATAACGGTAATGGTAAAGACCAACAAAGTCCAATAAGATTGGTGTTACTGTATTGTAAATATGTTTATGTGCATATTATTAGGGTGGTTGTGTGAATGTTGTTATTAACCATACATACATACTACGCTTACCTAGAGGCTTGCATACGTGTATGTAGATACGAGAGTGTGTGTGTGTGTGCTCACACATACCATATATATTCTCATAAGCATATATTTTGTGTTCATTACCTTTACAATCAAGCTACATATGTATGCTGTATGTATGTAAAACAGCATCAACGCCACAAGATATGCAACAATTTTTTTTTCGGCAATACGCATACATACGATACACACACACATACACTGCTAAATGCTATGCATACGAATTCAACAGGATGCTCGTATTTTCTCTATATGCCAATAACAAGTACAACATATTCATGGTTTTGGCTCTGCTCGCCGCTCGCCGCTCAGCATTTGCTCTGTTTACCATACATGCACACATAAAAGAGCAAACATTATTTCCCGCTTTACTTTCGCTTATCAGAGCCAGCGTTGGTTTTTTTTTGTTTTTTGTCTAGCTGTTAGTTTGTCAAATGCCAAGCGCGCTCTTTTAACATTCGTACCACAAAGTGGTAAAGAGAAAAAGAGGAAGTGAGAGAGAGAGAGTTAAACACTGCAGGAGCGCAGGAAAGCTTTTCACCACACATAAACCAAACGGGCTCTCACATTTTCATGGATTATTATTAAACATGAAGCAATCCACCTGTTGAGCCTCCAAAATGCTATAAACGCACACATACACGTATACACATTCGCTTATGCGTGTATTCAATCACATTAACATATACAAATGTATAAGTCTTTGAATTGAATTATTTTCACCTTTATTGCAACTGCGGAATTCAAAGTATTGAAAATGGCTTAGCGTAGGTCAGTAAAAGAATATTGCGTTAATATGAAAGAAGACTTACTTATATATACAATAGTACACAAACCTTTTGACGGTCATCAGTGATTTCTTAAGTTTTACATTAAGAGTCCTAATATTTGGTATAGTAAAAAGAAATCCATTATTTTTGCATTAAATTAAAAGTTTTATTTGCCTTTGTTGCAATTATCCAATTTACGACAAATATGCACCATTCTGATTCAAAAGTTTTTGCCATTTCGAAGGTAACATCACCTGACCTATGTCATAGAAACCCTTGTTTTATTGCCAAAAAATTGGGACTATAGCGTTTTCACGGACTTTGATTGTTTCCTTCAGACGATGTAATCGCTTAAAAGGCCGAACCGTAGTGGATCATATTTCCTTGACAATCCCAGCACTCAAAACACAAAACTGCATGCATCGGTTTCTATGCAAAATAAAGCATGCCTGACGATTTTAACCCAAGTATGCTCTGCCCAACCTACAAAAAACGAATTCCACAAACCTTCACATCGCATCTAAGGTAAAACCTTATCGAGCGGAAATTCTAGAACCCACCGCCAATGAACTGAGTGAGACTTATCAGCGAAATCTAGAAAACGAGCCGTAAAAAAATAATCGACACCAAGCTCCTCTTCGACGATTTCAAAGCAGCCTTCGATAGAACGAACTGCTTTCGCACGTCAAAGATATCACTGACGTCAACAATCGTGCCATGAGCTCTGCTTTCCTCAGGCTGCATGAGGAATAGAAGTCTTTGGGTGTGGTAGTGAACGTAGACAAGACGAAGTATCTCCTGTCATCATACAAACAGACATCGCATTCGCGAGGTTGCAGATAATTGTAGATAGGCAAAAGTACCAGGCAAAGGTCCAGCTTTAACACTAATAATAATGTCAACCTGGAAATCCAACGCAGAATCATTCTTGCCAATAGGTGTAATTGAAAAATAAAGTCCTCTCTCGACCAACAAAGACCAAACTCTACCAGTCACTTATCTTCTTCGTCCTGCCAGATTGGGCAAAAGCGGTGACGTAAACAACATTTGATGAGTCGAAGTTAGTAGAAAGGTTTTACGTAAGATTTATAGTTCTTTCGTTGAAATATACGATATTTACATTGACATAGCTCAGTGAATCAAATATAGTGGCTGCTCTGGCTGGGTCATATGGTCCGAATCGATGAAAACACTGCACCTTTGAAAGTATTCGATGCATCCCCGCCGGCGAAAGCAGAAGAATAGTAAGGTCTCTCTAAGACCAGGTGGAGAAACAATTGGCTGCGGTCGGTATTTTCAATTGGCCCCAAACAGTGAAGGAAAGAGATGAATGGTGCGCTGATTTGATCATGATTTTTTCGTTCTATAGGTATTCTCGTTATTAAACAATTATAAATCGCCCACGATGAGTCACTTCGAAAATGGCTTGTCACGATTCAATCGAATTCGGTCAATCAAAGTTTTTTACTTTCATGCATGCGGCATTCATCCGATTCTTCTTTACCTAACTTGTGGGTATTATATTTTTGGGATAGATGTCTTATTAGTCCGCCCATAAAAATGGTAAGTTCTCTTTTGTTTAATGCAAGTAACTGTTTGATCGGTCTAGAAACCACGTTGTCCCAATAATAATTTGTTGGTAGGTACTACTTTGGAAGACTTCCCTGATTTTAAGTGTTCCTCAGTGGAACATAACAAAATTTAAGTGCGCTGAAGGGTCTCAGGCAAACAGATGGTGATAGTCTATCCAGCAGTGCCTCTTGTCCGCCTTTTCTTCACCTACTAATACATCCGTGTGACCTGAAACCCAAGCGGTGTTTATTTTGTTTTCCCGCGATAGTCTGGCTTATCACCTCTTCGCCTGTGTTTACGCATGTGAACTTTTTATTGAGGAACTTAATATCCTTAATTGTCGCTTGATGGTCTACAAGAAACCTGAAAGACATTCGAAATAAAGCGATTGCCCATTTTCAGTAATGCCCACAATCTGTGCGTGGAAAATATACTTGTAGTCATTGAGTATGGAGCTACTTTAGTTTTGTGGTGGTCTCAGAAGAACACTGCTCATGTGTCTGTCTCATATAGAATAGATATCGATATCTTGTCTGCTACCGATGGGCCCGCTTTTCATTCCTTCTTCCCTGCGACACGTGATATCTACCTGGCAGAAGGTTTCCGTGCCTCGTTCGCATTTAGTGAGTTCTGATATCATTTTCTAAATGATTTCATGCACTGTTTGCTCTTCTTCATCCATCTTCTTCTTCTTCTTAATTGGCGTTGGCACCGCTTCCGCGATCATAGCCGAATCAATATAAGAGCGCCATTCTTCTCTTATTTTCGCTGTCTGGCGCCAGTTGGAAATACCAAGTGAACCCAGGTCACTCTCCACCTAATCCTTCCAACGGAGTAGAGGTCTTCCTCTTCCTCTGATAGAGCGGGTACTGTATAGCATACTTTCAAAGCTGGAGTGTTTTCATCCATTCGGCCGACATGACCTAGCCAGCGTAGCCGCTGTCTCTTCATTCGCTGAACTATGTCAATATCGTCGTATAGCTCGTACAGCTCATCGTTCCATCGTCTGCGGTATTCGCCGTTGCCAATGCGCGAAGGACCATAAATCGTTCGCAAAACTTTTCTCTCGAAGACTCCTAGAGCCGACTCATCAGATGTTGACATCGTCCACGCTTCTGCGCCATGTAAAACCGGTATGACGAGCGACTTGTTTTCGTTCGCCAAGAGAGGACTTTACTTTTTAAATGCCTACTCAGTCCAAAGTAACACTTGTTGGCAAGAGTGATTCTGAGTTGGATTTCAAGGCTGATGTTATTATTGGTATTAATGTTGGTCACTAGGTAGGCGAAATTATCTACGACCTCGAAGTTATGACTGTCAACAGTGACGTGGGAGCCGAGTCGCGAATGCGATGACTGTTTGTTTGATGACAGGAGATATTTCGTCTTGTTCTCGTTTACTACCAGACCCATACGTTTCGCTTTTTTATACAGTCTGGAGAAAGCAGAACTCACGGCGCTATTGTTGAGGCCAATATTATCGATATCATCGGCGTACGCCAGCAGCTGTACACTCTTATTGAAGATTGTACCTTCTCTATTCAGCTCTGCTGCTCGTTTTGTTTTCTCCAGTATTAAATTGAAAAAGTCACACGATAAGGAATCACCCTGCCTGAAACCTCGTTTGGTATCAAATGGCTCGGAGAGGTCCTTCCCGATCCTGACGAAGCTTTTAGTGTTGCTTGAAGTCAGACATAGCGGCGTAAAGGTAGCTCCTATTCGTGCTGTCGAAGGCGGCTTTAAAATGGGCGAAGAGGTGGTGGGTGTCGATTCTCTTTTCACGGGTCTTTTCCAAGATTTGACGCAAGATTTGGCGCATGGTCAATGGTTGACTTATCAGGTCTAAAGCCACACTGATAAAACCCAATCAGTTTGTTGACGGTGAGCTTTAGTCTTTCACACAAAACGCTCGATAGGACCTTATATGCGATATTAAGAAGGCTTATTCCACGGTAATTGGCGCAGACAGTGGGATCGCCTTTTTTGTGGATCGGGCAGAGCACACTTAAATTCCAATCGTCGGGCATGCTTTCATCCGTCCATATTTTGCAAAGAAGCTGATGCATGCACCTGATCAGTTCTTCGCCGCCGCATTTGAATAGCTCGGCCGGTAATCCATCGGCCCCTGCCGCTTTGTTGTTTTTTAAGCAGACGATTGCTATTCGGACTTCTTCATAGTCGGGTAACGGAACAACTTTTCCATCGTCATCAATTGGAGTTTCGGGTTCACCGTCTCCGCGTATTTCCTCTTCACTGCCATTCAGTAGGTCGGAGAAGTGCTCCCTCCATCACCTCCCTGTGTCCTACAAGAGCTCTTCCTCCATCACTGGTATATTAATTAGCCTAACATCAGAGATAATTTTTTGGGTATTTATTGATATAGTCTTCAGATAGATACGTTGCATCTATTCTGATGAACTCCCAACTTTTTAGCAAAAAGACCTATCACAGGTTTTTCCTGGTTTACTGAGAGACCTGGCCTTGTAGCTGTTCTATTCTGCTCTGCCCTGAGCTTCTCATTTTGAGTTTTCTTATGGGTACGTTATATTGTATTGTATATATATTTACGTTATTATACGAGTATGTATTATTTGCATTTATTTAAAAAAATTTTGAGTATTCAGTTTGCAATATTAATAAATTAAATATTTTAAAAAATATAACTACGCAAATTTAATTTGTGACCTTTAAAAAAGACTAAAGCTAAATTACATAACCATCTCTCTGATCCATCACTTACACGTATACCCTCGCATGCTACACTAACACATTGCTGCGCACCCACGAATAATGCTTCGCCAGATCACAATATATAATATATTGACTTAAATCGCATTGACCCTGACTGGTGAGCCCAGCCGACACAACACCGCGCAACATCCAGACACCATTGCGACTAAGCATCAAGCCACCACCCGAATCGCCCATACAAGGACCCGTGCCATCACGATTACCCGCGCAAATGGTGCGTGGCGTCGTTAGTTTACTGTAAACCTCCGACGAGCGCAGGCACTCGTTGTCACTGACGATGGACGCATCAACCATCTTCGGTAACGCGGTGACTTCACGCCCATTCTCATCGGCACCCCAGCCGGCAACGAACGCTGTTTGACCAACTATAAGCGCATTATCCGCCGATTCGCTCCACAAGCAAATGGGACGTATAAATTCGCTGAAACTGTGGAAAGAAAATTGTTATTATTTCCAAAGACAATAATTGAATTATCACTGACTGAACTCACCTCACTGCTGACTGCATGTGTAGAACGGCAATATCCGCATCTGGAAATGACTTACTGTTATAGTCGGGATGTATCAGCAAATTGCGTATATCACGTGACACAGCGCCCACTTCACCATAATTCTCCAAATTATGTCGACCTAAGTAGACCACGATCTGTGAAGCGCCAATGGACTTGAGCTTAAAGCAATGCGCTGCCGTGATAACAGTATTTGAAGAGACCAATGAGCCGCCGCATAAGAAACGCAAACCAGAAGACTGTTTTCGATAGACTGCCGCCAGCCAAGGAAATTGACCGCGTGAAATCTGTATGCCACCGTGTATGAAAGGTGTAACGGTATTTCCCTCCACACCACAACGCGTATAATCCCTTGCAGGGGTTGTTGGTTCTAGACGCGGCTGTGGGATCCTTGTGCTCACCGCTACAGGTCTGGGGTTTCTGACTTCACTACTAATCAGCTGTGTTTGTTGTGGAAAGCGTTGAATAGTCGGTTGACTTGTTATTGTATTGGTGTTGGTAGGGAATAATGGACTACGTTCAAAATTGCTGTTAAGCGGCAGCGTCGCAGTTACAGTTGATGTTTGTAGGGTGTGTTGTAGATCCAAAGCCGTACTTGGTGGGGGATCTACCAAAACAAAAACAAAAAACGAACGAATGAGATTCAATAAAAATAACAAGACAATTTGTACATATATATATACAGCGTATGTATGTACGAATATTCACTCTATTCAACAGCAGAAATTACTCACATTCATCAGCCGCACAAACGGTGACTCCATTGACGTCGATGCGCGTCAGCTTTGGCACCACATTAATTAAGGGGAAGTCCACGCGATAAGAAACGGGAAGACCGTTCGCCAAGTTATTAAATGTCGTTTGTTGATCTTCATACAGTGATAAGCGACCGAAGTAATTCTGAAAAAGGAGAAAAAACGTTTTTTTTTAAATTATCAAACACGCGAACATAAATGAGACACGAATATATCTGTGTATAGGTATATTGCATGTGTATAAAGAAAAGAAGAAACCGAAATTTCTATTTCTTTCAACAACTTTGTTTGAAACCCTGAGTGTATTATAGTCAGCCAAAACTTTGTAGGTTCTTGCCCCAGGAACACCAGAATCCTACCGATATTCGAATAGAGGAATATTTATTCAGACTAAACTAAATCTATGACTTTGACGGCCGCCGGCGGCATAAAAAACCATCAGCTCACTACGCAAAACCACAAATTGGAGGAGGAGCTCGGCCAAAAAATCGCTTCAGCGGTTACAAAGCACCAATTATATATATAAAACCATCAGCTGTTCGGAGGAGGCTTAGTATAAACTTTAGGACCCTCCATTTTATTGGAAAAACATCAAGACGCAAAACCACAGCGGTTAAAAAAGCGCCAATTAAATAATATATGTGTGAGTCGCGTCAAACTGTCATGTTATTTTTGATCAGAATTGTTTCCAAATCGTTCAACTTTATTAAGAAGATTCATGTTGTGTAAGGAATGGGTTTCGCGCGCTTCGCTCAACTTATGGCCAACACGATTGGTGTACTAAGCGTACTATTCGCAACACAATCGCCCATCTGCAGTATTCATTATTGGAAAATATTCTACCAAATAGACCACGTCCAGTCCGCAGTGATGAAATATAGCGTATGCAAGCGTAAAAATATAGCTTGTGCAAGAACTGAAACCGCACGACCTTCCAAAGCGACATCGCTTTGCTCTTCAAAAACTCCAAGAAGATCCGACATTTTCCAGCCAAATTTTGTTCAGCGACGGGACTCAATTCTGGCTCAGTGGGTATGTACACAAGCAAAATTTGCCGCAGTTGGGACGAAAACAACCTTACGAAGTTCAAGAGCTGCCACTTTAACCAGAAACAATAATGGTTTGGTGTGGATATTGGGCAGGTGGATTCTTCGGTCCATATTTCTTTAAAAATGATTCCGGTGAGAACGTCAATGGCGACCGTTATTGCGTCACGTTAACCGATTCTTTTATGTCTTAAATAAGCAACAGATGTGTTGAGAGAACACTTCGATGAGCAGATAATTTTACCTTTTTGGGCCAGTCGATTGGCCAAGACCAAGATCGTTTGATATCACACCATTAGACTTTTTCCGGTGGAGATTCGTTACCAGTTGAAATGCTCGAATGAATCATCGAACATTAAACTGAACGGATGAACCATCCGAGACGTAGCCGTGGCCAATATTTGCTGGAGATAATCTTCAAAAAAGTAAATGCCAAAAAGTGTTCTTTCGATTGATAATAAACATTCCCAATTAAATTTGAATTTTCTGTGTTTTTCTCTTAAGCATGTGGGGAATCTCTAAATGGATAACCTCTTATATGCCGAATAATTTGGCTGTTGAAGAATTGGTCTAACGAGAAGCCTGTGAGTATTTTTTCGCCAACAGGTACCAAGATTTCTAGGAGCGGAAAAAAATGGCATATAATTATGAGCCGAAATGTGCATATTTGATGTAAACCGAATAGTTCAAACTATGGTAAATAAAGGCTTCAATATAACGCAAAAATATTTTACTACTTTTTGATAGATTTTACTATATGCCACGCCCATCGCTAAGTACGCCTGCTAACGTAAAAGGAACTTCATTTGGGCTTTCCAAAACTCAAAGTAAAGATAAAGCGTAAAAATGGTTTTAACTTTTTTTTTGTAAACAAACGGCTATATTATATCACAAAGCTTATGCAATATTAAATATTGAACTGACGATTCAATTAACAGCAATGTTAGGCAATGCCATGATTATTCAAAGCTTTAAGCACGATTAAAAATTTATGAATTACGTAAAAAAATTATAAGTTTAGGGCGTGTATGTTCAGAAAAAGAGTAGAAATAAAATAACCACATAGACATACATAAATCTGTGTATTTACGAATATAATACTCAAATTAATTGGCTTTAATATTAGAATTCTTCTCTTTTTTTTTTTTGAGCCTCCAAATGTAATATTTTTTGCAGTGTTTTTGTATTTTTCTTCATGCTGGTTTTACCAAATTTTGCGAATTCATTTATAAAAATAACAGCACATACCTAAGTATGTATATACCGAACATACGAGTATAAAAGCTTGGATGGAGAAGCATAAAAAGTAGAAAAAAAGATATTTAAAAAAAAAAAATAAAAAATAAATAGAAAAATAAAAGAATACATAAAAAATAATAATTCATGACTATTAATCTGATTTAAGATTTATAAATAACTTTTTCTTTTTTATTTATTTAAATTCATTGACAAAAAAATTCAGTTATTTCCTTTTATTTAATTGCTAGATAAGCATTTTTGTCTAGCACTGATTGGTGAAGAGCCTAAAGAAATCAATGATCAAAGTAGTACTTTGTACATTTTAATATTGTATTTTCTTATTGGGTAAATCTATCTAAATTGTTAAAAGATTTCGGGACCGAAGCATTCCCGTGTAGGACCCAATGAGATGATCTGACGACTGATGTCCAGACTTCACTGAATTTATTATGGAAATACTTTCCCAGCCTGCTGTACCTATATCCGGGCTATACAAATATGGCGGCTAAAACCTAACAAGGTGGCCTTCGATAGCCTTCCAAAAGCTGAGCAGCTCGATACCGAACAAAATTTCAGACAAGTGACTCTCTATGGTATAACTTTCTTACATTAATGCAAGTGAAAATATTGTACTTTGAACTACAGAACTGAACACAGAAGGTGCCTTTAATAGGGTTGCATGCGTTTATTCGGAGGAAAAGGATTATATTTTTATATATAAAATATTTCTTTCAAACTATTTACTGTCTTAAATACATTCATACGAAAAATAATCTCTGAAGTTTTCATCGGAAAATAGTCGCGACTACGCCATTGTGATGTCATTTCCGGTGACCCCTCGGACGAAAGCTGCGTTGACAGTAGAACTCACAACAGAATCATTAGAAGTGAAAAAATAAAGTCGTTAGTTAGTTGATTAATACTTAACTAGAAGTTGGATTAAAAAAAAAATAAAAAATTTAATATTTTGCTTACAGAAAAATGCAAATTTTGGTCAAATTTGCTCAACATTTTTCTGTTTTACATAATTGTAATTGAAAAAAAGCAATTCTTTGTTCAATTTCTCGTGAGTTCTGTTTCGAAGATCAGTGTAAAATTTTATCAAAATTGTTTTCGAGCACATTTAACAACCGACTTTGAAAACACAGTTTCGAGGAAAATGTACTAAAAATTTAAAGCGCTGAGCCTACTTGTTTTTGATCGCGGTTTTTTATACGGATCGACTTAAAAATTTAGAATCATATTCTCGAGGTGTTGTAGAAATTAATAAGACAATGAAAAAACATCGAAAAAACCCATGTAACACCTTAACACCCACGCCTTTGCTCCCACGTTACTATTGATAGTCACATCTTTGAATTCGTAGAAAATGTCATCCATCTAGGAACCAGCATTACTAACAGCAACAATGCCGACGCTGTAATGTAATGTAGAATAACCCTTGCCAAGTGGTCCAATTATGAACTGATTTGGCAATTGGAAAGTGAAGTCTTCTAAGTGTGGACGATGACGACATCCGATGAGTTCCCAGAGAAAGGCTTTGCGAACGATTTATGTACGTTTGCTCATAGTACGATATAGATGACGACGTGGCTAGATCTTGTTTTCCATATTGGCGACGAAACTCCAGTTTTGAAACTTTTCGATGTAGGATCTGCCGAGAAAATAACATTTGGATAAATGCCCGACTTCACTTGGTCAGACACATAATCGGCCAACTACTCAAGCAAATGGTAAAATTTTTGAAGTGTAGCCGAACACTCATATGTGTATATTTCTCGACGTTCTCGAGAGCTGAGGCTTACATCCAAATAGAGTCCAGTTCACATAACAACTGAAGAAATATGTCTATTCGCAATGCCGTACGTATGTCGATATCTTGAACAAGGAACAATGAAACGGCGATTTTTCGAACAAAATTTTCTCCACCTCTAAGGCACATTTCTCAATCCAGGATAAGCAAAATTGTTGCAATTGGGTTTCCGAGAATCCTCAAAAAGTTTAAGAGAAGCGATGATGCCACATGCCTCACAACACGAGCGAATTCGGTTTAATTACAAAGAGAAATTTCCCGGCCGCATAATCCCTAGTTTTGATGATATCAAATAGCCACCGGGATCGGGCGATTCGACACCGCGGAACTTTTCCTGTGAAGCTACGCGAAAGATTGTGTTTATGCGGATAAATCCTCAACTCTTCAGCATTTGAAAACCAACATTCGTCAAATTATGGCTAAGATTCCACTCAATATGGGCCAAAAAGTGTTCGAAAATTACCTCAAACGGTAATTAAAAAGGAATATCATATTATTTTAAATAAATTTGATTAACGTTTGTTAACCGATGTAAATTAATGATTTATGATTTAAGGATAAACTTAAAAATTAACGTTTTCCTTCCCTTTCATTTTTCTACTTTGCACACAACTCACCGATTGTACGGGATATCTCTGGGAGAAGCGTACATCCAAGCGCGTTTTACCCAGTGGTATATTGGGCAGGGTGATCCGTCCGATATATTGATTGCCAGTATTGAGATATTGAAAATAGTTTGGGCAAGCAATGGCTGGTATTTCCTGTGTATGTGTGATGACTGATTGGTGCCATAATGCACATAGGAAAAGTGGAAAACGGGCGATGCGCAATAAGCCGGTTAACATTGCTCAATTCGCTTTATATCATATATGGTATATATTTATTATGGTTTTTTGGACGCTTTCGGCTCTTTGGTATGTTACTATTAAATATTATTAGCTTACACTGACTTTTGAAGTATTTTTCAAATATTTTTATAACAGATTATTTATTTAAATTTATTAAATAATTTATATAAATATTTTATTATGTTCCTGAGTTTGTTTTTAGTGATTTTAATTCTCGTTTATATACACCACATTCGTAATTTGAATACTTTAGTTAAAATGCGTTTTACACTTTTATATTTATATACTATACGAGTATATCAATTTTTACGTCGCACGTATCGTCACGTAAAGCTTAACATCTTCGGTTTAGAGTCCGCGTCACTTCTCTTGCATCTCATCACTTTGAGCATCGCGCGCTAAATGACAACCGGTTAAACGCTAAACGCTGAAAGCAAATTCGATATATCGTATGTAAGTATGTTAATAGCGGCAGCACACTTACTCGTACATATGTTTCAGTATCTCAAGCATAATATAAATATTTATTGTGTTTATTAGTTTTTTTTTGTCGTCACCGCTGTTCAGGAAATTTCACAGAATCACTTACATACATACCATACTTACGCTAATGAAGCATGACTCTTCGAGATTTTTGACGGTATTTCTTAAATGAAAAAAGAAACTGCCAAAATTACAAAAAAAAATTTAGCAAACACTTAGCCAACACTTCAACTGGAATTTCTTAAAAAGAATTAAAATATGTATATGAACATGTTTACCTATACATATTTGCAAAACCAGAAGTGACTACACAAATTTGTTATTACTTTTTCTTCTTTACACGCTTTATATTAGCTTCACTTGTATGTCAGTATGTCTGTCAGTATGTCTGTCAGTATGTCTGTCAGTATGTCTGTCTGTCAGTTTGTAACTTTTTAGCGGTGACGCGATCCCAATATGAAATATTTGAAATGCGAATCGTTGCATACATCGTAGCGTTAACAGAATTAATCAGAGAACGTATAATAATCCATACTAATAATTATTATACGTTCTCTGATTAATTCAGAGAAAAAAAAATCAAAATAGAGTTAATTAGAATAAATATAGTTTAAAAAAACTAAAAAAACACGCTTTTAAAGAAAAAAAAATAAAATAAATATAGTTTAAAAAAACTAAAAAAACACGCTTTTAAAGAATATTGTACTAAAAAGTTGAAAATAATTTTGAAAATAAACTTAAGACAATAGTATATAAAAAATACTTATATAATTAAGAGAAAAGCGTGGGGCGCTCGATATATGGAAATTATGGTACAAAGCGCAGCACGCTTTTCTCTTAATTATACAAGTATTTTTTATATACTATTGTCTTAAGTTTATTTTCAAAATTATTTTCAACTTTTTAGTACAATATTCTTCAAAAGCGTGTTTTTTAGTTTTTTAAACTATATTTTTATATTTGTTTTTGTGCAAACAAAACGTGTTGGGTTTTTTTTTTTTTTTTTTTTTTTTTGTTTGAATTCAATGAGATGCTGTTAATCATGATCGATAATGAGTAACCGATCAAATCGTTCGCGATCACCAACAGCTGATTTTGAGTAATAAAACGTGTCTTGCCTATTACTTTGTTCTGGTGCGGAGAGAGAGAGAGAGAGAGTAAGCGCAAATGCGCCAGCAGTATTATGATTATGTTCGCCATAATAATAGATTTAATAAAAAAATATATAAATTTTTATAGAGCTTCACGCTTACGCTCTTGTACAGGGCGTGAAATTTATTTGACATAATAGGGCATTGTGTTTCACAGTAACCGGTTTTTATGCCCAAATTTTTGATTTGCGCGGATATATTCAGTTTGTTCATGGAATCAGGGGATTAAAATATTTAAACAAATAACACATGGCAATAAATTGAGATATCTTGATGCTTCCTCTCCTCATCAGAATCATTGAAAATTAACTTTAATCATCTATAATATATTAGGTCAAGTAAAAAGTTCGTTCGGTTTTTATCTAAGAGATGACGTGATTGTCCATAGTACTAGTGTTACGTATCGCATCATGTCATACCATACGGCGCTGAAAACGTGTTTATTCGTGTTAAAAGTTTGTCTTTGACAGTTTTTCGATTGATTGACATCCCTCGTAACAAGAGCGGTGTGAACTGAAACTGGCCGTTCATTGCAGTTCCCTTTGGCAAATAATCAATTGATAATATTAAATCGTTATTCCATAAAATGGCAACCATAATATTGGACACCGACTTTCCATATTGAATTTTTTTGGTGGCCTTTCCCCTTTGTTTTATCCACTGCATCGACTACTGTTTGGACTCGGTATTATATTGGCGAATTAAAGTTTTCATCCAAAAACCTTTAGAACACTCCAATCGTCGCTACTTGTCGGCGTGAACATTCGCGGTATCCAAAGCGCACTAATTTCTTTCATATTAAAATGTTCATGCAAAATCTCTCCAGCTCATTCTTTGCTAATCTGTAACCCTTCTGTTAACTGCCACAATTTAATTCTACGATCAGCCAGTATTCATTTTTCGACATTCTGAACATTTTCTTCTGTCATGACTCTCAGTGGGCGCCCCGGGCGGTGTCATCTTTACATTTCTCTCTTTCTTGTTGAAAGTGCCGAGACGATTTTTTACCATCGTATGTGAAGTTCTAAAGAGCCGGTGACATTTTCAAAAATTTCTTTCGGCGTACTTCCTTTTTTACAAGGAACTTAATCACAGCGCGGTGCACCAGTTTCCGTTGACATAGTGTCGAGTTCTTAATGAACTTTATAAAAAAGTTGTATTATTTCTACCAATAATAAGATCAGCAATTAGTATTATCTTAACGAGATGTTGTGCCGTCTCTAACTACCTTCGGCCGCTCCCCCCCTCGTACGTGCGTGGTTGAGAATAGTCAACTGGCTTCAATTGTTATGTGAGGTGGACCTTGCAGGTTTTCGGTTTGACCTTTTCGTAGCAAAGACTTTCTTCGGAAATTTTACTAATTTTCTAATCGAAAGTTTTTCAGTTTAATATGGACGTAATCGAGCATCCTTTTTCTGATATATCAGACTTTTTCGCCCTTTGGAATCAACATACAAAAAAATTTTTTTTTTTCAATCGATCTACAGAATTAGCATAAATATCAGCCGAGTATCAATCTAATCTAACTTATGTTTGTGTGTTTGAACAAATCAATAGAAAAATAAATAAATAAATAAATAATGTTCGGTTCTATCTCGAGTGAGAGTAGCAAGATATGGGAGAATCGGACTCAAATTGCTTACTATTATTAGTACTTTCGTTAAGCTAGAAAGGGATGCGAGCGTCCCTAACACCCCCAAAAATATATATTTTAATTTTTTAAATTTTTTTAAGAACTTTATTAGAAAATATAGTATAAAATTATGAACTTCTATTCCAAAAGATTCTGCCTCACCCAACTCATATACTTCGCGGCATCACAATAGACTACATACTCATATAAATTACAGCGCTGCCGCGATGATTGACCTACAGATACAATTCCACGTAACGCCCAACGACCGTTACGCTGCATCATCAGTGCACCACCAGAATCGCCCATACAAGGACCGGTGCCATCACGGTTACCGGCACAAATCGTATAATCGGTAATGAGTTGTTGGAATGCAGCAGACGAACTAAGGCAATCGTCTTTGCTCACAATATTAACATCGACCATTTTGGGTAAAGGCGATATATCCCTATTCTTCTCGCCCTCATAGCCCCAACCGACAACAGTGGCAGTCTTGCCAACAATAAGTGAATTCTCAACAACTTCGCTCCACAAGCAAATCGGTTTTATGTACTCGGAGAAACTGAAACGAAGAGAGAGATTGAGTGAAAGAAACTAAGAAAGATTCTAATTGAAGATCAAATACAGGCTGCTAGTCTGCTGTCTTACGTTTCTAACGCTTCAATTTCCAATAGCGCTATATCGGCATTCGGCTTGTGATTGGCGTAATCTGGGTGTATAATCATTTTATTTACATCGCGCGCCACAACACCCTCCTCGCTGTAGCTGTCAAGATCGTGTCGACCGAGAAAAAGTACAATTTGTGTCGACTGCAGTCGTTTGAAGCAGTGTGCGGCCGAAATAACGGTACGTCGAGAAATCAATGAGCCGCCACACATAAAATTCAAAGCATCCGTGTCCTTTCTATAAATCGCTGTTAGCCAAGGGAACTGACCACGCAACACCTCAATGCCACCATAGACAAAACCACGTATAACACTGCCTTCCTTGCCGCAAATCTCTTCCAGGTTCACACTCGAAGTGTCTACATTTGTTTTTGTATTGATATTGAATGTGGGCTTTGGCGTCGTTTGTGCGGGTTTTGCTGTTGGTATATCAAATTTATTAGTTGACGTAGTGACAGGCACATTTGGGCTGGGATATGAAATAGTTTGTGTGTGTGGCGGCCGATGGATGTGTGTTGGTTGTAACGGTTGCTTGGTGTGGTGCTGTGTTGTGATGGTATGATAATTTGGTCTTGGGCCTAATTCAACCGGTTGTAGATTGATAGGCACATTTGGTCCCGTTAAGCTATTACCACCTGTGTAAAAGGTGTAGAGTTGGTAGGAAAGTTTAGACCAGGATTTTGGTCGGGGATCTGAGAAACAGAAAGGCAAATAAATTAAATTAAAATGCGAGAAATGAGACTTCTTTTTCTTTGTTATAAGCCTGTGCCGATAAAAAATAGACACATTTTTTTCGCTCATCAAGAGATTCCTGTTCTAATGCACCATAAACTGTGCTACTAGTTTTTAAATATCTTTAAGCACAACGATTATGTTACATTTTTTAATCACTTTTAATAATTTCTATACTCACAATCAGAACCGGCGCACAATTCATTGCCATCCAGTGACAGGAACGTTAGTTTTGGCGGATTATTAGGAGTCGCGAAATCCACACGAAAAGTAGCTGGTTGGCCATTCAAAACATTACGAACGACCGTAATCTCATCCGGGTAAGGAGTGATGCGCCCATAATAGTTCTATGATAATTTAAAAAAAAAAAAAAAATTATTAATTTAAAAAGTAAATAATTTTTTTTAAATTTATAAATAAAAAGCATATAATGAAAGATCTGTAAAGTCTCTTCTAAGGATCAGATTCTTTATCGCTAAAAAGGTCGGCGTCTGCACTATTAGACACATCACAAGAGGCTCTCTTTAAGGAGCATTTTGTCCCCACCTCTGTACTTCAATTCTGTGGAGTCTCGCAGTAAGCACGCTGATTAGGAAACTTAATGGCCCGGCTTGTGGCAAAGCAGTATCCATTCCCGTCTTGATGTTTTCCCAACAAACTGTAGGTCCCTCCATTTGTTGGGAAAACATCAAGACGCATAACCACAAATTGGAGGAGGAGATCGGCTGAAAATCGCTTCAGCGGTTACAAGTGGAGGGACCTACAGTTTATACTAAGCCGCCTCCGAACGGCTGACGGTTTTTTTACGAGGAGCTTTATTTCATGTCCGAAATACACTCGGAGGGGTAGACATTCCCTACCGAGGGGACCGCAATTAGAAAATTTAACTTAATTTTTTATTTAAATTAATTTTCTATAATTTTTGGATGTTGGTGGGACCGGGATTTGAACCCGAGCCTTCCGAATGTCTGTACGCAATTCTAACCACTCGGCTACCGCCGCCGCAGTGAAGCAGTATACGCTAACGAAATTGACCTAACAGCGGTAGAAAAACAACCTCATATTATAAGTGATTTACTTGAAAACGGTCTATGCGTTATGTTAAACTGGTACAAGAATCGTGGTCTGGATGTCGACCCAGCTAAAAATACCATATAACAGTGTCGCCTTATATTTTGTTAAGCTCATCGTATCACCGGTTCCAGCATTCACGGTTTCAGACACGTAGAGAACCATAAATCTTGCGAAAAACCTTTCTCTCGAAAACTCCTAATACCGATTCATTAGATATATTCATTGTTCACGTTTCTGTACCACATAACAGGACGAGATTGTGGGACTTATAGAATTTGGTCTTTGATCGTCGAGAGAGAGCTTTTCTTTTCAATTACTTTTGAGTGATCAGTTCGAAGTACCACCTGTTTCCGATTTCTCTACCGGAGTCAAATAAATCCAACTGGAGCCAAAACCCAACTGGACTCAAACCCAACTGGAACCAAAACACGAAATTAGGCTATAACTGCAGTCTACGCGTGCAATGCGACCAATGGCGTGAGATGGATTTTAACCCGAATGTTATACAGAAGATATATTTATGTATATACAGTGGTGGTTCGACGTTTGATGATTCAGTAATCTGCAGTTATCTCATGTCAGGAGCTCTACAATCCGCTTCTTCAAAATCTCTGGCAATTCCTTAAAATTTATTCACACCAGAACTGTAGGTCAAACTTCAAGCGATCTTTAGGCCAGTTAGAGTGCGAAGGCAATTCAGTTTAGAGGAAATCCTAGTATATGGACAAGCCACAATTTGAACTCTCGCGCAGTCTATGGAGGAGCAGGTCCTTATCAGCTTCAGCTTATGTTTAGACAGCCTCTTTTCCCCAAAAATACTAAAGAACCCTACCCATCTCCACGTATGGCTAAAAAATTGTTGCTGGGTAGGCTGTGGAATTGAACCACCGTTCGTTCCAATTAGTATGTGACTTCTTAATATAAGATTTGCAGTGTTTTCCAATCAGTATTTATTGCAATCATGAAAACCGCCGAATGGCTGGTCAACTCTACAATCACAACATAATCAATTGTTATATATTCTGAGAGTCGAACTAATATCAAATCTCTTTATTGTGATAACACAATGTTAAAAGTGTGGATGAAATGTAGAAGTATTCTAAGCTAACTCCCGAACAAATGCACCACATTCGAGATCTGGGTGCCGGTACTCAGTGATATCCTTCTGGGTTTGGTACCTGAAAAATAGGGGCATCACTTCAACTAAACCGATGTACCGTCTGGGCTGCAAAAACATTATAATGTTAATGGATAATTATACTACTATTGACATTCGGAAGGACAAGGTTCGAGTCCATCCAAAATTATAAGAAATGAATCTTTCTAAGGATTGCCAAGATCTACGAGTGTATTTCTGACATGAAATAAAAGCTCCTCATATAAAACCATTCGGAGCCGACTTAGTATAATCTTTAGGTCCCTCTATTTGTTGGAAAAAATTTAATTTCTAAATAAAGGGTGGTTAAATTTCAAGGGCCGATGTTGAATGTGAACCACACCTAAACGCCAAGTTTTTTTCCGAATTTAATTTGACATTTCTCTATTTCAGACTTACTCAATTTGAACCATGGAGAGACACACACACACAGCTAACGAAACAATGTCTCTTTTGCGCAACAAATTCAATGGCCGTGTTATCTCACGTAATGGCGATGTCAATTGGCCCCCAAGATCATGTGATTTGACACCGTTGGACTTTTTTCTCTGGGGTTATTTGAAAGAAAAGGTGTACGTCGATAAGCCAGCAACAATTCAAGAGCTAAAGGATGAGATAATTCGGCACATTAACGGCATAGAAACTCCATTATGCCTCAGCGTCATCGAAAATTTGGACCATCGTATGGAGGTGTGCCGCCGATGTGCGGCGCTCATTTGGCCGATATTTTGTTACATACATAATTGAGTAATACCAATATATCATAATAAAATAAAATTTCAATAATTTCCTAAATAGTTTGTGTTTTATTCAAAATCAACATCGGCTCTTGAAATTTCGGCCCTTGAAATTTAACCACCCTTTATTACGGCTTAGTACTTTCGGTTTTTTGAACACATTTCTCTTAAAAAATTTAATGTTTTACGACACTTCGTACACAATTAAATAAAATATATTAAAGTATCTTATAAGCGAAGATCGAAGACCAAACTCTATATAATTTGGCACCTCTTAACTATCGGAAATATAAATAGAAGAACAAATGTTTGATGATAACCTGGGCTCCACCCTCCGGCGCATATTTTGTATTTTTAATACAATAAAGTTTAAGTGCTTTCTTTAATTTCAACTCAAAAATAATTGATATCAATTACAAAAAAAAAAAAACTTTTATACTTGTATATATGTATGTACATATAAAATAATTATTTTTTGACGCACCGAAACCGCAGCTCAAATTTCAACCGGTAGATTAATGTGTTTTCGTTTGTTATTGTAATTCACCCTTTCTCTGGGTTTTTTGAATTTCTCATTAGTGATTAACAATACTCGTACTTACCGACGTGGGTAGCCCGCGTTGCGAGAAGTGCGCACGCACCTCTGCCGTACCCACAGCCACCTGCGGCAGTGTGATCAAGCCATAGTAGGTAAGGCCGTCGCTCACATACTGAAAATACTGCGGACAGGCGATGGGTGGGAGTGGTTGTTGTGCGATCACGGCGTAGCTTAGAAGCGTCCAAATGATGCTGCCTATGAAGATGACTGTATGTTGGTTTGTAGCGTACATGTTGAGTTGGTGATCTTCGTGGGTAAGAAAAAAATAAATTAATGAACGACATAACAAAAGAGAGCACTGAGCGCGCAACAAAGTCTTACCGGCAGAGAAGAGTGTGAGGTGAGTAAGTATGGATCGTTGAAGCTCGCTCAGCTTTCTCGCGTGTGTTCACTACACCGCGTTGCTTATCTGTTTACTTTGTATTGAACTTTTGTTTATTTTCTCTCTGCTAACAAATCCCACAATGTTTATTGTTACACTTGAAAGATGCTGGGGAATACCTGACTTTTGATACGATATGTATTGTACTTGAGAAGCCGCACAATTGCTACTATTCTGGTATACTTGTATAATGGAACTGGACGCAATGACTTGAGCGCAACGAATGGCAACTCGTGTGAGATTTACATATGGATTGAGCTAAATTTTTGTTGTGAACCTCATAGTGAACACTGCAGCGGAGATTACGATGTGACGAAGGCGGTATTTCGGTTTGAGCTGAAGCAGGTGCTACTCAGGAATATGTGTTGGCTGACGATGACTGGAATTCTTAGCTCTTGCTGTAAAAGAACAATAAAGCGTTAAAACGTAAGCGCAAAAAGTTGTCAGGCTAATTGATTTTGCAATCAAGTTTGGCTCAATTGAGTATTGTGTGAAGATATTTTATGTTATTCTATTTTTAGTTTGTTTTCTTTTACTTAATTTAAGTTCAATTTGATTTATATTATTTAATTTAATTTTATTTTATTTTATTTTAAGTTATCAAATTTAATTTAATTTAATTTAATTTTATTTTTTTATTTAATCTAATTTAATTTTATTGTAAAATATTTCATTTAATATTATTATATTTTAATTTGTTTTATTTGATTTTATTTTGTTTTATTTTATTTTTTGTTTGTTTTATTTTACTTAATGTAATTTAATTTGAATTAATTTAATTTAATATACATTTAATTTAGATTACTTAATTTAATTTCAATTGATTTATTTTTTTATTTAATTTTATTTTGATTTTTTTTATTGTATTTCATTTTATGTTATTAAACATTTTTTTATATTATTTTATTTTATGTTTTTTTTGTTTTACTTAATTTTTTTTTATTTAAATTGATTTTCTTTTATTTTATTGAGTTTTATTTTATTTTGTTTTATTTTTTAATTTGGTTTGAATTAATTTAACTTAATTTATTTTAATGATATTTTAATTTATCTTATTTAATTTTATTTAACTAAATTAATTTAATTAAATTAGTTTTATTTTATTTTCTTTTTTTTTATTTTACATAACTTAATTTATTTAATTTAACGTAATTTAGTTTAATTTTATATTATATAATTTAATTTATTTTAATATAATTAATTTTATTTTAAGCGATTTTTGATTTTATTTTATTTTATTTTGTTTAATTTAATTGAACTAAATTCATTTAATTTGGTTTCATTTTTTTATATTACTTAATTTATTTATTTTAATATAATTTAGTTTAATTTATTTAATTTTATTTTATATAATTTAATTTATTTTAATATAATTTTTTAGTTTATTAATTTTAATATAATCAAATTTATTTTATTCGATTTTTGATTTTCTTTTATTTTTTTTTTATTTTTAATTTAATTGAACTAATTTCATTTAATTTGGTTACATTTAATGTCGTTTAATTTGGTTTTGTTGTATTTAATTTAACTTAATATAATTTAGTTTTATTTTATTTTATTATATTTGATGTTTATTTGTTTTAATTATATTTTATTTTATTTTATATCAGTTTTATATTTTGTTCTATTTTTATTGTATTTCATATTAATAAATTTTTTTATTTACTATAATTTTTTATTTTATTTATTTCTTATTATTTTGTTTTTTTTTGTAAGGATAAGAAGTTAATAGGAATATAACCTGACCAGTTGATATGCCCGTGTGCAAGATCAAGTTTCTGATTTCCAGTTTTCTATGGCACATTGCTAGATATGAGTACATATATATATATATTTAATATATGTATATATTCATAGATTACTGACCGTAATTATAAATTACACATTTATGAATAAATTTCTGCCCATTTCGATTGATAAATAAACTGGAATTTCCCAGCTTCAAGTAGGTGCCTTCCGCTCTTGCGATGCTTCGATTTGCAAAAAAAAAAACACCTTACCTTGCCATAGCTGTTAGCAATTCAATTAAAATTATAAGCAATTGTAGTTATTTTAATTTATTTTATATGTGACAGTTTCATGAAATAATTGAGATGGGCAAGTAATCCCTTAAGCTTTTGTAAAACAAAGACAAGTTCAAAAAACCTATTTGACATATTTTAAAAGAAAAATAAATAGGTACATTATCTAAAAATGTCATACTGTAGTTATATTATTTCATATTTGTGCTTCGTTTACATATTATCCTCGAGCCAATTTAAGTGCTGTGCCACATCCACATATACAACATATTCATGTAAATTACATTGACCACGATTTGTTTGGCCAAATGACACTATGCCGCGCAGCATCCAACGATTGTTGCGTTGCAACACCAAACCGCTACCCGAATCGCCCATACATGGTCCAACACCATCACGATTTCCTGCGCAGAATGCTCGACTTGTCACAAGCTTAGAGAAAACCGCCGAAGACCTTATACAATCCACTTCGCTGACGATTTCGACATCTGCTCTCTTGGCGATCGGTGAGACGAGTTGACCATTCTCATTCGAACCCCAACCGGCTACAGAGCCCTTGAGGCCGACTATTCGGGAGATGTGCGTTGATTCGGTCCATAGGCAAATGGGACGAATGTAATCGGTGAAGCTGTGAGTAAAGAGAAAAGCAAGATAAAAATTCAACTAGACTTCTTTAAAAATATTTGTTTCTAAATTATTTATTTATTATTTTAGTATATGGAAGACGAAACTTTGCTGTCGCTACACAACTATTTGGATGAACAGAAAAATATACTCCAAATGTATTAATATCATTGGCTTTCTTTATAACTTCTTCGGAGGTGGAGTACCTTACCAAACTTTATAAGAATGGATTTTAAGCCAACTTAAGGGGTTAGGGGTAGTCAGGATTTTCAAAAAAAAAAATTTTTTTTTGCATTTTCGTTAAGTATAATATCTTAAAAATAATCTCTGAAAATTTCAAGTTAATCCGATAATTCGTTTTTAAGTTATTCGACAAATAACAAAGAGAGCTCGGGCCTTTCAAAGCGCTGTGTGAAACTTTAAACGCGTTTTTCTCAAAACTATGTTTTTTGAACTGGTGACAACTGTAACTCGAAAACCGCTTAGTTGATTTTAATGAAATTTATACAGCTTGTAGAATACATAATAAACTCGGGCCTGATCGAAGGATTTTTATTTTGTGAAAAATTTCGATTTTTTAAGACCAATTAACTGTTGATTTTTTCCCAAAAATCTAGAAAAAAATTTCCTGAGGCCGCCATTTTGTTAATTTTTGAAAAAAAATAAAATCCTTCGATCAGGCCCAGGATTATTTATTTATAAAACTATTTTTTTTTATCCGATTGATTTCAGATGAATCTCCAAGGACTTATGATTGTCACCGCAAGGACCTTTTTTTGGAACTGGGTTAACACAGACAGCTGTAACTTCGGAAAAAATTTTTTTTTTGAAATTTTCGTGACTTCAAGTCAAAACATTGTTTAATAATACCATATCACTACTTTTGTAAAATAAAATTATTTAATAGCAAAAAAAAAAATACTGAAAATTCTCATTTTTTCGTGCCTCTGACTACCCCTAACCCCTTAAGAAACTGAACTGGTAAGAGAACTTTAAATATGGTTGCAGGCTTGCATTGCCTACTTCAATAATTGCATTTTACCTAGTCTTTGATAATCTAGAAGCAAATTGGCCCACTGAGTTCAATCACCGAGAGTCACGTCATATGGTATCTACTTCCTACAAGGAGAGAAGAAGTCACAAGTAAAAGTGCAAGATGAAGCCTTGAAGAACTTAACGACACAAACTCTTTTATGAGATTAATTGTTATAATGTCTCCCATTATTCCCTCAACACGAGTTAATGTAATATAAATATATATATATACTTAAATGAATACACACATTTACCTACTTTATTTTAAACCAATTCCAAGAATTGTTTTTGCATTTATTTAGTTCAGTTACACTAAATAAGTGCAACTTTAAAAACAGACAAATTTACTAGGAATTGTTTTGCAATAAAACATTCCTTTACCTTTCTTTATTTCTCGGAATTATTTTTTTAACAATTAATACTATTAATTTATTTAGTTCATTGACATTTTAATTTACCTACCTTATTTAAAAGCAATTCCAAGAACTGTTTATGCATTTATTTAGTTCATCCACCCTAAATAAATGCAACTCCAAACACAGACAAATTTATTAGGAATTGTTTTGCATTAAAACATTCCCTTACCTTTCTTTATTAATTTCTCGGAATTGTTTTTCAATAATTAATATTATTAATAATCAGCATTTTAATTATAAGAGAAAAATTGTAAAACTAAGTATAAAAAGAGGTGTCAGAAGAAAAATAAAGTGAGTTGGATTTTGACTTCTAAAAAGTGAAGGTGGTTGTGTTTTTTTTAAAAACTTATATCTTTAAGTTTGTTTCTGGCGCAGTCGGTAGGATACCGCAAGTCCTACCCAACATAAAAGTAGTAGAACGTGAATTTTTATTCTTAGTGCGGTCCTTTTAAAAAAAAAAAAAACTTTTTTTCGAAATTTTTTTTTATAAAAATTTTAAAATACTCCTTTATAAGATTAAAGGATATAAAAACTTTTTTTCGGAATTTTTTTTATATAAAAATTCTAAAATAAAAAAAAAAGGGGAAAATAGACCTTTTTTTTCAACAACCAACCAAACGAGGAACCAGAACCAACCCCATAAAAACTGAATCAACAAACCCATCAAACAACATTGAACCAACAACCAACCAAACGAAGAAACCAAAAGCTAAACAACATTGAACCCAACGAAGAAACCAAACTAAATCAACAACCCCATCAACAAAAACTGAATAAACAAACCCATCGAACAACATTGAACCAACAACCAACCAAACGAAGAAACAAAAAGCTAAACAACATTGAACCCAACGAAGAAACCAAACTAAATCAACAACCAGAACTGGATCAACAAACCCATCAAACAACATTGAACTAACAACCAACCAAGCGAAGAATCCAGAATCAACAATAAACCCATCATCCCTAAGGTAATTTAAGTAATATTTAAAGTATAAGTTAGTTTTTATTATCTAAAAAAGTGCATTTTAACAAAGAAAAAAAAGAAGCTTTATATTTTCCCTTCTCAAAGTGATCAAAGTCTGTTTAATGAGTGATACTGATTCATTGTCTGATTATCCTTCAGATATAGATTTTATCGAAGACAATATAGATACTTACCCAGACTATAATTTGGACTCAGGGATCGAATCAAACGACGGGTATCTAACGGACATTAACATAGAGCAAGATAGGAATAGAAGAGTTACTAGATATACACGCCATCTCAGAAAAAGACTAAGATATATTTACAGAGGGATATTAGAAAGATAAAACATAATTGACAAGATGACCGAACAAGCCCAACCACTCTCTATTACTATTAACCCTTTAAAATATTTAAATCAACTCCCAGAATTTAACGGCGATTACCGCGATCTACAGACTTTCGTCAATTTAATAGATAGGGTTCACCCTCTATTAACAGCGTACGACCTACCATCACAACTATTATTTTCTGACATTATTAAGGGTAGACTTACTGGAAAAGCAAGAGAAGTTATAGAAATTAACTGCCAGGCTCAATCATGGACAGACATAAAGAACGTATTAAATAATAATTTCGGTGATAGATGCAGTTTAGAGGAACTTTTTGACAGGCTTAAAAGTACAACTTTCAAAACGAATAGTGTAGAATTTTATAATGAAATTAAACAGAGACTCAGAAATCTCAACAACAAAACCGTTTTGTCAATTGGTTCTGGCCCAGCAGCCAACGAATGTGCCAAGAACAATATGAAAACCGCCCTAAATATATTTAAAGAAAAGGTACCGGAACCCATGCGAACTATTCTAATATGCAGAAATCCTGACAGCCTAGAAACAGCAATGGAAATCCTATTTCAGTCCGGCTATGCATATGTGACTTCACCAAACACGACATTTTCCAATCATAGAACCCCAAACCAAGAATACAAAAATCTACGGACTCAGAAGCATAATAACAGATCTTATAATAACCAAAATTTAGCAAGAACAAATAATCGCGATACACAAAAGAACCTCTCGTACCAACAACCTAATTTCCATAACCACCATCGGAATAATCCAAATAACCCCCATAATTGGCAAGGAAATCACAAAAATTCTGGCCACAATGGTCAACCGTTCCAAAGACAAAACAATTGGAATCCCTTCCGACAACAAAATTCTGGCCACAATGGTCAACCGTTCCAAAGACAAAACAATTGGAATCCCTTCCGACAACAGGAAATACCACATACAAATAATTTTCCAAGACCAGAACCTATGGACGTTAATAAGTTCGAAAGACAGACTAAACCAACCGAGGACGAAAATTTTCATTATTCAGCCTCAGGGAACTTCCATATATAAAAGTTAAAACAAAATTAGGACACCTAAAGTTAATCATAGATACGGGCGCAACTAATTCCATTTTGAACCCAAATATATGTCATCCTAGATGGATACAGAAAATCGAACCAATTACCATTAAAACTTTGCAACACAGGATAACCCTTTACGAAAAAGCCATAATCCCTACATTTGAAGAATTCGGCACAAACCTAGAAAGAATAGAATTTTACATAATAAAATTTCATGAATTTTATGACGGTCTTATCGGTAATGATTTACTAAGGGCAATGAAAGCAAAAATCTGCTTCAAAACCAATACAATTAGATTAGGAGAAAATAAAATTCCCCTTTATATTAAAAGTGATGAAGAAAAACTAGACGACGAAAATAACTATATTAAAGAATTGCACAAGAATGGAATAATGAACACAGAAATTAATAATATGGAGTTTAATTTTGTATCAAATTCTAAACCAATAAATGATCAGATTAGAACAGAACATTTGAATTCTGAAGAAAGATCACAATTATTACACGTAATAAATAAATACCGTGATATCTTTTACCATGAAAATGAAAAACTTTCATTCACCTCTGCTATAAAGCATAGAATACGAACAACCAATAATGCACCCATATTCTCAAAATCGTATAGATACCCATACGTTCATAAAAAAGAAGTAGAAGACCAAATTAGAGACATGTTGGAAAATAAAATAATTAGAAATAGTAGTTCACCATATTCAGCCCCGATTTGGATAGTGCCAAAGAAGGCAGACGCTAGCGGAAAACAAAAATGGAGACTAGTTGTTGACTATCGTAAACTAAATGAAGTTACGATCGACGACAAATTTCCTATTCCAAATATAGACGAGATACTGGAAAAATTGGGAAGAAGCCAATATTTTACCACTCTCGATCTAGCGAAGGGTTTCCACCAAATCGAAATAGAAAAAGAGGACATTCACAAAACTGCATTCAGTGTCGAAGGAGGACACTATGAGTTTTTGCGTATGCCATTCGGACTGAAGACAGCTCCGGCAACATTTCAGAGACTTATGAATAATATACTACATGATTTCATTAACAAGATTTGCTTAGTGTACTTAGACGATATAATTATATTTTCGACGTCCTTACAAGAGCACATAAATTCACTTACACTTATATTTGAAAGACTACGAAAAGCAAACCTAAAGATTCAATTAGACAAGTCAGAATTTTTAAAAAAAGAAACTGAATTTCTTGGACACATAGTTACTACGGCAGGAGTTAAGCCTAATCCTAAAAAGATAGAATGCGTCGTTAATTTCCCAATACCCAAAACTACAAAACAAATTAAACAATTCCTAGGATTAACCGGCTATTACAGGAAATTTATTAAGGACTATTCATTGATAGCTAAACCCATGACTAAATACTTAAAGAAGGATTGCAAGATGAACATAGATGACCCAGAATACCAAAAGAGCTTTAATACTCTTAAGACATTATTAACACACGATCCAATATTAAAATATCCAGATTTTACGAAGACATTTACACTAACAACTGATGCCAGCAACTATGCCTTGGGAGCAGTACTTTCCCAAAATAATCACCCAATATGTTATGCCAGTCGTACCCTCAACTCACATGAAATAAACTACAGCACAATAGAAAAAGAGTTATTGGCAATAATATGGGCCACAAAATACTTTAGACCTTATCTTTTTGGTCGTAAGTTCACAATAGAAACTGATCACAAGCCTTTAACATGGCTTTTCTCTATTAAAGAACCTAACTCAAAACTTGTAAGGTGGAGGCTAAAAATATCAGAGTTTGATTACGAAATAAAGTACAAGAAGGGAACTAAGAACACTAATGCTGATGCCTTGTCCAGGATCGAAACCGAACCTGTTACTATAAATATATTGGAATCCAACAGTAGAATAATAAAGACAAAATCACCAATAAATATGTTCAAAAACCAGGTCATCATAATAAAAACTATCTCCGGATCGCTAAAGATAAAAAATAAATGTATATTTGGTAATAAAAGAAAAATTGTTTACATGAAAGAAATGGATAGGGAAACTGCTATCACTCTACTTAAAAATCACTTTAACCCCACACAGCTAAACGCTATTTTAATGGAAGAAGAATTTTATACAACTTTTAGTAATACTTATGAAGAATTGTTTGCTGACAACGAAAAATTTAGGATAATAAGATGTACACTCCAAACCGAAGATATAGAGGATGAAAACCGGTTAGCCGAAATTATAAAAAGCGAACACCTTGATAAAAACCATCGCGGAATAGACGCAGTATATAGAGAGTTAGTCACACGCATATACAATCCAAAGCTCAAACTTAGGATAACGCAATTTATAAACAACTGCGAAGTTTGCAACCTTGAGAAGTACGACAGAAAACCTCCAAAGATACCTTATAAAATCACAGAAACTCCAAATAAACCACTCGAAGTACTACACATAGACATCTTTTATACTCTGAATAAAAACCTGTTTATGACAGCAATTGATAAATTTTCAAAATTCGCCTTGGCATTTCAAATAAATGGAAGAAGTTGGACAGAGTTCAAAACAAAACTATTACAGATAATTAATACGTATGGAAAAATAAATAAAATCATTGTAGACAACGAACTGGGATTCAAAGCCATACCGATGCAAGAGTTCTTAAAAAAGGAAAATATTGACATTCATTATACTTCAAATAGTAACCATACGTCTAACGCGGACATTGAAAGACTACATAATACTATTAATGAACACATAAGACTACTAAGACATGATAAGGAAAACCAGGGCGAAACTATTGAAGACAAAATGATGAGAATAATAGGCTTTTATAATAATACGGTACATAGCACTACAGGTATTAAACCAATTGACTTTGTAAACGGCAAAGTACACGAAGACAGATACAAGGAAATTCATGACTTAATAGAATTAAAAAAAGGAAAATATATACAGAAATTAAACGAAAATAGAAAAGATATAGAACTAGAAAATGGAACAAATTATATTAAAGAAATAAGAGGTGGTAAAAACCACAATAAATATAGGAAAATTAATGCAGTTAAAATAGACGACGACCATTTGCAGACAGTTAGAACTGGACACAAATATTATAAGACACATGTGAAACCTAAAAAGAAATACCAAAACAGAGACAACCCAACTGTAGTATCCACAAAATAATATCTTTTCAGATGACGACTTTGACTTTGGTATATACTCTCATTATGGCTACTAGTGCACAATACATAGATATCCAAGATCTAACGAACAATAATGGATATATTCCAATAAAACTGGACGAAATCAGGCCTATCGAAAATTACTCCAAGATAATACACATCGTTAATACGACCATGTACAAAGAAACCCTCGATATAATTTCAGACAATGTAGCAACATTAAAACAAACCACTAGGGACACAACGACACTATTAGACACAGTTGAAAAGAATTTTGCAATACTCAAAGCAAAAATAGATAACTTATACCCACAATTCAGACAAAAACGAGGATTAATTGATATATTAGGCAAAGGACTAAAAATCGTAGCAGGGACAATGGACAGTGAGGACGCAGAACACATTAATAATTCTTTAAAATTACTCTATGAAAACAACGGACTGTTGACAAATACAGTACATAACCTTACCCAGGTCAACACTATCTTAACAATACAGATAAATAACATAACTAAACATATTAACACACAACAAAAACAAGTAGAAAGATATTTAAATCAGTTCAAAAACACTTTCCAGAATAAAATAGCGACATTAGAAGACGAAGTTACATTCATGCAACATATTTATCAGATTAATAACGATATAATGCTCTTACGTAACCACATTGACGACATAGGACAGGTAATCTTCTCCAGTAAATTAGGAATCATTCCAACAGATATTTTAACCCCAAAAGAAATGGATCTAATAACAGACTTTAACAGTTACATAAACATAAAAACCTCTGTAGCATTGCATGATGAAACTATACTATTAATATTCAGGATACCCTCGTATTCCAAAAACACTCTTAGCAAAATCACCTTCGAACCAATCCCAGATATTAAGAACATGACATTAGCATTAAACTCACACACAATACTCACCGATCACAACGGGAAAATGTATGAACCATTTCTTCAAGACAATTTAAAGAAGAACCTAATTGAAATTAAAAGTGATTGTATGCAAAATATTTTAGAATATAAAGATGCAAATTGCCCTATGAAAAACTCAGAAACAGAAGAAATAGTAGAAATATTTCCTGGATTACTCATATTAAAAAATTATTATCAAAATTTTAAACACAACTGCAATAAAGCGGAAATTAATATTAAAGGAACTTTTCTTATAAAATTTGAAAATTGTAAAATTATTACAAAAAACAGAAATTTTACAAATGTTAATTTAAAAATTAAAGACAAAATAATACTACCAAATATTGTAACAAAAATCAAAAGCAATAAAAATATTAGTCTAAACGATCTAAAACTAGAAACTTTATACCTTAAACAAATAAAATATGAAGAAAACTTAAATAACATATTATACCACGATAAAGAAACAAAAACTATTAGCATTAGTATCAATATTGTAATTATTTTATGCGTAATAATTTTTGGAATTGTGTATAGTATAAGATCAAAACAGATTTTTCATGTTTCGTCGGAGCCTCAAACAAACGGTGGGGGTGTTATAATGTCTCCCATTATTCCCTCAACACGAGTTAATGTAATATAAATATATATATATACTTAAATGAATACACACATTTACCTACTTTATTTTAAACCAATTCCAAGAATTGTTTTTGCATTTATTTAGTTCAGTTACACTAAATAAGTGCAACTTTAAAAACAGACAAATTTACTAGGAATTGTTTTGCAATAAAACATTCCTTTACCTTTCTTTATTTCTCGGAATTATTTTTTTAACAATTAATACTATTAATTTATTTAGTTCATTGACATTTTAATTTACCTACCTTATTTAAAAGCAATTCCAAGAACTGTTTATGCATTTATTTAGTTCATCCACCCTAAATAAATGCAACTCCAAACACAGACAAATTTATTAGGAATTGTTTTGCATTAAAACATTCCCTTACCTTTCTTTATTAATTTCTCGGAATTGTTTTTCAATAATTAATATTATTAATAATCAGCATTTTAATTATAAGAGAAAAATTGTAAAACTAAGTATAAAAAGAGGTGTCAGAAGAAAAATAAAGTGAGTTGGATTTTGACTTCTAAAAAGTGAAGGTGGTTGTGTTTTTTTTAAAAACTTATATCTTTAAGTTTGTTTCTGGCGCAGTCGGTAGGATACCGCAAGTCCTACCCAACATAAAAGTAGTAGAACGTGAATTTTTATTCTTAGTGCGGTCCTTTTAAAAAAAAAAAAAACTTTTTTTCGAAATTTTTTTTTATAAAAATTTTAAAATACTCCTTTATAAGATTAAAGGATATAAAAACTTTTTTTCGGAATTTTTTTTATATAAAAATTCTAAAATAAAAAAAAAAGGGGAAAATAGACCTTTTTTTTCAACAACCAACCAAACGAGGAACCAGAACCAACCCCATAAAAACTGAATCAACAAACCCATCAAACAACATTGAACCAACAACCAACCAAACGAAGAAACCAAAAGCTAAACAACATTGAACCCAACGAAGAAACCAAACTAAATCAACAACCCCATCAACAAAAACTGAATAAACAAACCCATCGAACAACATTGAACCAACAACCAACCAAACGAAGAAACAAAAAGCTAAACAACATTGAACCCAACGAAGAAACCAAACTAAATCAACAACCAGAACTGGATCAACAAACCCATCAAACAACATTGAACTAACAACCAACCAAGCGAAGAATCCAGAATCAACAATAAACCCATCATCCCTAAGGTAATTTAAGTAATATTTAAAGTATAAGTTAGTTTTTATTATCTAAAAAAGTGCATTTTAACAAAGAAAAAAAAGAAGCTTTATATTTTCCCTTCTCAAAGTGATCAAAGTCTGTTTAATGAGTGATACTGATTCATTGTCTGATTATCCTTCAGATATAGATTTTATCGAAGACAATATAGATACTTACCCAGACTATAATTTGGACTCAGGGATCGAATCAAACGACGGGTATCTAACGGACATTAACATAGAGCAAGATAGGAATAGAAGAGTTACTAGATATACACGCCATCTCAGAAAAAGACTAAGATATATTTACAGAGGGATATTAGAAAGATAAAACATAATTGACAAGATGACCGAACAAGCCCAACCACTCTCTATTACTATTAACCCTTTAAAATATTTAAATCAACTCCCAGAATTTAACGGCGATTACCGCGATCTACAGACTTTCGTCAATTTAATAGATAGGGTTCACCCTCTATTAACAGCGTACGACCTACCATCACAACTATTATTTTCTGACATTATTAAGGGTAGACTTACTGGAAAAGCAAGAGAAGTTATAGAAATTAACTGCCAGGCTCAATCATGGACAGACATAAAGAACGTATTAAATAATAATTTCGGTGATAGATGCAGTTTAGAGGAACTTTTTGACAGGCTTAAAAGTACAACTTTCAAAACGAATAGTGTAGAATTTTATAATGAAATTAAACAGAGACTCAGAAATCTCAACAACAAAACCGTTTTGTCAATTGGTTCTGGCCCAGCAGCCAACGAATGTGCCAAGAACAATATGAAAACCGCCCTAAATATATTTAAAGAAAAGGTACCGGAACCCATGCGAACTATTCTAATATGCAGAAATCCTGACAGCCTAGAAACAGCAATGGAAATCCTATTTCAGTCCGGCTATGCATATGTGACTTCACCAAACACGACATTTTCCAATCATAGAACCCCAAACCAAGAATACAAAAATCTACGGACTCAGAAGCATAATAACAGATCTTATAATAACCAAAATTTAGCAAGAACAAATAATCGCGATACACAAAAGAACCTCTCGTACCAACAACCTAATTTCCATAACCACCATCGGAATAATCCAAATAACCCCCATAATTGGCAAGGAAATCACAAAAATTCTGGCCACAATGGTCAACCGTTCCAAAGACAAAACAATTGGAATCCCTTCCGACAACAAAATTCTGGCCACAATGGTCAACCGTTCCAAAGACAAAACAATTGGAATCCCTTCCGACAACAGGAAATACCACATACAAATAATTTTCCAAGACCAGAACCTATGGACGTTAATAAGTTCGAAAGACAGACTAAACCAACCGAGGACGAAAATTTTCATTATTCAGCCTCAGGGAACTTCCATATATAAAAGTTAAAACAAAATTAGGACACCTAAAGTTAATCATAGATACGGGCGCAACTAATTCCATTTTGAACCCAAATATATGTCATCCTAGATGGATACAGAAAATCGAACCAATTACCATTAAAACTTTGCAACACAGGATAACCCTTTACGAAAAAGCCATAATCCCTACATTTGAAGAATTCGGCACAAACCTAGAAAGAATAGAATTTTACATAATAAAATTTCATGAATTTTATGACGGTCTTATCGGTAATGATTTACTAAGGGCAATGAAAGCAAAAATCTGCTTCAAAACCAATACAATTAGATTAGGAGAAAATAAAATTCCCCTTTATATTAAAAGTGATGAAGAAAAACTAGACGACGAAAATAACTATATTAAAGAATTGCACAAGAATGGAATAATGAACACAGAAATTAATAATATGGAGTTTAATTTTGTATCAAATTCTAAACCAATAAATGATCAGATTAGAACAGAACATTTGAATTCTGAAGAAAGATCACAATTATTACACGTAATAAATAAATACCGTGATATCTTTTACCATGAAAATGAAAAACTTTCATTCACCTCTGCTATAAAGCATAGAATACGAACAACCAATAATGCACCCATATTCTCAAAATCGTATAGATACCCATACGTTCATAAAAAAGAAGTAGAAGACCAAATTAGAGACATGTTGGAAAATAAAATAATTAGAAATAGTAGTTCACCATATTCAGCCCCGATTTGGATAGTGCCAAAGAAGGCAGACGCTAGCGGAAAACAAAAATGGAGACTAGTTGTTGACTATCGTAAACTAAATGAAGTTACGATCGACGACAAATTTCCTATTCCAAATATAGACGAGATACTGGAAAAATTGGGAAGAAGCCAATATTTTACCACTCTCGATCTAGCGAAGGGTTTCCACCAAATCGAAATAGAAAAAGAGGACATTCACAAAACTGCATTCAGTGTCGAAGGAGGACACTATGAGTTTTTGCGTATGCCATTCGGACTGAAGACAGCTCCGGCAACATTTCAGAGACTTATGAATAATATACTACATGATTTCATTAACAAGATTTGCTTAGTGTACTTAGACGATATAATTATATTTTCGACGTCCTTACAAGAGCACATAAATTCACTTACACTTATATTTGAAAGACTACGAAAAGCAAACCTAAAGATTCAATTAGACAAGTCAGAATTTTTAAAAAAAGAAACTGAATTTCTTGGACACATAGTTACTACGGCAGGAGTTAAGCCTAATCCTAAAAAGATAGAATGCGTCGTTAATTTCCCAATACCCAAAACTACAAAACAAATTAAACAATTCCTAGGATTAACCGGCTATTACAGGAAATTTATTAAGGACTATTCATTGATAGCTAAACCCATGACTAAATACTTAAAGAAGGATTGCAAGATGAACATAGATGACCCAGAATACCAAAAGAGCTTTAATACTCTTAAGACATTATTAACACACGATCCAATATTAAAATATCCAGATTTTACGAAGACATTTACACTAACAACTGATGCCAGCAACTATGCCTTGGGAGCAGTACTTTCCCAAAATAATCACCCAATATGTTATGCCAGTCGTACCCTCAACTCACATGAAATAAACTACAGCACAATAGAAAAAGAGTTATTGGCAATAATATGGGCCACAAAATACTTTAGACCTTATCTTTTTGGTCGTAAGTTCACAATAGAAACTGATCACAAGCCTTTAACATGGCTTTTCTCTATTAAAGAACCTAACTCAAAACTTGTAAGGTGGAGGCTAAAAATATCAGAGTTTGATTACGAAATAAAGTACAAGAAGGGAACTAAGAACACTAATGCTGATGCCTTGTCCAGGATCGAAACCGAACCTGTTACTATAAATATATTGGAATCCAACAGTAGAATAATAAAGACAAAATCACCAATAAATATGTTCAAAAACCAGGTCATCATAATAAAAACTATCTCCGGATCGCTAAAGATAAAAAATAAATGTATATTTGGTAATAAAAGAAAAATTGTTTACATGAAAGAAATGGATAGGGAAACTGCTATCACTCTACTTAAAAATCACTTTAACCCCACACAGCTAAACGCTATTTTAATGGAAGAAGAATTTTATACAACTTTTAGTAATACTTATGAAGAATTGTTTGCTGACAACGAAAAATTTAGGATAATAAGATGTACACTCCAAACCGAAGATATAGAGGATGAAAACCGGTTAGCCGAAATTATAAAAAGCGAACACCTTGATAAAAACCATCGCGGAATAGACGCAGTATATAGAGAGTTAGTCACACGCATATACAATCCAAAGCTCAAACTTAGGATAACGCAATTTATAAACAACTGCGAAGTTTGCAACCTTGAGAAGTACGACAGAAAACCTCCAAAGATACCTTATAAAATCACAGAAACTCCAAATAAACCACTCGAAGTACTACACATAGACATCTTTTATACTCTGAATAAAAACCTGTTTATGACAGCAATTGATAAATTTTCAAAATTCGCCTTGGCATTTCAAATAAATGGAAGAAGTTGGACAGAGTTCAAAACAAAACTATTACAGATAATTAATACGTATGGAAAAATAAATAAAATCATTGTAGACAACGAACTGGGATTCAAAGCCATACCGATGCAAGAGTTCTTAAAAAAGGAAAATATTGACATTCATTATACTTCAAATAGTAACCATACGTCTAACGCGGACATTGAAAGACTACATAATACTATTAATGAACACATAAGACTACTAAGACATGATAAGGAAAACCAGGGCGAAACTATTGAAGACAAAATGATGAGAATAATAGGCTTTTATAATAATACGGTACATAGCACTACAGGTATTAAACCAATTGACTTTGTAAACGGCAAAGTACACGAAGACAGATACAAGGAAATTCATGACTTAATAGAATTAAAAAAAGGAAAATATATACAGAAATTAAACGAAAATAGAAAAGATATAGAACTAGAAAATGGAACAAATTATATTAAAGAAATAAGAGGTGGTAAAAACCACAATAAATATAGGAAAATTAATGCAGTTAAAATAGACGACGACCATTTGCAGACAGTTAGAACTGGACACAAATATTATAAGACACATGTGAAACCTAAAAAGAAATACCAAAACAGAGACAACCCAACTGTAGTATCCACAAAATAATATCTTTTCAGATGACGACTTTGACTTTGGTATATACTCTCATTATGGCTACTAGTGCACAATACATAGATATCCAAGATCTAACGAACAATAATGGATATATTCCAATAAAACTGGACGAAATCAGGCCTATCGAAAATTACTCCAAGATAATACACATCGTTAATACGACCATGTACAAAGAAACCCTCGATATAATTTCAGACAATGTAGCAACATTAAAACAAACCACTAGGGACACAACGACACTATTAGACACAGTTGAAAAGAATTTTGCAATACTCAAAGCAAAAATAGATAACTTATACCCACAATTCAGACAAAAACGAGGATTAATTGATATATTAGGCAAAGGACTAAAAATCGTAGCAGGGACAATGGACAGTGAGGACGCAGAACACATTAATAATTCTTTAAAATTACTCTATGAAAACAACGGACTGTTGACAAATACAGTACATAACCTTACCCAGGTCAACACTATCTTAACAATACAGATAAATAACATAACTAAACATATTAACACACAACAAAAACAAGTAGAAAGATATTTAAATCAGTTCAAAAACACTTTCCAGAATAAAATAGCGACATTAGAAGACGAAGTTACATTCATGCAACATATTTATCAGATTAATAACGATATAATGCTCTTACGTAACCACATTGACGACATAGGACAGGTAATCTTCTCCAGTAAATTAGGAATCATTCCAACAGATATTTTAACCCCAAAAGAAATGGATCTAATAACAGACTTTAACAGTTACATAAACATAAAAACCTCTGTAGCATTGCATGATGAAACTATACTATTAATATTCAGGATACCCTCGTATTCCAAAAACACTCTTAGCAAAATCACCTTCGAACCAATCCCAGATATTAAGAACATGACATTAGCATTAAACTCACACACAATACTCACCGATCACAACGGGAAAATGTATGAACCATTTCTTCAAGACAATTTAAAGAAGAACCTAATTGAAATTAAAAGTGATTGTATGCAAAATATTTTAGAATATAAAGATGCAAATTGCCCTATGAAAAACTCAGAAACAGAAGAAATAGTAGAAATATTTCCTGGATTACTCATATTAAAAAATTATTATCAAAATTTTAAACACAACTGCAATAAAGCGGAAATTAATATTAAAGGAACTTTTCTTATAAAATTTGAAAATTGTAAAATTATTACAAAAAACAGAAATTTTACAAATGTTAATTTAAAAATTAAAGACAAAATAATACTACCAAATATTGTAACAAAAATCAAAAGCAATAAAAATATTAGTCTAAACGATCTAAAACTAGAAACTTTATACCTTAAACAAATAAAATATGAAGAAAACTTAAATAACATATTATACCACGATAAAGAAACAAAAACTATTAGCATTAGTATCAATATTGTAATTATTTTATGCGTAATAATTTTTGGAATTGTGTATAGTATAAGATCAAAACAGATTTTTCATGTTTCGTCGGAGCCTCAAACAAACGGTGGGGGTGTTATAATGTCTCCCATTATTCCCTCAACACGAGTTAATGTAATATAAATATATATATATACTTAAATGAATACACACATTTACCTACTTTATTTTAAACCAATTCCAAGAATTGTTTTTGCATTTATTTAGTTCAGTTACACTAAATAAGTGCAACTTTAAAAACAGACAAATTTACTAGGAATTGTTTTGCAATAAAACATTCCTTTACCTTTCTTTATTTCTCGGAATTATTTTTTTAACAATTAATACTATTAATTTATTTAGTTCATTGACATTTTAATTTACCTACCTTATTTAAAAGCAATTCCAAGAACTGTTTATGCATTTATTTAGTTCATCCACCCTAAATAAATGCAACTCCAAACACAGACAAATTTATTAGGAATTGTTTTGCATTAAAACATTCCCTTACCTTTCTTTATTAATTTCTCGGAATTGTTTTTCAATAATTAATATTATTAATAATCAGCATTTTAATTATAAGAGAAAAATTGTAAAACTAAGTATAAAAAGAGGTGTCAGAAGAAAAATAAAGTGAGTTGGATTTTGACTTCTAAAAAGTGAAGGTGGTTGTGTTTTTTTTAAAAACTTATATCTTTAAGTTTGTTTCTATTAATCTCTTATAATCTCTTTTGGTCTTGTAGCATGGATTGAGGATGGCAATGAAGGATTCAAATTCTGCCTATTCCTCAAATATATGTGTATCTAAAAGCTTTTACTCATCAGTTAAGCCACAATTGAACAAATCCACTCACCTGCCAACAGACGCCATATGCAACACAGCTATATCCGCATCTGGTAGATTATTATAGTCCGGATGTATAATCAAACGTTCAACATCACGCGTGATGAAACCATCCTCACTGAAACTCTCCAAATTTGTGCGTCCGAGGAAGAGAGCTATCTTCGTGGCAGGCAAATTGTTGAAACAATGAGCAGCTGAGACAACACTCTTCGCCGACAATAAAGTACCACCACAAATATATGACAGACTATGAACCGTCTCTTTGCGATAGACCGCAGCCATCCACGGAAATTGTCCGCGTGCCAACTCTTTGCCGCCATGTAGAAGTGGAAGAGCAACACTGCCCTCAGTGCCGCAGGTAAAGGTGGTATTCTTTTGAAAACGCTGAGTGAGAAAGATATTCGAAAATATTTGCGGTGGTTGTGCGGCTGACGTTCCCGTTGGCAGGCCGACTGCTGGCGCTGAGGTATAATAGGTGCTGGCCTTCGTCGGACGGGTGGTGTAGCGTGTAGTATGTTCTTGCTTTGTTGCTGTTGTAGGTGCTATAGCGGGTGCGGATGCCGGTGTTTGTGGTCGGCCACCACCACTGTGAGCATTCACCGTGTAAGTGAGTTCAAACCAGCTGCTCGGCGCTGAATCTGCAGGATGGTTTGCAATGTGTTTTAGTTTATGATTATTTACTTTTTATCTTTTACATACAAGCTGGTCCGGTGCAAAACACATTGCCATTGATGCTGAGTTTAGTTAATTTCGGTGGCCTACTGGGATTCGGAAAGTGTACACGAAATAGCACCGGCACACGGTTCACTTGCAGTTGTCCATCCGGATAGGGGGTAATGGTGCCGTAGTAGTTCTATGAAGTAAATAAGTTATACAATAACATTCCGTTAGCACATATATACATAGAGAATACAATGTTTTTCATTTTTCGTTTGCTTGGAAGCAAAATTCATTTCGAGGCTGAAAGGGAAATAAAATCAAAAAGTTTTGGAGCAGCAACCGCAGGGAGTGGAAAAGTTTACTCAGACTAATGTGGCTTATTACTGGATTTTGTAATTAAGACAATCGACTCTGCTAGCATTCTACGACGCTTGGAATTTAGCTCGTATTGATGACTGAAGGAAGAGATATTTCATCGGACTATTTGTAGCATCCGAGCATTCCCCGATTAAATAAATATTAATTTCATGTAATGTAGATTGCTTTCAGATTGTCATTGTTGGTGAGATTTCAGATTATTAGATAGAGAGCTAGGAAGAATAAGCCCGCTTTTGTTGTTTCAAATTATTTGAAATGTATGTAATCTCATGAGTTTCCTAGATAATCTGAGGAGGAAAATATTTTATTTGGTAGTAGTTACCTGAATAACAGTTCCTGAGATCCTAAGTTCTTTTCATTTTCACTTTCTGTAATTAATAATAATTATGATAATTACTGTGAAAACTGAACTATTTATGTAAGCCAAAACTTGCATATCTTGGGCTCGGACAAAACTCTGAAAATCAATATTATGAAAGGAAACGATCAAATCTTCCACCTACTGATTGTTTTTGGTTAAATTGCCATCACCTTAGCAAGGAAGGGCGAAAGACCAATCACGATACCGTTACTCACAGTTATACATTTTGACAATAAGCTGTTTTGCTGTCGTCCCACATTTGAATTACCTTAACAAAACAAGGCAAAAATTGGATTTGTTTTGAAATATTGTATGCATGATATATGTGCATTGTATTTTGAAATTTCGATATTGATTTTTAGAAGAAAAAATTATTCAAACAAAATGTAAAAATTGTAGGGACAGTTTTGTAAGTCCCCATGCGTATGTAAAGTTATTTTTACTTGAAAATGAGTCAAGAAATAATGCCGACATTAAGCATTACTCACGGGCCAGTTTGGGATCATTTAAAAATTGCTGACAACTCAAAGAAGCACCGAACCAAGAGCGGCTGAAAATCATTTGGGCAAGTTGTTCGCCGATAGAGCAAAGAAGCTATATAGTGATGGAAGTGACAATAATTCATAGATATAGTTAATACGTAAAAGGGTCATCCATTTTTAGATTCCCTATTTTTTCAAAGAAAAAAAACACAAGAAATTCAAAATTAATGTGGAATCTTCTTGCAATTTTTGAAGAGCCTATAGAGCGAAGCGATGCCGCTTCAGTTCTTGCACATGCTGTATTTTGTTCACTTTCAATTTAAGATCTCGATGTAAAAAGTACTAAGTCGTGCCATAGCTCAGTCCGAGTTGCCGCGAACGGCGCCGAATCGACTCTCCACGGTCGCCGTGTACACTCTCAGCTATGGCCACTACTTTTTCTTCACTGCGTGCTGGATATGGTCTACTCGGTCGAATATGCTCCAACAATGAATTCTGGGTCTCAAGATGGGTGATGATGGTGCGCATCGTATGCTCTAGGTATAGGCCGATTATGTTAACCATAAATTGAACGTAGCACGCGAAACACATTCTTTACAGAAACGTTGCTCAAGCGTAAGTCTGTCCTTGATGAAATGCCAAGCATTACTGGCTTACCCGTTACGAGGTCTGCTCAAAATAAAAGGTGAATTTTGAATTTTCGCGGGCTGCATACATTCGATTATAGAACTTTTTTAAAAGGTGTTCACGTTTTTGTGTGCTCTTTGATTTTGACTTTTGAAAAAAAAGGATCAAATAATATGTATTAGATTTTACGTTAAAAATGGCGGCGTTCGGCAAGTCCAAATTGTCTATATAAAGTTGTAAAACCCAAAAGGCCGAGAAGATGTTGCTGACGGTCAGCATCCTGGAGACTTCTTATCTTTTATACGAGTGATTTTTAAGCAAGCAATAATTTTAGTTAAACTTGACCGAGGGGCGCTAGTGATGCAGTGGAGCAGAATTTCGAAAAATACCCAAATGAATCCAACCGCTATCGCGCTCAACAATTGGAGTTCTGCCCATCAACTTTATGGCAGATTTTCCGGAAAGATCTTGCTTTGCAGGCTTACATAAATCCAACTCGTGCAAGAATTGAAGCCAAACAAACATCAAGTGAGTCGCATGCCTCGTCGACTATTGATTAGCTAGGTACCGTAGAAAACGAAATTGTCGCATCTGGAGCGATGATAATGCAAAAGAAATTGTTGAGACGCCGTTACATCCTCAAAAATTCACTGTGTAATGACTTTTTCTCGTTAGAACTGTAGAATATTGAAGTGGACGACCTTTGGTTCCAGCCGCGGGAAAAAAAAAATCAATTTATTTAAGGAAACATTTGGTCGCATCGTGAGCCTGAGACATGCCATCCAAACTGCTAGAATCTAACAGTGTTGAATTTCTTTTTGTGGTGTTATAGGAAGCTCCTTGTCTACGCAGATAAACCTCAGACGATTGACGGCCTGGAAGAGAATTATCGACGTGTTATTTCTTCCATACGGCTCCAATTGTTGCAAAAAGCGATCGAAAAATGAGCCCCTCGACTGGAATTTATTCGAAACAGGCAGATGTAACTTGCAAAAATCATTTTTGAAACATAATGGCAAGCCCCTTTATTTATAATAAAGCTAAATTCCTGGCTATAACATTAAATGAAATGTGGTTTATTTCTTCTTGAAAACCACATGTCTAAAAAATAAACCTTTGTAAAAGTTTATAGAAAATTTCAAAAAGGAAAAAAATAAGAAAAAGTTATTATTATTACTTAAAAAATATATATACAATACATATGTATATTTATTTATAAGTTTTCTAAGATAAAAATTTTTTTTTAAAACCACATCTGCTTAAAATGTTTCAATCGCTGCCCGTGAGACAATATTTTACAGAGAAAAATCTTTTTTGATGTGGCACGGTATACATACATATTCAAGGGTGTTTGGACACAACATAATTATCTAGGTAAATATTTCACATTACAGGAAACAAAAACAATTTGTAAACTAAATGGCAGTAAAATAAAAAAAATGAGAAAAAATAACTTTTTATTTAATTTAATTGGTAAAGTAGTAAGTATAATATTAAATGGTCCAGCAATAGTCACTGTTTTGAAATTTTATATTAACTTAGTTAGTTATTTTTTAATGAAAATCAGATTTTTTTAAACTTTTTTTCTTTGTTATTTTTGGAAATTCTTATTTGCCTCAGAATGCTCACATTCGCTGCATTTTTTGTGTACGGAGCAACAGAACGTCGGTATTTTATGCATTTTATGTATGTGTGTATGTGCTTACCGATGTTAGTGAATCGCGCTGCGAGAATGTCACTTTAATCTCTGTGCGTCCTGTTTCCAAACGTTCCAATTTAATCTGACCAAAGTAGTCATTGCCCTCGTGTATATAGGTAAAATGTTCCTCACAAGGCGACGAGATGGGTGATTGAGCAAGACAAAAGTGTGGAAGTAAGAAAATACTTAGCAAGAGGCAAGGCAACATAATTTAATTTAGTGAATTTGGTTTTTGTTTTATTAACTTTTAAATAAAAGCTTCCAAGTAGACACATATATACGCTTACTATATGTGAAAAGAGGCTTAAGCTTATGGTGAAAGTTTTGTATAAAAAAAAGACTTTTTTTTGTGAATCACAGATTGTACTTAAAAGTTTTGTACGTGAAATGGCAATAAATTATTTATGTTTACACTTAAAATTATTTCTTTTGTTTATCTAGATTTTATTGCAATACTTTAATTTTTATATTCTCTTCTAAACACTGCTGCTGTAATTTAAAAAAATTTTATATGACTTTTTTATTTTTTATTTAAATCAAAATCTTTGTTTTCATTATCTGCAGATTATTGCACTTCTTATGATCACTCGTCTTATTTTCATCTATTATTATTTTTTTTTTTTTGCTTTTTCCTCACAAATTTGTGTGTGCACTTTTATGTATGTATATGCCCTTTATATTTATATTTTTTATTTTTATTTTGTTTTTTTTTTTTCTCTCTCTCTTATGCGTATACTGCGTTAGCGGACACGCACCTCAGACAAACAAAAGCCCGAACCCGCCGAGCAACTTACAACGATTGCGGACTCTTTGCTTCACTGCAACAAGTTGAAGTGCGCACTTAAGTCAGTCAAACTGGCAGACAGACAATGCCGTAAGTATACAAACAAGTTGGCGCTTAAGTGCCGCTACTGCTGAGGTTGCTGTTGCCGCGACATAGAGAGCAAGGGATTTATTAAAATTAAATTACTAAATATTAAAAAAAAAATGAGAAAAGAATAATAATATATGAAATACCTTTCATATTCTTTTATCAAAAACAAAAACTATATTTAAGGTATAAAGTATCATTACTCACACTCTTTCTCTTACTTAGCTCAAAATATACATATTTGCCGTATAAATAGCAAAATTTGTTATTAAAATTCAAAAATACATTGAAAACTAAAAAAAAAAAGTACCAACAACACTTTCAATTCCCACTCAGAACTACTTTTTCTTCTACTCAGTGTAGGTAGGCATCTATTTTTGGTATTATGCGCTCACAACTCATCCCAGTAGCAAAAGGTAAGGCCTTGGAAGCGAAAAGGTAAAGTAGTAGCTGGTCTTTGAAGCCTGATTTCATCGCTGGACAGCATACGTAAGGCCTTTTTAGTTCCTTTCAAAATACCACCTCGTGTTAGGGAACTCTTCAAGGGTGTTTTCTGTTGGTTATTGCAACTGTACTTACTACTAGGCTTACCAAGTAAACGGTTATTTACTTACTTTACCTACTTTCTTATCGCGTGCTAGGGAATGCTAATTTGTCGCATATCCTAAAAATTGAATTTTATTAAATTAAATATTTATTCAAAACTGTTTTAAACTTTCAATAATACCACGAGTTAAGCATAGTTCTTGCTTTCTCAAGAGACAAAACACGAATAAAATTTAAATCATCACCTGCGCCAACGGGTTTATGTCTCCCTTTATGCGTTTAATGCAACATCAAGTAAACACACTTCTTCTTTTTTATAGAGAGAGCATGCGTTTGTTTTTATTTTTAGAGAATCACATACAAAAGGTAGAGCCTTAACACTTTTGCTAGAGAGATATAGTGCGCGTCAAGACAAAAACAAAAAAAAAAAAGCGATGAGAATCCAGAATTAAGCATCCTACTGTACATATACCTATATGTACAAACATATGTATATATTAAAGCATTTAAATATACTGATTAAATTTGCTGGAGATTGGGAAATGACACTGCGATAAGCAAGTGTTCGTTAGTCGCATTGGTGTACATGCTTTTGAGCGTATGCACTACGCGACGCGTAAACGTATACGTTGGAAGATTCTGCAATTTTTATTGTGAGATATGCAAATAATACTATACACGTATGTGTATCACTCATTTACAATGAAAAATGGACTAATGACACTTGTATATAGTTTTTTAACCTTTAAAATAATAGAAAAAGGAATTGCTAGAATGACGCTAAATTTTAGAAAGAAAACATCAATTAGTTTACGATAAAACTGTAATCTACTGCTTTCAAACTTAGTTTTTAAGCTAGAAACTTTTAATTGACTGCTAGTGTAAAAGTGTATGCTTCCTTCTATATCTATTAAATTAATTTGTTTGCCTTCTAAATAATCGATGGATTTTTCTTATTTATTGCCGTATGTGTATTTAGTAAGAACAGCTAAAATCTCTCAAGAAATCATAGGTCAAAGTTTCAAATAAAAAAAATTGTATTCAAATGTATTCATATGATTATCATATATGTACGTACATATAAAAACTGCAAAATGAGATAAGAAAACAGCTGCATTTCCGAGTCATTCTTTTTCAAGCCGGACTACTCGAAATAAACTTGAATGCATACAAATTTATGCTTTAAAATTTTTTATTACGAAATCATATTTCGAAACGAATATTTCATATAAAGAAGCAGAGTCAATTCCATTAACACTTCATCATATCACATAAATAATTTTTGAATGTTGGGTATACCTACTAAGAAATTATATTTCAGATAAAGAATAGAAATAATTATGTCAAAATTATAACGATTTTTCTTCATGATGAGTTTCGCAAAAAAATTTACATTACATCTAATTATGCAAAATAATAAAAATTTAATTAATTTTTAATTAATTTTAAATATTATTTAAAAAAAAATGTTAATTAAAAGTAAACCACTACTTGACAAAAAAATTATGTGATTGGAAATAATTTATTATTAGCAAATAAAGCGGGAAAAAATAATTAAAAACTAAGAATATCAAAAATTTCGATTAAAGTGAAATTCACTTGATAACAATATATGGATTGGAAATCTAAGAGAAAGAATCAGGTTATTGGAAACCAGAAACAACCTGAAGTGACCTGTGGTTGGTAACCCTATGGTTATAGGGTTTGGGACTTAACACAAAAAAAAAAACCTATCCTAAATAAAAAATAAGAATAAATCCATCTCATTACGATCAGTGGGTACTCATTCAGCAAATCGTTGGTTTGGGCACAAGTCGATGTGAACAAAGGTGATTTCTATGATAGTCTAAAATGTGCCTATTAGTATTGCCGCTAACATGATCTAAAAATCATGCGGGATTTTAACGGCAGAATTACAAAGAAGGTATTTTCGGTACAGCAATCGAGAATTCAGGCTCCGGGAAAAACATTCCCAAGCAAGCTAAGGCTAACGGACGGCGCGAAAATATGGTTGTCTAAAGCACCAGACTTCGGCAAAAGATAATTCATCCTCCTACTTGGTATTCACCGATTCAAAAATCCCACAACCAAATTGATAATGTTATGATAGACGTACGACATGACTTCAGTGGTTTAGATGTGAGTACGTTCAGAGGACCTAACATCGAGCCGAATCACTATCTTTCCGCAGGGAAGATACACACTCGCCTCAGTGTATCAATGATACAAACAGCCAAGCAGTTTTCTACTTAACTTATACTCCTGTTCTCTGAGATCCCTCATCAACATCTCGATATAAGCTAGCTGAGGAACGGAGAAACATCTGTTTTGATGTTGAGCTGCAGTGGAGAAAAAGCAGACTGTTTACTTCGCATTAGAACCTAAGTGTGATCTGTACTTTTTACAGTCTACGCCAATCACCATGGAACCATCAGAATTAACCAATACAATCCCTATCAAGCCATGACTGTCTCAAGTTTATTCCTCGACTGGTTCTGTGGCAAATATTTTTAGTAAAATACTTTGCAGCTCGTATTATTTTCTTCAGCAATAAATTAAAGACGTCACACGATAAGGAGTCACCCTGTCTGAAACCTCGTTTGATATCGAATGGCTAGGATAAGACTTTGCCGATCCTGGTGGAGCTTTCGGTGTTTCTTAACGTTAGTTAAGCGTTAGCGGCGTAAAGACAACTCCTTTTCGTGCTGGCGAAGGCTGCTTTAAATTCGATGAAAATGGTGGGCGACTATGTGTTATGGTTGACGTTACTTTTTCACACAATACGCTGATAGAATCTTATATGGGGTATTGAGGAGGCGAATCTTACGGTAATTGGCGCAGACTGTGGGTTCGCCCCCCTTCCCCCTCTTTTTGTGAGTTGGGCAGAGCAGCAGGTTCCAGTCGTCGGGCAGGCTTTCGTCCGACCATATTCTGGAAAGAAGCTGATACATGCATCATGCATAAGTCGTATTTTAGTAGCTCGGCTGGTAAGCCATCGGCTCTATTCACTTTGTCTTTTTTTTAAGTGGGCGATCGCTATTTGAACTTCATTATAGTCAGTTCCTGGTTCTCCATTGTGTTCCCTCCATAAATTCAGTACACTCTGGACATCAGTTGCTTGATCACCTTTTTGGGTGCTCCCTGAGCTTGTTCTTGCCTTGAAACCTTCTGTAAGTATGTAAGTCACCATAATTTCGAGTATTTCCCCAATAGGCCAGCTTCTAAATCTCCTCATACTCACGGAGCTCGGCCTCTTTTTTTTTTTCTTTTGTCTGTATATGCTTGTCTTGCTTCTCTCTTCAGCTCTCGCTATCTACGTGTATCCCACCCTTCACCAGTTGGGGTCGGATTACACTGTTTTATTTTCTTTAAGATTTAAAATTATAAAGCAAAGTTGCTGCAGTCAGGCAGGCCGAAGAAGTATTGTCTTCATAAACAATATAGCATTATAATTAAATAACTTTGCTATACTACATATATAATATTTTTAGATTTATATTGAAAAATATAAATTAAACGTAAAACTGCGTAATCAAAATACAAGACTCTCATGTAGCAAAATTGAGATTTATTTGAGTTTCTTTTTAAACGCACATTATTTCCTTTCATCCTCTCAAACAAGTGGAGTATGATAAGTGACCTTTGATAGTCACCCACATTCACCACCTTATATATATGTACATACAAATATACCTCATAGAGGCACACATCACACAAAAGCTCTATGGAAATTGTCGCTAAATAATTGAATTTCGTTTAACAATAATTTAAAATCACTTCTGTTACAATCTCAAATTCACTTTCTTCCATTTTCATTTGCAAAATGCCAAATATGTGCGCACAATTCCTCTTCTTCTTCTTCTTCATTCTTCTTTGAATACTGTTATTTGAGGAACAAACACTTGCAGTTGTATGTGTGTTGGTATATACACGGTGTGTCCCAAAAATAACCGAACTTTTTGGATATAAAATAGTAAAATACACATTGTATTATCTTTGAAAGTTATTATTTATTCAAAATAGGTTCCATTTGACTCAACGCAATGTTTGAAACGATCAACCAGCGCATGCATAGATTTTTTTATGTCATTTATAGAAATGTTCTTCAGTACCTCGGTTACGGCTGCTTCATTTTTTTCAATTTTTTTAAATTTTTTAAACTTCTATTTCAATTTTTTTTTCAAGTTTGACACAAAATTTTATATTTGCTCTTTGTTCCATTTTTTTTTGGAACCATTAGCACACTTTTGGTTTTATTGAAATGGCTGTCACTTTTACATCTGTCATCCGACTTACATGAAGTTAGGTGCGTTTGAAAGAGGATGAATGTATCTTTTTAATGTAGCAAATTTTCAATAGATGGCGCTGTATGTTGTATGATTTAAATATAAAGTCCGGTTATTTTTGGGACACACCGTGTATGTAGCTGTTTTGCGATCGCGCCTTCCTTAAGTAATAGCGCGTATGAATTTCATTATTTACACCTGTGTGTGTGAGTATTGGCGGCGACATCACAGCCATCTGCATTTGAAGTAGGCGTAAATTGATTTCCTTTTGTCGCTGTTGGTGATTTTTGTTTTTGTAACATTATTGGCACCCAACGACAATGGGTGGCAATCAAAGACACACAAACAGCCAAGCATATATAAATACTCAATATGCTTTATATATATATATGAAGAAAATTCACAGATATTAGTATTAGTATTTAAGCTGATTTTAAATTGAGCTAAATATATTTATATACATACATACAGAATGAATCGTTACCTTTAATCAGTTATTCAAAGTTTTAAAAATACAGCTATTTAAAATATTTTTCATAAAAACTTATATCATACCACACCAAAAAATATAAAATTAAATGACAAAAAAAAAATATTAAAAATAATAATTATTGGCCACAGAAACACTTAGAGGAAGATAAATTCTTAGTAAAAAAGATATATTTCCGAAGAACTCAGGGGAGGAGGACAAGGCCCATTGTGATACCCCCAAAGGTATACGAGTATCTATAGAAGAGACCGTGCTAGATGCTGAAACCACTTCGTTTGTTTAATGAAACACAAGAGATGGCTAACCTTTGCAGGCGCTACATCTGCAAGGCAGCCAAAGTAGAAATTTCCTAGGAAACGATGTCACGCTGTGCAGTGGCAGATGTAGTGCTCCACTGTCTCCTACTAGACTAAGCCAAAAACAAATTTTAATCATTTTATTGTTTTTCAAAATATTCTTCTTTAAGAACTCTACACTTTTGCATGCGTTTGAAACAAGTGTCGAAGCACTTTTGCCTCACTGATTGGGGTATCCCCAAAACATTGTATCTCGGAATACATCCACTGCCTCTTTAGATGTTGAAAAACATTCTCAGTTTATTTTTTACGTCGGTTCCAAGTCAAAACTATACGGTGGATGACTAATCAATTCACTGTTTTGAATGCTTAAAAATGCTGTTGTTTCAATCGATGTGTGAGTGCTAGCATTGTGGTGGTGAAGAGTGATCCGTCTTATGCGGTATGTTTTCCAGATTTTTTTAAAGACAAATGGCAAACAAATAGTTATGCACCATTGAGAATTTATTATGCTGTGTTTGTTCTAATGATATAGTTGCGATATGTCCAGTTTTTCCCAAAAAAAAAAAACCTACAATCGACTGTTGTTTACTTTCGTACTCATACGTGAAAATCCACGATTCATCATCTGTCACGAGATCATAGACGTGTTTTCAAGCATTGTTATCGTACTTTTTGAACATTTCTCACCACCAATCGACTCGAACCATTTTTTGAGCTACTTACAAATTGTGTGGGATCCAAAGTGAACAAATTTTTTACGATATAGTTTTCAAATGCCCCATAGCAACCGAAATATAATATAAAAGGAACCCTGGTATTTTTCGTAACAGCGAATGGGTTAAAAATTATTGCGAACCTCTTCCCCAATGGTATTCAGCTTTTATTCAACAAATTTCAAAATTTTAAAAAATAACCGTCATTGGTTTAAAGATCTAAAATTGAACTAGTCTAAAACTTAACTAGTTCCCGGCTAGCAGCCAACTAATAAAAAAAATTCTTCAGATTTCTTTTTGTTTTTACCTCAAAGCGGCTTAAAATTAAAGCTCCACCCTCAAACAATTAAAAAGAAACATGAAACACTTCCGCAAAACTTAGCAATTTCAGGCTAAAAAAGAAAAATTATCTGCCATTGTGTTTTAATGTGTCTTGATAAGCTTTAACTCAACGTTGGCAAAGTTTGCCTTATCATGTAAAATTTCAAAAGTTTTTGTACTTATTTATTCTGTTTTTCATATCAGTACCTGTACGTAAATACTTCAAGTGCATGTATTCTTGATTTTATGTATGTACGTGTATATGTGATTGCATATTCACTTTAGTTTTTAACGCTATCAGCTGCTATTAAATTGGTAAAAGTTTTATTAAGAATTTATAAAAGGAAGAAATAATACATATATATATACATTCACATATAACAAGCAAAAAAAATATCTTTTATAAAAATAATAATTTAGGTATATATGTACCTGTATATATTTTCTTACAATTTCTATTAAATAAAATTATTAGAATTAATCAAAACCGAAATGGTTTTATTTACCAAGAGGTACAGACCACCTGTTTTTAAGCCACCTAAACTAAATTGGACACTGTTTAATGGGCCTTCACGGGAAAAAAATGGGCTGTCACTCTAATCATTTTTGCCGCAGCTGTAGGGATGAAGAGGAGGAAGGTTCTATCGAGCAATACCTCTGTAACTGCCCAGCCCTGACATATGCGCGACACAAATTCTCTGACTGTCTCGCTGAGCTAGCTTCAGCGGAAATTGGAAATCTAGTTGACTTTATAAGGCATACTAAATGGTTCGATCATTTGAGATGGTGAAGACAGGAGCCTCACAGCGGTATCATAATGTGCCTATTGGCCACAAATGGATTGACCTATAGTTTATACTAAGCCACCTCCGAACGGCTGATGGTTTTTTATGAGAAGTTTTATTTCTTGTCAGAATTACACTCGGAGGGGTTAACATTCCCTGCCGAGGGGCGACCGCAATTAGAAAATCCAACTTAATTTTTTATTTATTTTAATTTTCTACAACTTTGTTGGAAGTTAGTACGACACCAGGATGACATGAGATTTAATTCATTCATCATTTAAAACGCGTTAGAATTTTTAAAACGCCCCACAGAAATAGTGATTCAAGCGTGGCCACGTTTCATCCTTTAAGACGAGATTAAAGTGCACATAATCGTCCTGCTACTCAAGAAATTGATAAAATTTTAAAGAAGAGACTGGAGCGGATAAAAATATTGTAGGGCCTGTGCATCATCGTGTTACTCGTTCCACCTCAAATATCGAGACTGAAGGTGAAAGTATAGCCGAAGTCCCGAATATGTCTATTTCTGGTGCTGCATGCTACACAACACGAGCGAATATGACTTTAGTGTGAGAGAAATTTACTATTCGCGTAATCTCCCGTCTTGGCGATGTCAATTGGCCACCGAGATCAGCCGATTACCTTGGACTAAAAACTCATAATTCGTCAAGATAGATACAGCTGACATACCGGCTAATATGTGCAACAACAAAAAATGGTGAAAAATTATATCAAACATTTTGAGACTAATAAGATATAATCTAAAAGCCCACAATCCACGAAAATTCCCTCTTTTGACAAATGAGCATGTGTCCAAACAGTTACAGTTTGCTAAAAACCACCTAGAATTGCCAATTGAAAAGTGACGTAATATTCTGGGGACAGATGTAGTTTTATTTCGTGGAAAGGGTTCTCGATTCTATGTTAGAAGACTACCAAATTAGGAATATAATAGAAAATCTACCGCAAAGTCTGTAAAACACGGAGGTTCTATTGGATGAGTGCATAAGTTCGTGCCCGATTTCAAGTGCAAACTAAAATTGAAATTTTTTGAAGAAAGCGCTTTTATTAATCAATTATGTATTCGCCATCATGTTCGGCAATCCACTCCCAACGTTCAACCAATTTACGGATGCCTGATTCATAGAAATCGCGCGGTTTCTCGTTGAAAAAGGTGTCAAGGTGGTTTTTGATGTCTTCCACATTTTTAAATTTTTTTCCATTCAAATTGTTCTGCAGCGATCGAAACAAATGATAATCAGAAGGTGTAATGTCGGGTGAATATGGGGGAAGCGGCATGATTTCCCAATTCATCTCCTTCAGTTTGGCCAGGGTCGGTTTTGCAACATGTGGCCTGGCGTTGTCATGATAGAAAAGAACTCCTTTGCGATTGGCCAAAATCGGACGTTTTTCATCAATTGCTTTCTTCAATTCGACCAATTGCTGACAATACTTGTTGGCACTGATCGTTTCTCCAGCTGGCAAGAGCTCAAAATAGATCACGCCTCGGATATCCCACCAAATGCACAGCAGTACCTTCATCGGATGCAATCCACCTTTCGACATCGGTTCCGCCCCTTCGTGTGCCTGTTTCCATGTTCTTTTGCGTTGAACATTGTTGTACAGGACCCATTTTTCATCACCAGTCACGAGCCAATCCAAAAAAGGTTCGTTTTTGATCCGTCGAAGCAAAGAAATTGCTGTTGACATACGGTCCACTTTGTTCTTTTCACTCAACTGATGTGGCACCCATGTATCGAGCTTCAAAGTGTACCCAACCTTTTTTAAACGACGAAACGCAGTTGATTTGTTGACGTTCAATTCACTGGCAACCTCTTCCCTCGAAATACGTGAGTTATTCGCAGCTAAAGTCCTTAGAACATCGTCATCAAGCTCAGAAGGCCGTCCACTGCGAGGTTGATCTTCGAGGTTAAAATCTCCAGAACGAAATTTCGCGAACAATTTCTTTACTGTGCGGAGTGCTGGAGCACGGTCCAAATAAACTTCGCGAATATCTTTAGTTGCAGCGCCCACTGTTTTTCCTTTGCGGAATTCGTATAACATAATATGACGCATATGATCTTTTTCGTTGTTCATCTTCCATGCGTCTTTTCACTAAGCAACTCAAATCAAAATGAAGTTATTTTATGCTTGATTTACAGTTCGGACTGTCACCTTTCCAACGATATATAATATGTATATATTTCTTTCACGAGCGCCACTCTCAAACGATTCGTACGGCATCCAGCGGAATCGGGCACGAACTTATGCACTCATCCAATAGTATCGTGATATGGGGATTTTTTTTCGTATTACGATGTTGGGCCTATTCACCGTATAAATACCATCATGAATGCAACAGAATACGTCAAAATACTATAGGAAGTAATGTTGCTGTATGCTTCAGAAAATTTGCCACTGATTTGGGTCATGCAACAAGACAATGACCCAAAGCATACCAGAAAAAAAGCTGCTCATATTACAACCAGAGTAAACGATATTTAAAACAATTTTAATTATTTTGCTTTCAGGTCAAAATGACCAGTGCTATTATTTTGAGAGACTATTTTTTTAGGTACTAATATCATTTGAAATGGATTCGTTTCCTTTTCATCATTTTACTTGTCATAATTTTTTAATTTTTGAATAAAATTACAAAATCTTTTTTTAAATAAATAAGATTTTGTTACCTGTTTAAAATCTATTATACTAGTGGTGCTATTTTTTTGACTGTAGGTGTGTTAATTTTTTAAAATTAGTTTAAGGGATTTTATTCCTTACTGGAAAGTGAAACGCTTAAAATTTGATCTCACAGTACAATTACTATTTTGAAAAAATAATATGAAAAATTAAAATAATGTAATTTTAATTCGAAGAACATTTTGAAAAAAATAAGTAAGATTATATTTCATATTTTATTAACAAATAATTAAGTAAAGGAACTAAAAACTTACACTATTCGTTATATACTTCAAAACCTTAAATAACTTCATTATAGTCAACTAAAAGTCCTTCTCACCTTAATTTCAAAAACATAAATTCATATTTTTTTTTAAATAAAATTTAAATAAAAATTATGTCCATTAAAGAAGAAAAAAAGTTTATAAAAATAAATTTTAGTTTAATTGAAAATCATTTCAAATTCCATAAAATTTTAAATCATCACTTTTGTATGTACCATACGGATAAAAAAATCAACAAATCACAAAATGTTTCCGGTTTCGTTCGACCTAAAAATCACTGACCTAAATTTATTTTTTTAATTAAACTAAATGGTTATTGATTTGACATCTCACACACAAAAAGGGAAATCTAAAACACTTTCACACTGATATTGGTATGTACAATACATACATACATATGTCCGTAAGAGTGTTCTGCATATTCGTAAATGAAGGAGTAGTTTCATCACATATTCGATATTAACTTGGGGTTGCAAATCTGTTAACCATTTCCGAAGATAGAATTTTACTGTCAAAACCAAATTTGCTAGATCAATAAAATACGCATTAAGCACAAGACACATATGTATGTTAGCACTGTATAGTCTAACGGAAATTTCATATTATGAGGAGCGAAAAGGAAATTTGTACTCAAAAGACTTCCCGTTTCATCGTTTCAGTAAATAAAGAATTGAATTGAAAAATGGCCGAAGTGTACAACACGCACACTCAATAAAATAATACAGAAATTTATAATGGGATTTCCGACAGTGCATTGTTGTAAACAGAAACGTGTAATTAGACAGCAGAGAGTGTTTGATGGAAAACTAATAAATACACATAAACTTATTCACTATACAACCATGAAACAGTCAAACGAGTAGCTTTTAATGTCTAAAATTTTATTATAAACTACATACCTATGTATATATGTATGAGCAAACAATTTTGCTTTGACATACTACGCTTCAATACCAAATCGAATTTCAAATAAATAATTATTAAACGATACGTTGCTCACACATCCAGGCCAACATCGTTAATCAAAGTGCCCCTCTAAATTATTTCCGACAACGGAAATTTTCAAGCGGAAAATGAAAAATAATTCCAAACTAAAATAATTTATAAACTTTCATTTACTTTAGAGAGAAATTTTACTCAATATCGACACATGTTTCATAGTTGCGAAAGGTTGAGCGGAAGAGACAGTCAATATTTGCAGACATGTGTCGGAAGTGTAAGGAAAAACTTTACCGGACTATTGTTAAAATTTACCTTTACTCACAGGTATTGAATTTTAACATTTTATTTTATTTTGTTTTATATTATTTTGTTTTAATTTTTTTTTGTTATATTATTTAATTTTAGTTTAGTTTATTTTACTTTATTTTACTCTATTTAATTTAATTTTATTTTATTTTATCCTATTTCTTTATTTCATTTTTTTTTTTTTGTTTTATATCATTTCATTTTGGTATTTTATTTTATTTTAATTTATTTTATTTTATTTTATTTTAATTTGTTTTTATTTAATTTTTTATTTTAGTTTATTTATTTTATTTGATTTTGTTTTTTTTATATTATTTTGTTTTATTTTAAATTGTTTTATTTTATTTCATTTCATTTCATTTTACCAGGTGTACAAGTATGAAATGTCGTTTTTTTTTAAATCAAAAAACACGTTAAATTTTGTGGAAAAAGAAAAAATCATTTATTCAAAGTATTTGCCGTCGCTAGCTACACATTTTTCCCATCTCTCGGGCAATTTGTGGATTCCACGCCAGTAGAACTCATCGTCTTTTGCGGCGAACCATTCATCGAGCCATTTTTTCACACTTTCGTAAGAATCGAAGCGCTGCTCAGCGAGTGCGTGTCCCATCGAAGCGAATAGGTGGTAATCGGATGGGGCCAGGTCTGGTGAGTATGCCGCATGGGGAAGCACTTCCCAATTGAGTGTTTCCAACGTGTCGCGAACCGTTCTTGCCGTATGTGATGGAGCGTTGTCATGGAGAAAAATGACCTTGTGTTGTCTTTTTTGATATTCCGGTCGTTTTCTCTGAAGCGCACGGTTCAAATTGATCAATTGTTGTTGGTAGCTTGCCGTATTTGCGTTTGAGCATCGTCTTCATCCAATAATGCTTGCAGTTCGGCGTCTTCGAACCTTTTTGGTGGTTTTCCGTGCTCTTTGTCGTCGACGTCAAAATCACCACTTTTGAAGCGTTGAAACCACCGTTCACACGTTTTCACAGTTGGTACTTGTTCGCCAAAGGCTTCAACAAGCATTCGGTGCGATTCCGCAGCTGTTTTCTTCAAATGAAAACAGAAAATTAACACTGTCCGCGTTTGCTCTTTATTCGGCATGAAACTCGACATGTTGACTGCACTGAGAGTAAACGATAATGACGCTCGATTCACGCAAAACTATGGTGGTTCGACAGTCAAGGTTGACACTTCACAAGGTCAAAGTTTTATGACAATCGATAAATATTTACGTTTGCGAGACATCTATATGTTCGAACCGACATTTCATACTTGTACACCTGGTATTTTATTTTATTTTATTTTATTTTATTTTATTTTATTTTATTTTATTTTATTTTATTTTATTTTATTTTATTTTATTTTATTTTATTTTATTTTATTTTATTTTATTTTATTTTTTTTTTTATTTTTATTTCATTTTATTTTATTTTTATTTTATTTTGCCTTAATTTATTTTATTTTATTTTTATTTTATTTTGCCTTAATTTATTTTAATTTATTTTATTTTATTAAATTTAATTTAATTTTTTTTTCTATTTAAGTTTATACAATTTTATGACATTTAATTTTTTCAATCAATAGTTTATAATAGCAAAGCATATTAGTCACAATATGATCCAAGCAAAAGATTTTGGGTTATCGCACTAACCCCTTGGCCAAAAATAATTAGAAAAAAACCAAATTTGTGTCCCTTCAATTCAGCACGTATTTTCATTTTCCTTACCACTTCATTCACTAATCTACCCACCCCTCTCCTGTCCTTTTGCCTGCCATGCCTTTCATCCGAAATTCACTTTATTTTTGTATATTTAATTGCCTGTCGTTGCAGCTATTTTTAAATGAACATCAACTGAAGCGAAAATTTTTCAAATTTTCCACGTCACTCCACGGCACACACTAAGGAAAAACCACAAAAAATATATTCCGGGTGTACGTGTGTGTGTAATCGTGTAGATATGTATGTATGTATGGAGCTTGAGCTATGAAGTATTACTGTTGCTGAAAGCAAAATTCTGATTGGGTTGATGATAGCAAAAGCTGTTGTAATATTTAGAAAATTTTACATATGGTATATAAAATGTATGTACGTATATACGTATATATATATTTATAATAAGCTTTATAGAACAAGCCCAATTTTTTTAACAATTTAACTGGTATTATTGATTTATGCTTATATTAGTATTATAAAACACCTGATGTGTCTGTGTGAAAAAAACATTTAAAAATAGGACTTTCCTCTCTTTTTTTGGGTAGGTATTTTTACTTATACATATACGAATATAGGTATAAGCAGATTTTGCGTATTTGTTGTGGTGTAATATATTGTTATTTTCATCGTCCAAATAATAATAAATTTTTATATCTACAACTTTCAGATTAGATTTGTAGGTAGATAAGGTGGTACTGCCACAAGAATTTTAGAACCTTGGTCACCTTAGACCTAATCTGTGCCGAATTGGTGAGAAAGCTGGGCACGTAGCTCTGGCAGCAACTGCTAAAGGGCCCTTTGCTTTTGTACTCTAACTTGGGTCAAATCGACTTAGTTACCTTATATCTGGATGCAAATTTCAATCTGTTCGCTTCCACTTGTTTATTTGTATACATGGTACTAACTCCGATTCATAGAGACATACCAAAATCTTGGTACACAGCATAAATTTGTGTAGCTAAATAAGACGAAACCCATAATAATATATAATTTTTTGGGATGCTACTGGGTTGTCCCAAAAGAAACCGACGATTTTTCATACTGTCTTCGTTGATAATTTTTTTAAACAGTTGTGATTGTTTAATTGATTTTATATTTCTGACAGTAATAAGCTGTAACTTTTAGCTTGCTTTAGTAAAACAGTATTCGTAATTTTGTTTATAGTTGTGTGTTTCGCGATATTTTACTATTATACTTATTTACTAAATGACAAAATGCAACGCAGATTTCTAAAGAGTTGCATAATTTGTATGGTGATAACGTCTTAAAAGAAACACAGTGTCGAAGTTAGTTTGTCAAATTCCGTTTGGGAGATTTTTTACTCAAAGATAAGTCATGTTCAGGTCGGCCAAGTGAAGTTGATGATGACGATATCAAGGTTTAATCGAATCGGAGCGCCATGTAACTGAGTTTGAGGCTGGAGAGAAGTATACCAAAATCAACCGTTTCTAATCATCTTGAACTGGTAAAAAAAACTTCCAAATATCAGGTACCACGTGAATTAAAAGAAATGCATCTTACAAGCAGCTGCAACACTTGTGATATGAATCTTAATTGCTATGAATACGATCCATTTGTGAAGCAAATCATAAATGGAGATGAAAAATGAATTGTTTACAATAAGGTCAAACGAAAACGATCATGGTCAAAGCATGATGGACGGCCACCAACCACTTCAAAGGCTAATATTCACCAAAATAAGATTATGCTGTCAGTTTGGTGGGAATGGAAGGGTGTGGTGTATTTTGAGCTGCTTCTAATGAGCCAAACGATTAATTCGGATGTCTACTGTGAGCAACTGGACAAATTGAATACATCCATCAATGAGAAGTGACCAGAATTGGTCAATCGTAAAAGTGTCATATTCCACTAAGGCAATGCTAGACCGAACACATCTTTGGCTACTTGCCAAAAATTGAGAGAGCTTGGCTGGGAACTGTTGATGCATCCACCATATAGCCCTGACCTCGCACCGTCAGAATACCATTTGTTTCGATCGATCTTTGCAGAACTCATAAATTCGGCCTTGGTTCAGTTTTTTGCAGATAAAGGCCAGAAGGGCATAGTATAATGATGTTGCCGGATATATGGCGCAAGGTCATCTAACAATACCAGGTGTGTTAGTTGAAGTTTGCCGGTTTTACTAGTAGATGTCGCTAGCAATATGTATAAATTTCTATGATTTAGCATGTATGTAATTTTTTTCTATTGACATTAACCTACAAAAATGCGCAAGTCACATTCCGCCAAAATAATAGCATCATATTTGTTTTCCTCAGTGAATATGACGAGTTTCGTTCCAAATAAATCGCATTTGCGGCATTCTTTGCTTTTCTTACTTCATCAAAAGAAAAAAGTAGCTGAAGCTCACCGGTTGCTGGTAGAAACTAATGGTGAACATGTTCCAGTGATTGAAACATGTGAGACATGGTTTCGTCAATTTAAAAGTGGAGATTTCGATTTGACAGACAATGAACATCCTGGTGCAGTGAAAAAGTTCCAAGACGAGGAATTGCATGTTGATCCAACCCAATCGCAACAAAAATTGACAGAAACACTACATGTGACTCGAGGAGCAATTTGCCAACGTTTAAAAGCCATGGGAAAGATCCAGAAGTATGGAAAATGGGTGCCACACCAGCTGAACGATAGACAAATGGAAAATCGAAAAACCGTTTGTGAAATGCTGCTTCAACGATTCGAAAGGAAATCTTTTCTGCATCGAATTATCACGGGGGACGAAAAATGGATTTATTTTGAGAACCCTAAGCGAAAAAAATCATGGCTTTCCCCTGGTGAACTGCAAGGCCAAATTGCTTTGGCCGTAAGCCAATGCTCTGTGTTTGGTGGGACCAGTGTGGTGTGGTGTACTACAAGTTGTTAAAACCTGGTGAAACGATGAACACGGATCGCTACCGACAACAAATGATCAATTTGAATCCTGCGTTGATCGAAAAACGGTCGGAATGGGCCCGAAGACATGGCAAATTTATCTTGCAACATGACAACGCGCCGTCTCATACCGCTAAACTGGTGAAAGACACATTAAAAACTCTTAATTGGGAAATATTATCGCACCCGCCAATGATTCAAGTTCATTGTAAAATGCAAAAAAATATATTTACTTTATTTAAAAAAAATCACCGGCTTCTTTTGGGGCAACCCAACATACATATAAAAATTTGTGAATGAACTACTGCTGAACTAGCGCTTTATATTGAAAAAACAAAAAAACTTTTTTGTCGAAATTAGGTTTTAATTTTATTATTTGTTTTTTCCCCCTAAAAAAATGACAGATAATTGCTTAACGAATATTTACAACCTTTAAATGTGCGAATTAAAATTTACTTTGCTATATATATGTGTATTTTTACTTTTTGCTTAACTAAAAACATTATCATCTTTCTTTCGATCAATCTAATTGCTTACCTCGTCTACCTTTATTTACCTATATATTCTCCAAAAAATCTACTTGCCTTTCACCACTTCACATCAAAGCCATTTCTCAATCATTTTGTCACCAAAATGTTTCAAGCGAAATCACTAAAGACAGCCACACCAAGAGATTCTTCGCACTTGTTATAAATATAAGTCCTACTTATAATTATCGCCTTTATATGTATGTTTTGTTTGCTCCATCAAAGCAACTAAATTTGTGCATGACAGCAGATCAAGCATACGCCCTGACAACCGCACCAATACATAAACACACAAACGCACACACATTCGTGTACACACAAATTGCAGACAACTCAAAAGCAATTGTAAGTGCAAGTGCTAGAGGGCGATGGATGATATATGGATGATATTTGGTAGGTAGCTACTTGCAATTAGTGAATTTGGTGTAAATGGTATAGTGGATGACTAACGAAGACCTCTTTGGTCTTACTTTAAGCAGCAACAATAACAACACCAACAACAACAATAGCCAGCCATAAAAGCATTGCGACGAAAGCCGCTTTTGTAATGCAACTAAATTGAGGTTTGCATTAAGCCATACGAGCACGAGTATATGTATGTGTATGTGTATGTGCGTAAGCATGTCGACAATTGTAGCATCAGCCAAGAGATAATAGTTAGTGTTGTTGTAATTGCCAAATACCACTTTTGGTGCAGCCACAGCTGTGGGTTAAGGCGTTGGTATATAATGACCATCACCACTGACTTCTGTCCTCCTACCCCTCTGCTCCACACGTTAATTGTTTAGTGTATGTACACTTCAGCATACGCTGCAGTGTTTGTATGTGTGTGAGCTCAATACTATGCGCGGCAACTAACTTTCTCTCACCAAGTGTCTAGTTGCGCCAATTTATGCTGTCTCTTCACATTTTCGTGCTGCATTCTCAATTTCTGTGAATCAGCTTCTATGTCACTGCTGGTTAACAATTGAAAATTTCCAAAATTCTCCACTTACCCTCACTTGACATTGATTTGGAAAGCTGAAATTCTCATAATTTAAGTGATTTTCAATAGTTCGTTGGTTGGCTCGTGAAATATTTGGCAGCTTAGTGGTTGAGTGCAATAAAGGATATCATTTTTATAGCAGTTTTCCCTTTCATTTTCTGAATTAACGAACTATCGATGGTCGTTATACGGGTATACTTTGTGGAAAATTAAGTTTACGAAGAAAAATTTTGGAAAAATGTTGTAAGTATTTAAGTGATTTTTCTTTTTTTAATTTTTGAGGCAAAATGATGGTTTTACACAGAGTTTTCACTTCCTTCTTTATGGAGCATATAACTGGAACTGTATGTGTACATAGAAACTCACTTAGAAGTTCAACATCTTATTGTTTTACATTGTTGCAACAACAATGTAAGAGAAATGACTCACGAGACTGATTTGGCTTATCACAACTGGCGATAAGTCGGAAAATTATCGTATATGGAAGTACATTCGATTATAAAAATATTGTGAGTCGGTAAATAAATAAAATACAAGATATTATTATTTTTCAAAATTTATTGGATGAATGCTAATGCTGGAGTAATGCATTCAATTCTGCGCCAATTCTTAGTTGGAGGACACCGATTATTTTCGATTATAGCCGAATAATATTATAGTGTGCCATTCATCCCCCTTTTTTCTTTTTGGCGCTAGTTGGAAATACCAAACGAAACTAGATCGCTCTCCATCTTCAGCTTCCAACGGCGTGCACTACGTCGAATACTTTCAAAGCTGCAGTGCTTCCTTCCATTTGGACGATATGATATGGACGATTCTCTCTAAGACTTTCAAGACCGCCTCATCGGATCGTGTACGCGTCTGCATCATGTAGTTGGACGAGATTGATAAGGGACTTCTAGAGTTTGGTTTTTCTTCGTCGACAGAGGACTTTACTTTTCAACTGAGTAGGGGGATGGGGCCATGTGCAGAAGTTCACGCAAGTGAGGAAAGTTTTTGACTGCCATTCACCTGGGAGTGGCCAGAAACGATTCTTTTGCATATGGTTCAAGCAGCTCACGACTTTCAGTCTTAGACCACGTATCCCCTGGTTAGCCAACGAACATCCGTTTGGAGACGAGCTAAAGTAAGAAGGCGAATATCATGCGGTTGTGCGTAGGGATTGGAACCCACCACATGAAAAAACAACCCAATGAAGACCCATTGCACCTGGAATGTCCGGTCCCTTAATTGGGAAGGTGCCGCTGCCCAGCTGGTTGATGTCCTCATAAAGTTAAAGGCTGACATAACTGCCGTCCAAGAATTACGATGGACGGGACAAGGACGGAAGAAGGTGGGTCCTTTTGAAATTTACTACAGCGGCCATATAAAGGAGTGCGAATTTGGTGCCAGATTCGTGGAGGGAGAGAGACTCCGTCGCCGAGTACTGGCATTCACTCCGGTGGATGAACGTCTAGCCACAATTCGCATCAAGACAAAATTGTTCAACACCTCGCTGTTATGACCGTCAACAGTGATGTGGGAGCCGAGTCGCGAATGCGATGTCTGTTTGTTTGATGATAGAAAATATTTCGTCTTCCTCTCATTCACTACCAGACCCATTCTCTTCGCTTCTTTGTCAAGTCTGGAGAAAGCAGAACTCACGGCGCGGTTGTTGAGGACAATAATGTCAATATCATCGGCGTGCGCCAGTAGTTGTACGCTCCTATAATACATTTTGCTTTTATCAAGGCATCCAATTGAAAAAATCGTCTGAAACCGTGTTTGGTATCGAATGGTCCGGTGAGGTCTTTCCCAATTCTAACTGCGTTTCTGGTATTGTCTAGTGTTAGTTGGTAATGTTCTTCATCGAAGAAACTCAATAAAGACTGTAGCATTATAGGTTTGGTCGAGTATAGTCTCTCTGGTAACACTATGAATGTTGTATTGTCTAAGTGATATTTGTTGGGTCAACAAATTCAAGTGGGATGTTTGGCATAAAGCGCTACCATATTTAAACCACATATTGTTCCTCTTAATCTCTTTAACATTTAGAAATCCCCCAAGTCAAAATTAAATTGATTGGAGAAGATTTTTTTGCATCTGCTTTCAGTGATCGTATCGGATGGTCATGGAATTTCAGCACTTAGACCAATTGTACAGTACAAGCCTTCATACCGAGTGCGCAAAATGTTTAAGTCCTCTGAATGATATCGAGGAAATATTTATGGCATTTCCAGCGCACTTTGAGCCACAGCGGCAGCTCCATCCACTGAACGCAGTTTATTTCCTTTGCCCTATAATGAGCTGCTTTGGCGAGCTCTTTGCACAAATTGATCCACAAGCAGCCTCGAGGACGAGTTATTTCGCACGGTTGAAGACTCGTCATTTTAACTGTAAGTTTTCAATACATACCAATTTTCTTTAAGCATAAACTTAACACTTTTATAAACAGCACGGAATATACAACCCACAGGAAGTATCATTGAAGATTCCCAAATGTGAAAGAAATACAACAACACTGTGGCAACCTCTTCGAAAATCGCTATGAATCATAGAGAAAGCTTAAAAGGAAAAATTACAAGTATTTATATTTATTAAAATATCCGCATATTGATATTTACGTCTATCTGGGTATAAAATATATCACATAAACAAAAACTTTTGAAAATACTCTGAATTCAGCGCAGACACATTCAGCGTACTCATTTCATTTATCATCTGTCTGCGGGTCTTGTTAACCTTTTCAACGCGGCGTTGAGCGCCGGCAGCTGTGCACGATGCTAACGGCATTCTTGCGTGTACATAGAAATAAACCCACACATATGTATGTACATACTCTGCTTCAAGTACGGCAGCGGGCAGACTTTTTCTCGCCCACCGGGAAGCAGATAAATATATATACATGTACATACACCCATATACACATACACATGTACGTATATGCATTCGTTAGCAATTCAAATCGATTTATTATATTGTCATCATGTGAATCTGACATAACTCGTTACGGTGTCCGTCAGCATGCTTGCATGTGAGTGTATAAAAAATTATTATGCGCAACGCAACGATTGACGTGCAGTTTTTATTATGGGTGTAAATATGTATTTTGTTTTTAAATTGCCCACATATGTATGGTCAATACAAGAGCATTTGTGTATGAAAAATGTGACTTATACTCGTACATATACATATCTACATATTTATATGTATGTATTTTAGCAGTCTTATTTCTCACACATCCTGACAGCGCTTGTCATCGTACATATTCATCAGGCGTAATTTTTGAATTTTATTGTCAAGGCTGAATTTCTTCTTTTCATTTTTGGATTCATTTCTGTATTTTTTTTTCTTTTTTTTTTTTTTTTTGTTAACTTGCCTTTTTTTATTTTTCATAAAGGCATTTTTACTTGTGGACGCTTGAAGTGAATTGGCGTAAATATTCACTACCGTAGGCGTACGCCCGCACAGCTACATTTACGTCTCCATCACATATATTTACAAAAAAAAAAAAAAAAAAACATTGCAAACGCGCTCATGTTATTCGCCATTTTCAGGTTCATTTACTTTCAAAAACTGTTGCATACATTTAGGCATAATGTGGCGTGAAATCTGCTACAATTGCTGTGCAATTAATTGATTTAATTTTTCATTGCTGTGCCAGCTGCGCTAAGGGGTTAACCTGTTGTCGGTGTAATTGGCCTTTAAGGGGTTAGGGGTAGTCAGGATTTTCAAAAAAAAAATTTTTTTTTTTTGCATTTTCGTTAAGTATAATATCTTAAAAATAATCTCTGAAAATTTCAAGTTAATCCGATAATTCGTTTTTAAGTTATTCGACAAATAACAAAGAGAGCTCGGGCCTTTCAAAGCGCTGTGTGAAACTTTAAACGCGTTTTTCTCAAAACTATGTTTTTTGACCTGGTGACAACTGTAACTCGAAAACCGCTCAGTTGATTTTAATGAAATTTATACAGCTTGTAGAATACATAATAAACTCGGACCTGATCGAAGGATTGTTATTTTGTGAAAAATTTCGATTTTTTAAGACCAATTAACCGTTGATTTTTTCCCAAAAATCTAGAAAAAAATTTCCTGAGGCCGCCATTTTGTTAATTTTTGAAAAAAAATAAAATCCTTCGATCAGGCCCAGGATTATTTATTTATAAAACTATTTTTTTTTATCCGATTGATTTCAGATGAATCTCCAAGGACTTATGATTGTCACCGCAAGGACCTTTTTTTGGAACTGGGTTAACACAGACAGCTGTAACTTCGGAAATAAATTTTTTTTTTTTTCGAAATTTTCGTGACTTCAAGTCAAAACATTGTTTAATAATACCATATCACTACTTTTGTAAAATAAAATTATTTAATAGCAAAAAAAAAATACTGAAAATTCTCATTTTTTCGTGCCTCTGACTACCCCTAACCCCTTAAATGGCACGAATTTTTATGGCAAATAAAAGAACATTAATTATGACTGTAAGTAAAAGTGTTCTCAAAAAATACCTTAGAAATATAAAAAATATTTTATACGAAAATTTTGAAAGCATATACACCACGTGTGAAATAATGACCTTAAATCCTGACACGTATCCAGAGTTATTTTAAAAACTAAAGGATATGCTTTGTATATTTATATTCGTTGGGTTTGATTTTTTGTCGATTGACTTTCATCCAACACAATTCCGCAAACGCCAAGGACGACTTCTACGTTTTCTGAAACAATAAAAATTTCTCATAAAGAAGAATATATATATTTCACAGTGGAAGACGATATGTTCAACATCGAATTATTTTAATAAAGGGTGGGCCAACCGTTTGCTTTTCGAACTACGACTTATTTGAGCTTTAACATATCTAAAGAGATTCCCGGCAAGTCAAATAATCAGCACAAAGTTTGAGAATTACGAAATGATTGAGTTCAAGCTTGAAGAAAGTTATAAAGTAGTGAAAATTTTCGTCTCAAATGGTGGCCTTCCATCGCAACTGCCAGAAAATTGCCTTACGAAATTCAGGTGAAAAATATATAAAGAAAATAGTTTCCTCTCGCCAGTTTTTGTATCATTTCATGGAACTGGTCCATCAAAGAGGCTTGGTATTAGGTAAAGCAATTCACGTAGGTGTTCGTTCACTGCGTTTAGGGCTAACCATTGCTGTTGCTGTTCATAGCGAGCGCGAACAGGTATCGAATGCAACCTGACACACCTTAAGCTGACACAACCTACTTTACCAGAATACATACAAGCGATTATTCAAAAGTAGTGTAAAATAGAGAACCTGTTACAATTTTATTTCACCTCTCGACTAATTTCTTGTGTAAAAACTTCAAATTTTTTTCTTTTCTAATTTGTCGTTGAATTTGGGTTTTCGACTTGGGAATAGAGCATTCCGAATCAGTATACTTTTTTCGGCTATAAAATCCTTCAAAAAAGAGATCCAAAGAAGATTTTGTATGTTTGAAGGAGTGTCAAGTGCGAAGAATTGGACAAAGGTTGGTTTATTTCTTTCTAACATAACCATAAAAAAAAAATATATTCAGAAAATATTACCAAAATTTGCATTTTTAATACAAAGCAATTTGTTAAAAATCCATTATAATTACATGTTCAAGTTTTTGTTTAAGAAAATTTATATATGCATGTACGATTGTACGATATGTACACCCTCCAAACCCTCTAGTTTGTGCTAAAATTGAAATAAGTCCTCATTTATGAAAAATTATTTATATTTATTAACATTCTATGTTTTTGAAAGGCAAATTTTCATCTGACTACAATACTAAATTCATATGAAATACGATATTTGACTAAATAACATTGCAAATAACAATCAGTTTATGGCAGCTAACCATGAAAATACAATGAGATTTATAACATAATAATCAAATAATAATAATAATAACGGTGCACGAACAAATGTCTTTATATACATATTATATATATGTGCGGTAAATCTACTACACAGGCAAATATAACTATTTAAAATGCAAAATTCCCTCTTTATTTGTATTTGTATGTACACATAGCTTAGCGTTGTAGTAAATATGTAAGTAAATATTGTAATCATATTGTAATACAAATGTCAGATTTCAGATTTACAATTATTATTATTTGTGAAAATGTTTGGAGAGAATGTAAGAGCATGAGTATTGACTATGCGAGTATACATATATGTATATTATATTTATTCATGCTAAGTGTGTAATATTTCCCACATTTAAGCGCTCCGAATGACTCGTTTTATGCACTGAAACACATACATACATACATATATATATATTTAATAAGTAAATAATTAACAAGAAATCATTAAATAAATGCTTGTGATTGAAACTTTAAACTAAAAGGAGATATTGAGAGTAGTTTTGAATTCTGCGTGCAAAATGGATCAATTTTTCTATTATCCAGCTGAATGTGAGCTACTTAGAAGAGCGTCATAAGTTTGAATCCCTTTCCAAGCCAACAACATTAAGACCTATACCCTTTTGCAAGCGCCTTTGCCACACTGATTGAGCTATCTCCAAAACATGCATTTGAAACGGATCAACTGCATCAGCAGGTGTTGAAAAACATAGAACTTTCAGTGCAGTTTTTACGCTCGGTAATAAAAAGACGTCACTCGGTGCCAAGTCAAGACTAAACGGTGGATGACTCATCAAATCGATGTTTCCGGTGCTCAGAAATGCACTGCTCTCTGTCGATATGTGAAAGTCGTGCTGAAGTGCGATCTGTCTACGGCGGTTGATTTTTTTGTTTTTTTGATAGACAACTGATGAAGGAATGGTTGTATATCACTCAGAATTTACGGTTCTGGATTACTCGAGTGGCACAGCTGCGAGATGATCTTTTTTTTCAAACCAGCCAATTGCTTGAAAATGCTTCTTGCCCGAACAACCCTTGTTGAATTCGGCTGATCTTCAAACACAAATACAGTCGACTGCTGTTTACTTTCATACGCGTAAATCTATGGTTCATCATCCATCACGAGACGTGTTTCGAAGCACCGCAATCGTATTTTTGGGACATTTGTTTCGACCAATGACATGCGCCTTTTTTTGAGTGATTGACAAATTGTGTATGAAACAATGTGAATAAATTTTTTTACAGCCAAATATATACTGGTCACACTAATACCTATAAGTATCTCAATCTCACGATAGGTCACATGATGATCTTGTATGGTAATATCGGTTTGCGGACAGTTGCAAAAATAGTTTCCGGAGCAACAAATGGGTTTGTACGACCTTGGCGAGACTCGCCCTGGAGTGATCTACTACCTCGATTGAATTCATCATACCATCGATAAACACAGCTTATGGATCGATGCACTGCTGATGAGTTAGTTCACGCCGAAAGTTTTATAAAATAATCGCGCAAAAATACTCGCGTTTTAATTCCATTTTAGATTTAAGAGTTTTGAGATAGAAGTTACTGTAAACTACAAAAAATTGCGCTCGTATGTCAAATCATTCTGAGTGGGAATAACACCAGTAATGTCAAAATACACGATAAAGCTGTCAATTCCCAGATTGCGACACTCCCGAAATGTAAAGAGGGGATCAACAAAAGTTCGGTCAGTTAGTGACTTTCAATTTGTTTTTGTTAAATCTAAAAACACCAAATCCCTTGCAATTACTTTATTAATCCACCTTTCAACTTTTAGAACGATCGGTTAAAATGGAGACGCGAAAGCGCAAGATTGCAGAAGATAGGTCAGACGAAATTCCACAACTATCGCAAATAAAAATTCGCCATGTGTGATTCTCTTAGGGTTTCGGCGCAATTTATTCAGTGAATGCCAAATTGCATATGGAACGATATCACCGTCTTTTAAAACTATTTCTAAGTGGTTCCCAAGATTTCAGAGGGGACATTTTTCCGTAGAGGACGAGGCCCGAGAAAGTCGATCAAAATCTTCCACTGATAACGTTACTGTAGCTCTGGAGAAGTGCAAAATTGATACAAAATTGAAGACCCACGATTGACACAAGAAATGATTGCTAATAAATGCCATGGCTGTATCGCGAATATTAAGTGATCATCTGGGATACACGAAGAACGCATTTTGACCAATTTTTCCTAAACAAAATCGAAAATTGTCAGTCTAGCAACTTAAGTAAAGTCATTACTATAGGAAGAAAGGGGATTTGGGGCGCTACTTTTTACATCATGACAACGCGTCAAGCCACACTGCTGAAATAACGAGTAATTTCATTGGGATCTCTGAGATGGAAGAAATACGTCCAGTACTATGTTCTCTAGATATAGCACCTTGCAGGGTCTTTAATAGCCACGAGGAGATGATTAAAACGGTTAATGCTGAATTTGAAAAGATTTTGAAGACTGTTTTCAGAACTGGATCTATAGGCTTAAGAAATGCATTGAAATCAATGGCGATTACGTAGCGAAAATGAAAAAGGACAAAGATTAGGAACAAATGCAAAACAATTTTTTGTTTTTCGGGTTAACTTACCGAACTTTTGTTAATGCCCTACAACCTACTCGGCAACTTCAGCTAAAGTTCTTACATGAAGTATTTTTTTTTTGAAATTATATGTTTATAATTTTTTTATAGTATATTTCATATCAAATTTTTGTCGTCCTCAGCAGTAGCCTGAAAGAGTTTATTGCCAGAAAATTTATGTGAAAGTAAGGTTATGTTTTCGCTAACCACATTTCACTTTTTATTTCCTGTTGAGTTTCATAACTTGAAATTATTAACTAAATAATAAATGGGAATACTTTTCCTTGTGTTTGTTGCTTTAAAATAAATAGTGGTGAGTGTTTGTTTGTTGTCTCGTGGCTCATAAATAAAAATTCAAATAAAAACTCTCTCAAGCATAAAAATTACATTTTTTACAAGCAAACATTGACTAGAGTGTGTGCAATACACCCACCCATACATATGTACATACATATTCACATATACATACATACATATATCACATGCAATGTTTATGTATGTATGTATATATGCTTGTGCGTTACAACGCTTGAACGGTCGCCTGAAGCTTGTTTACACTTTTGATGACCAAAGGAGACCCAATGGAATTTAACCAGTAATAACAGCCGTTAGCTATAGAATACACATACATATATACCTATATATGTATGTAATATTACAAGTATACAAGTGGCAAGGGCATTATTATTACTACGATTATTATTATTTCCCATGGATGAGGTCAGGAGCGGAGTAAACTATTAATACTGACAAGTAAGTAGACATACTTACATATATATATTATTTATGTGCATACTCTTATATACATTGTACACACACATACACAAATATATTCATTGCATGAATGCTTAAGTTTTAATATTATAATATAATATATAAGTATGTTTGCATAGTCGCTAGCGAACTGTCAGCTATTCACTGGTGCTGCTGCTATTGCTTCCGTGTCCTCGTGCCGTCGTGCACTCGTGCGCTCGTTGAAAGCGAAATGAAAAAGGTGAAGTGCATGCAGCTTGTCTTGTCTGCAGCGCAATAACTCAGCGCAACAGCCGGAATGAAGGACCAATGCGTCCGCAGATGCACACACACACAAACACACACTTGCATAATATTTGTGTATTTACATACGTAACATACAGCCTTGGCCAAAAGTATTAGGCACCCCACTAAAATACAAGTATTCAGCTGCCCTCTCGGATGAATTTAGTAAACCAGTTAGTGCTCGAACAGCTAGATGAAGACTTCTCGAAACAGGTTTAAAAGGATGTAAAGCCCAAAAGAAGCCGTGGCTCTCAGAAAAGAATAGGAAAAATCGTTTGGAATGGGCTCGCCGATACCAACATTTCACGGAAGAAGATTGGTCGATCAAATGTTCTGTGGTCTGATGAATCAAACTTCGAGGTAAGCTTAGTTAAGATGGTCTTAAAGTATTAACAGCCATAGCTTCTTACCCTACGGAGATTTGGAACACCTGGCGTGACGTTCGTGAGGCGACGGGTTGGGGAGAAATATCATCCAAATTACGTGGTACCCACTGTTAAGTATGGAGGAGGCAGCATTATGATCTGGGGCTGCATGGCTGCTGATGGTGTCGGCGAAATGTTCGTTTGCGAGGGTCGCATGGACATTCAAAAGTACATAAATGTATTAGAAGCTGTTCTTCTGGCTTCACTAACGCGAATACTAATTTAGACGGAGTTCAATTTCAGCAAGACAATGCTCCTTGTCACAAATCAGTGACTACGATGCGTTGGTTTAGAGATAACATTATTGTTTTGTTAGATTGGCCTGCACAGTCTGCAGATCTTAATCCCATTTTAAAACGCAGGATTAAGGAACACAGTATAACATCAAAAACTGCCGCTATAAGTGAGGACGAATGTGCAAAGCTTGTACGCAGCATGCCAAAGATAATTGCTGCCGTTATTAAATCGAAGGGTGGACCTACTAAATATTACTGTTATTATCACTAATTCATTATATATTCACTGTTTTACTATTTAATAATACTTCATTACTTCACTTGTTAAAACAAAAAATTCAGTAATTAGTGGGGTGCCTAATACTTTTGACCAATGCTGTATATATGGTATGTACATATTTATGTATGTACGCATGGGAAATTATGGTCTACAAAAGTGCAGGAAATTGTTTGCGCACATAATGAAAAAGTGGAAACAAAATGCTTATGAGGAAGTTATATTTTAGCAAGAATTTTTAATTACATTTTATTATTGATATTATTTTCCTAGTTAATCGAGTATTGCGTGCTGAGACGTTTTAATAAAATATTCAATGAATTTTAGTTAAAACCTGATTGGTCGACAACAAAGTTTATAAGTATTAGTAGTGGAAGGATAAGCGATGTTTTTTTTTTCTTCATTGATGTGGGCACCGCTTACGTGATTAGAGCCGAATCAACAATAGCGTGCCATTCCTTTCTTCTTTTCGTTATTTAGCGTCGGTCTAATCCTTCCAATGGAGTGGAGGCTTTCCTTCCTAGCCAGTGCAACCCCTGCTTATTCATTGCTGAACTAAAGCATTGTCATCGTACAGCTCATCGTTCCGTCGTTTGCGGTAATCGCAATTGCAAATAATATTGGTTTCGTCCACACTTTTGCACCATATAGCAGAACGGATATGATGAGGCACTTGTAGATTTTAGTTTTGGTTCATCGGAAGAGTACTTTACTATTCAATTGTCCACTCAGTCCAAAGTAACACCTGTTGACTGGAGGGTGGTGGTGGTGGTGATGCTGGTTCCAAGATAGACAAAATCATCTAAGACTTCGAAGTTATGATTGTCAACAGCGACGTAGGAGCCATGCCATAAATGCCCTCATTCCCTTCCAGACCCATTCGCTTCGCTTCTTTACAAATTCTGAGGAAAGCGATGATATCAGTAATCGATAGCAGTTGTACATCCTTGTAAAAGATTGTACCTTGTCTATTTAATTGTATTGAGGAGACGCAGATCGTAGAGTCACCATTTTTATGTATTGGGCAGCGTACACTTAGGCTAAAATCGTCGGGCATAATTTCATCCGATCATATTTCCCCAAAAAAGCTGATGCATTCGCTTGCTGTTTTCCGCCATGTATAAATAGCTCAGAGGACAAGCCATCAGCTCCAGACGGCCATCGTTAATATATATATTCCTATATTGATACAAATATTATAGTTACAGTGAGACATTAAGGACTGAAAATGAACTTATACAGTCTGTCAAAATTCGGATTTTGGTCGCAACAAACTATTAGAACAGAATTCCAGTTGAAGGATTTATACAGAAAACTGTAGTAAGCTTAGTGGAAAGAGAAGTAGTAAGCTTAAGTGAATCATTCTATATCCTCCGAAGGTTGGATTTCAATAGTTGCTTCAAAGTGGGGATATCCGTTTGATATAAATGAGGAAGAGGTTTCGCAGGTGAGGTAGACACATCTCAAGATAAACTGAGCTATTCAAGTGTTATAAGCTCAGTCTAAGGAAGGTTCTGAGCTCACTAATAAGTCCATTCTATACCGCATAACCTTAGCTCCGACCATTAAAACACGTTAGGTAAAGAAAGTGCTGACTGGTTGACCAAATCGGGATCATCTCTTGAAGAATCTAAAGCGCAGTTAATACCCCGTACATTAGAGCGATCAGTAAAGAGCTTCACTTACAGTTTGGACAAATAGAAATCTTTATTCAATTTAAACATAACGAAATAGAAACAGTTCTGTTAAAAAACAATAGACCTATGTCTGGAGAAATCATACAGCTATAATAACAGGAGACTGGCCCCTCGGAGTGCATTCATCCATCAAAAATGGGTCTGCCGTATAACAGCTGTTGCTGTAGCTGCAAATTGGAAGTAAATAAGGAAAAAAATTATCCATTTCCTCTGTGCTAGCTCTCTCATATATTACTCACAGGTACAGTTACATGGTACATGAGGTATGGAATTACGCTAGATGGCGTTAAAAGATGATATTTCGTATTAAAATAGATGACGGGAAAGATGTTCATCTGCTTAACTCAGTAGTGTTTGAGCGCATGTCAAATATGAACACCTGCAAAGAGAAATTACGATACATACCTATATAAAAATTCTACAATTTTTCTTCGAGTCTGACGGTCAAGCGAGCTCTGTTTCGATTGCCCAAGAGCTCAACATTGCACAAAAATACAGATTGCAACCACTTGAAAAAGGTTGGATGCACAAAGAAGCTCCGTAGATGGATGTCACATGTCATTGCTGAAGCGGAAGATGAATGGTGCCTGACTCACTTACAGCAACTTCAGTGGAAAGTGGTCGGATATGGGATTTTCAGGCAAGAATTGACTTCCAGGAAGTTTTTTTTCTGTGTTTGGTATGATTGGCAAAGAATCTGAACTGTTTTTCAGCGGCCAAACATTTAACTCAGTCCTTTGTTGACAATAAATGAGCCGTCTGAAGGAAAAAATCACCCAAAAGCGCCCAGCTTTGGACAACAGAAGGCTCCGAGAGTCTGGTTGGGATTTTTTAATGCATTCACCTTTTAGTCTGGACCTCACGCTTAGTGTTCATCATCCACCCCTGTACACAGCGAATGATTTGGCTGTTGAAGAATAGGTTTTAAGAGAAGCCTGTGAAAATCGAAAACAGAAAAATTGTTTTTGCCAATTGTAAATAAATCCTTCAGTTTAATACAAAAAGAATGGATGCCTTGTTACTTGACTTAATATAATTGGCGCTTTATAATCTAATGCGTCTTGATTTTTTCCCGCAAATGAAGGGAGGTTTATCCAAATCCACCTTAGAACGACCGCTGGAGTTTCATTAGGAGGTTCTATAAGGGTATATAACTTTTTATTAAAATTCTAGTGAATTTACTATTTTATAAAAATATAAATTCAAAGGAAATCTCTGTGTCTACCTAGATTGTGGTCGAATTTATTTTCTTAAAATTAAAAAAAAAAATCTACACCTTAAATAATGCATAAATCATGTTTACATAGCTACACGTATGTATAAATGAATGCAAAGGCAAAACTATTAACATATAAAAATACATATGCTGGAAAAAGGCTATTACTTGCTTGAAAACTGATTAATCTTCGTCAATCAACAAACCACTTCATTTCACATGTCATTTCATTTCATCTCTCTACATCCCACTTCGGCTATCGTTTTCCATGCATTCAGGCAAGTAACACACAAATAAACACGCGTGAGAGTGTTGCTTCATTCCATAGGCATTTCTCTCGCTGGGGCATTACACTGTTGCAAGTCTGCTTTCGTTGCGAATGTGGTAAATAAAGTAATTTCTTTTATCTCTTATCATAGGAAATGTTGTGGCAAGCAAATTGCTCTATAATCTACTACGTACAAGTATGTATGTGTATACAAATAACGATGTTTAACGTTGCGTACGTGTATGTGTGTGTGTTTCAGTTGGTTTGGCTAAAAATACGTGTTAAACACAAAATATATTTTTAAATGAAAAAGAAAAATGGCCAAAGTGAGTTCGAAAGCTAAAAGTACAATTTTAAGGGTAGTTAAAAGTTAACAAAATTATTTTGTTTTTCCTTTTGCATTCTACAGTGTACTTTTGTACAAAATAATAGGAAACTTCTGTAAGGTAAAGTAATAAATCATGCTTTGAGCATCGATTGTTTGGAAAGTTTTAGATATGAAATTTTATACAAATGATAAATTGTTAATATTGTATATATATAAATGTAGATATGTACTTTGCATATGGCTAAACAAATATTTTAGATAGCTAAACTTGAGATAGAAAGTGAGACCACTTGCTTCATACCTTTTCTATTTTGTATACCTTTCATGAATATGATCTAGTATATTAACTTTAGTTCGATATAAGTGGGTACCAGAAGGAGAAGCTCACACAAGTGAGGAAAGCTTTTGCCATTCAACAAACATCCGCTTGGAGGCGAGCTAAAGTGAAAAGTCGAATCCCATACGGTTGTGCGTAGGGCTTGGAACCCACCACATGAAAAGACAACCCAACCCAAAAAATCTAATTCAGCATCGGATGAGAGACCCCCCTTTTGATGATGACCCCCCGCAAATGCTTTAAGGATTACGATGGCATTCACCTGGAATGTCCGGTCCCTTAATTGGGAAGCAGTTGCTGCTCAGCTGGTTGATGTCCTCATAAGATTAAAGGCTGATATCGCAGCGGCCATATAAAGGAGCGCATATTTGGTGTCGGATTTTTGATGGTAGAGAGACTCCGTCGTCGAGTACTGGCATTCACTCCCGTGGATGAACGTCTCACCGACGGAAGGGAAGGATGACTTGACCAAAGATGTCTTTTACGAGCGCCTCGAATACACTTATGAGCGCTGCCCCGGCCCCGACGTCAAAATTGTGCTTGGCGACTTCAACGCTAGGGTGGGCAAAGAAAGTATTTTTGGAACAACAGAAAACGGAAAATTCAGCCTCCGGACTGAGGTTGATCGTCTTCGTCGGGGCCCGTAATATGGTTGTTTGAAGCACTAAATTCCAGCACACAAAAATTTACCAAGCTACTTGGTAGTCACCAGATAGAAAAGCTCTTAGCCGAATCGATCATGTTGTGATTGACGGAAGTCATGTATACAGTGTTATCGATGTGCGTATGTTCTGCGGTCTTAATATCGACTCGGATCCCTATATTGTCGCAGCGAAGATACGCACCCTCCTCTGTATATCGAAGAGGCAACAAACACAAGTAAGGTTCGACGTTGAAAAGCTGCAATCACAACAGACTGCCGAGCGGTTTTCTACTCGACTTGAACACCTGCTGTCTGAGAGCACTCATCAGCAATCCGGTATAAGGGAACTGTGGGACGGCATTTCAAACTCTCTACGTGTAGCTGCAAACTACCATATTTTATTTCGGAAAGGTCGCAAAACCAGCTGGTACAATGAAGACTGCTAGACGGTTTGATAGCTTTGTCTATCTTGGAACCAGTATTAACACCAACAGCAATGTCCGTCTGGAAGTCCAACGCAGATTCACTTTTGCCAACAGGTGCTACTTTGGACTGAGTAGGCAATTGAAAAGTGAAGTCCTCTCGCGGCGAACGAAAACCAAACACTACAAGTCGCCCATCATACCCATCGCAGAGGCATGGGCGATATCAATATATGATGAGTCGGCTCTAGGAGTCTTCGAGAGAAAGGTTTTGCATAATATTAATGGTCCTTTGCGCATTGGCGATGGTGAATACCGCAGACGATGAAACGATGAGCTGTACGAGCTGTGCGATGATATTGACATAGTTCAATGAATGAAGAGACAGCGGTCCTTTCGTCCGAATGAATGAAAGCACTCCAGCTGAAAATATTTGATGCAGTACCCGCTGGTGGAAGCAGAGGAAGAGGAAGAGCTCCACATCCATTGGAAGGATCAGGTGGAGAGCAACCTGGTTTCAATTAGTATTACCAACTGGCGCCAAATAGAGAGAAGATGACATGAATGGCACGATATAATTGATTCGACTATGATCGCGTAAGCGGTACCATTGCCAATAAAGAAGAAAGAAGAAGAAGAAGGAGAACTTGTACCGATATGATCAGAATTCCGAACTTAAACGATTTAGCCACGCCCGTCTCTCCGCCTGCTTATAGGTAAACTAGTCCCTCAGTTTTTGAATTATTTCAACCAAATAAGCGATCACTTGTCGGTCCTTGATCAGACCATTATAAGATATGACCTCTATCTGCACGATTTGTTCAGTTGTGGGAATAAATCCGAGTGTTTAATCTTAAAATGCTATACAAAAAATTTGATAACTTCATGAAAGGTATAAAGACTTCGGCATGATATGGTCAAAGGCAGTACTTCTTTTCTTGTTTCTTTTTTATATTAAGATATGGCTCCAACCGCATATTGTGGTCGATATTGAAAGCCTAATACATTGGAAAGGTTTTACAAATGTCGAAAATAATTGGTACGCATAACCGTCTGATTCTGACAACAACAATGCTTTCTGCCTCTTCGAAAATGTCCGCACTTGTACCAATTAAAAGGCATTTGCGAGAAGTTTTGAGTTGGAAGAGAAACGCAGTTAAAGCCCATCGGAAGCTTGTGGAAGTATATGGTAAATCTGCGCCAACCGTTAAGACAAAGAGCGTCCTGGTGGGGCTACCGCGCAGTAGACTTTGCGTTTTTTCGACGGTTGCAAACCGATTTGGGTTATCGCCGGTTCGGTTCTTTTGAAGAAATTTAAGCAGAGATCAATGATTTGATCGAGGATAGAGAGGACTCATGGGAAAATATAATCGCTTACGACGGACAATACTTATTTGTTTCAATTATCCGAATTATTGAAAAATTTTTTACACATATTTCAATAAGAAACACTTTTTTGAAAAATGAACCGAATTAATTCGTACTCAAAATATTTTGGGTCTAGTAAAGAGCCATCCAAAAGTTTTGCATTCACCGGAACAGGAGACAGGAGTAGACAGGAATAGATAGTAGTTACTTGGTGCGAGGTCTAGAGGCATTGTCTTGATCAAACACAACTACTCTCCTGTGTTAAAAGGTGGGTACTTCTGGGCGATTGCTTTCCTTAGTTGGTTCAACTGCTGACTATGCAGGTACCGATTAAGAGTTTGGCCGTAGGGAAGCACTTCATAGTGGATGATACCTTGCCAATCCCAACAAACACACAACAAAACCTGCGTGGGTGTCAGTTCTGCCTACCGTTAAAAACAAATTGATTTTACTTACGCAAGAGTGCTTATCAAATATATGTTCACCAACTTAACGTATAATTTCATTTGTAAACCTCTGTAGCTTAATTGCTTCTACATCAGCCATTTAGAATAGAAAGATCAAGTTTGTTTATTTCGCAATCTGTTCTTGTTGCGAATTTCTTGAGAAAAAGTTTGCGCATAGGAAAAGGCATACCATTATGTTCTTTATTGTAAGAAATCTGCGTGATCATACCTAGCCCGGGAAGTTCCAGTGCACATTACATCATCCGTATAATACACTTTCTATCGATGCCCATGTGACCAGGAATATATGTATGTATTCATAATTTGCGCTTTGTAACCACTGATATGATATTCGGCCGAACTCCTCCTCCAATTTGTGGTAGAGCGTCTTGATGTTTTTCCAACAAAGTGAGGGACCCAGAGGCGCCACCGAACGGCTGAAGTTATAAGGAGCTCTTATTTCAAGTCAGAAATTACTCGGAGGGGTTGACATTTCCTTCCCAGGAAATTAGAAAATTTAACTTAACTTTTCATTTAAATTAATTTTCTATAACTTTTGGATGTTGGTTGAACATTATTTTAACTCGGGCTTTCCAAATGGCAGTACGCAATGCTAACCATTCGGCCACCGCTGCGGGCGAAGGATACAAGTGAGAAATTGCGTGTTTTAATAATAAAAATGGTGATTTTGCTCCACAAACTTGTAAATAACTGTATAGTATTTGCATTCCCTCGAAATCCATTATATATATAAATATATATGAACACAATGTACAATTCGCTAGAAGTCCTGCAATACTTCCACCTTGCTACATACTGACATTTCCTCAGAATGGTCGTTCGGTTGAAGAAGCAAATATAAATGCCAAGCGACGAGCGAGTTAATACACATCAACAAATATGCCAAAGAGGTCAAATATAAAAATTCTAAATATATATACATACATAAATGTGCATATATATATGGTACATATATGGTATACATCCATAAATACCATCTAGGGTAAAATAGTAGTTGTCAACTAGAATCCAACAATTGCAGTTTACATTTTTACACCATGTAGTACATCTTCCATTCATTTTCCTACAAACTGTCAATTGTCCTACAATGCATCAGCTTCATACTAGTTGTATACTAGTTTATTTAGGTATTTTCAATTTCTACTTCACAAAAAAGTAAAAATAAAAATAAATAAATAAAATAAAAATAATGGTGTGGACTGCGAGTATCGAACAGAGACCCTCACGCACCGCAGCAAAGACCTCTAACCACTAGGCTATCGTCATGTTGTAGAGAGTAACGAAATCAGCGCACTTCTACAGAACTTTTTAGGAAATGAAACTCAGCCGTGACGCACTAAAACCAAAAACAATATACGAATGACGGAGTGGTGAAAATTTCTGTTTTACGAAAAAATAAATTAAAAAAAATAAGTAAAAAATCAATTTGCTTCTAGTGGAACTAGTACCTGGAGCCTAACGTGCTACAGCGATAACCTATACCCAGTGGGCTATCATGACGATGGAATTCAGTCCCGGCGTGTCTTCTTTACAAATAACGAACTGGTATTATGTCATCTTCGCAATACTAGCATTTAACTAGAATTTTTGCATCCTAGTTGGTTTTTCCCTGCAGGGTAGCTATATCTGTATGCTTGTATGAATGCACATCTAAAATCCATTGAAAATGCATGTTGAAAATAGGAAGAAAGAAAAATGAAGGAAAAAACTAACTGCAGCCGCCGTTGAATAGTGAAAATGCGAATAAGTGAACGTTGTAACGGTACATTAGCTCACCAAACTAATACGTATTTACTGCATTGATGCACAGACCAAATTATCGAATGATTGAGAGAATGAATAAATGAATTACGGAATGAAGGTTTGCGGATATTGTGGTAATGAAATTAAATCATAGCTCTCATTCAATACTTAGAGACCTATGTATGTATGTACGAGTATATATGTACAATACATGTAAATACCCTACAACAACTGATAAGAAGTATAGTAAGGTAATTACTTCCCGCACACGATCAATTGTAGTAGAAACGAATAAAGCTCCCGTAGCTGTAGCTGCTATTACAGCTATAACCGAAAAAGAAATCTCTAAATCGGGCGAAAAATTATCCAGCCAAAAGCACAGACGTTGACGTCTGGTACACCATGGTATAAAAAAAGTACCGAATTGCAACAAAATTGTCGGTACTTCCATACAGGAAGGAGTCTAAAATCGCATGGAGAGCCACATTGATAATAAGCTATCACCTCTTCAATTAGGCTTTCGGTAAGGACGAGGAATGGCGGATGCAGAATACATTGTCAAGTCTCTTGCTGACAAAGCAATTTCCAGCAAACTTTCCTTTTTCTTCTTCTTCTTTGGCGTTGTCACCGCTTACGCGATTATAGCCGAAACAATTATAGCGCGCCATTCATGTCTTCTTTTCGCTGTCTGGCACCAGTTGGAAGTACTAAGGGAAACCAGTTCACTCTCCACCTAATCCATAGAGGTCTGCCTCTTCCTCTGCTTCAACCAGCGGGTACTGCATCGAATACTTTCAAGACCGGGCCGCTTTCATTCGTTTGGCCGGCATCATTTACCATTGAGTAAGTCTTCGTGATAACCTCAAATACGTTAATAACAAAGCCGCAGCAGCAACCATTGCCTTAGCTAGGCTAATGGCAAACTTCAGCGGGCCGTGCCAGTAAAGATTCTTGCGGAACTAGTGAATCGTGCCTTATGACTCTACGATTTGTACCCAGGCCGTGGCATGAAGTCCACTTACCGTCGGTGCGCACTTCGTCTGTTTAAAAGAGAGCAACGGAACAGCAATATCAAATGCCCTAAAAGACTTCTGTCCATAGCCCTTTCGCAGAGAAGATGAAATAATAGTGCAAACTTACCATTTTATATTGCATCTAGGGGTATGGCTAGGCAGAAAGCACGAACAGGTAGAATTCCATTTAATGCACGTACTCAGTGGTCATGGACGTGGACTGTGGATCAGAGCTTAAAGAAAGTGGCGAGCACGTTATATTCGTCTGGCTGCAAAGACGTCAATTTTTACAAGAAACTTTACTGAAATCAGTACGGAAAAGATGACGAAGATCGGCATTCGTGGGGGGAGGGTAATTTTACTGGGTTAAAGTCTTACATTGACGGAATTAAGGCTTTCGAAACTTTCCAACCGCCACAAAAAAAGAAAACCCTTACAAAGAAGAGGTGAAATTTTTAGTTACATTGGCAACTTCATGCATAAATGAACTAGTATTTAGCTACTCTGAAGCTGATATAGGTATAGATGTACAAATAACAGTTAGCAGTACATCAGCACGCCAAAAATACCAATACCAATTGTTAACAAGGAAAATGATGGAATATGTACCAATTAATGCAAAAATGAAAACCAGTTGAATTCTAGTGAAGAACTGGTCTCCTTCCCTACAGAGTATATAGTATGTATGTACATATATACAATTGAAACAAATGGCAGTTGCGTTCATGAACTGCACATTGGATTTCATTTCGTGGTTGATTGGCATTGTTTGAGTAGTAATTTGTTGTTTTTGTTTTTGTTGTGATCGTGGCATGCACTTTTGGCGCTTTTCAACCGTGGCCTGTAATTTGCAAAGCGAATAACTCGAGCATATAATGCACATTCACCCAAACACAAATTCACTAAGCATAATAATCGCAAATACCGCTGATTTGTTGTGAGCCAATGAGATTTGTTTCCGGTTTACAAAAGTAAACAACAAATACATAGGCAAGTGTGTGTGGTGGCAGGAAATGTAGAAATGTCACTCGAATGCTTTGAGGGAAATAAACTGACTTGAATTTTTACTCCAAGTACAAAATACTGAAAAAAGAACATGGTAAGTTCGGGGAAGTGATTGCCGGGCATCAGCTCACTTAGGACACCAAACGGGCCCGTTGTGATACCAATGAGAGTTCCACTTACTAGTCAAGCCAACGTGTAGAGTTTGCTTGACTGAATAATCGTCGTATCTTTGCTCTGCTTTCTCGCCCAAGTCTCCAAAGGTTGCCTCAACTAGAGACTGCAATCTACTCCTCCAAAGTGCGGTGCAGTCGAAAAGGAAGTGCTTTAAGGTTTCAGGCTCCTCTTCTTATCTGCAAGTCGTTAGATGGGACGACCAACTCTTTGCTTGCTTAACCAGTATGACATGCCCTGTAAGAATACCTATTACTATTGATATCTCCTTTTTTCAGCTCAATAAGGTCACGCAATCTTCTTCTGTCCAATTCTGGCCACCTTATCCTGTTCACATTACTACACGCACTGAGACTTCTCCATCTTGGGTTAAGAGCATCGTTGATGAATAACTCTCCTATAGTGAGCTTATTATTGGAGAGCGGCGTACTTTTAAACTCTGCCAAGATGGTGAAAGTGGACGGAAAATCCCTTCCTTTCAAACTTCTCCGCCATCCCAATACCCGGTATGTTACCATGTCCAGGCACCCATCCCATGTTCAAAGAGAACTGCTTGACCATCACGTTAAGTGATCTACACCAATTCTGTACGGTTTTCGATTCCAGAGCGCTCAATATAGCCTGGCTATACGAAAAAATATGAATACGATTTTCTGAGAGCACCATTGAGCTGAGGCAATTGACAACCTCATTTGCCTGAAAAACACTTAGCGATCCGGTAAACGAAAGAGGAATCCCTTCAGTAAACTCCGCCACCGACCCTTTATCTAGTCCAGTTCCATTAGTTTTCCTCTGGAATAACCAACTTGACATCTGTCGTGAAGTCAATGATATGCAGTATTGCATCTGTTCTTGTATGTGGAACTTTCTTACGATATTTGTATGCCCGTCTTTTATTACTTTCCATTCGGACACCTGTTGCAGCCTTCCCGTGGTGAGCGCAGAATTATGCAGCCAAAATGTCAAAGGGTAGTACATCTATGATACACAGGTATGCCTCACTCCAATCCAAAATGAGTCCCAAATATTTAGTAGACTCAGTAATGCACAGCTTCTCTTCCTGAGAGTACGGGTTTTGAAAACTTTGAAATCTTATATTTCCTAGCGAAGAGACTCATTTTCTATCCACTTTAGCCTTCTCTGCAGGACATCGCATAAGGTTTATGGGAATTTTCCATTCATTTCAACTATAAGATCGTCCGCATACACTATGACCTTGCAACGCAACTCCTCCTCCTTTTCGTCCCTCAGCAATTGGTTTACTGCCAAGATCAATAGAAGAGAGGAGAAGTTTCCACCTTGAGGGGTCAATTGGTAAGGTCCTGAATATTTATCCAAATCAGGTATCAGATTTTTAAGTTTTGTTGAAATTTTCATGTAAAACTTGTGTGTTTCTTCTTCTTCTTTATTGGCGTTGGCACCGCTTACGCGATTATAGACGAATCAATATAAGAGCGCCATTCTTCTCTTCTTTTCGCTGTTTGGCGCCAGTTGGAAATACCAAGAGAACACAGGTCGCTTTCCACCTGATTCTTTCAACGGATGTGGAGGTCTTCCTCTTCCTCTGCTTCCACCAGTGAGTACTGGATTGAATATTTTCAAAGCTGGAGTGCTTTCATCCATTCCGACGACATGGCCTAGCCAGCGTAGCCGCTGTCTTTTCATTCGCTGAACTATGTCAATATCATCGTATAGCTCGTACAGCTCATCGTTCCATCATCTGCGGTATTCGCCGTTGCTGATGCCCAAAAAACCATACATCGTTCGCAAAACTTTTCTCTTGAAGACTCCTAGGGCCGACTAATCAGATGTTGACATCTTACACGCTTCTGCGCCATATAGTAGGACAGGTATGATGAGCGACTTGTTTTCGTTCGCCGAGAGAGGACTTTACTTATTAAATGCCTACTCAGTCCAAAGTAACACCCGTTGGCAAAAGTGATTCTGCCTTGGGTTTCACGGCTAACATTATTATTTGATGAGTGCATAAGTTCATGCCCGATTCCGCTGGATGCCGTACGAATCGTTTGAGAGTGGCGCTCGTGAAAGAAATATATACATATTATATATCGTTGGAAAGGTGACAGTCCGAACTGTAAATCAAGCATAAAATAACTTCATTTTGATTTGAGTTGCTTAGTGAAAAGACGCATGGAAGATGAACAACGAAAAAGATCATATGCGTCATATTATGTTATACGAATTCCGCAAAGGAAAAACAGTGGGCGCTGCAACTAAAGATATTCGCGAAGTTTATTTGGACCGTGCTCCAGCACTCCGCACAGTAAAGAAATGGTTCGCGAAATTTCGTTCTGGAGATTTTAACCTCGATTATCAACCTCGCAGTGGACGGCCTTCTGAGCTTGATGACGATGTTCTAAGGACTTTAGTTGCGAATAACTCACGTATTTCGACGGAAGAGGTTGCCAGTGAATTGAACGTCAACAAATGAACTGCGTTTCGTCGTTTAAAAAAGGTTGGGTACACTTTGAAGCTCGATACATGGGTGCCACATCAGTTGAGTGAAAAGAACAAAGTGGACCGTATGTCAACAGCAATTTCTTTGCTTCGACGGATCAAAAACGAACCTTTTTTGGATCGGCTCGTGACTGGTGATGAAAAATGGGTCCTGTACAACAATGTTCAACGCAAAAGAACATGGAAACAGGCACACGAAGGGGCGGAACCGATGTCGAAAGGTGGATTGCATCCGATGAAGGTACTGCTGTGCATTTGGTGGGATATCCGAGGCGTGATCTATTTTGAGCTCTTGCCAGCTGGAGAAACGATCAGTGCCAACAAGTATTGTCAGCAATTGGTCGAATTGAAGAAAGCAATTGATGAAAAACGTCCGATTTTGGCCAATCGCAAAGGAGTTCTTTTCCATCATGACAACGCCAGGCCACATGTTGCAAAACCGACCCTGGCCAAACTGAAGGAGATGAATTGGGAAATCATGCCGCATCCCCCATATTCACCCGACATTGCACCTTCTGATTATCATTTGTTTCGATCGCTGCAGAACAATTTGAATGGAAAAAAAATTAAAAATGTGGAAGACGTCAAAAACCACCTTGACACCTTTTTCAACGAGAAACCGCGCGATTTCTATGAATCAGGCATCCGTAAATTGGTTGAACGTTGGGAGTGGATTGCCGAACATGATGGCGAATACATAATTGATTAATAAAAGCGCTTTCTTCAAAAAATTTCAATTTTAGTTTGCACTTGAAATCGGGCACGAACTTATGCACTCATCCAATATTATTGTTAATGCTCGTACCTAAATAGACGAAATTATCTACGATCCCGAAGTTATGACTGTCAACAGTGGCGTGGGAGCCGAGTCACGAGTATGATGACTGTTTGTTTGATGACAGGAGATATTTTGTCTTGCCCTCATTCACTACCAGACCCATTCGCTTCGCTTCTTTATCAAGTCTGGAGAAAGCAGAACTTAGGGCGCGGTTGTTGAGACCAATAATGTCGATATAATTGGCATACGCCAGCAGCTGTACACTCTTATAGAAGATTGTACCATCTCTATTCAGCTCTGCAGCTCGTAATATTTTCTCCAGCACCTTGTCTGACTCACTACACAAAAATAAATATTGAAAAAGGTGAAAATCCAAGAATTTTTATAAACACATCAATCAAAGTGTTGATATTAGCGTCAAAGGCAAAGAGTATCCTCGCCATACCACAAAGTTTGAATATTTAGAATTGGATTTTTTAATGGATCAAGATCTCTGCCAAACGCAAAGTGAATGAGTTGAGTCGATCGTTGAGACAGACTCAGCAAAGCAATCTGGATTTATTCACCATTGAACTGCTTCTTGCAAGACATCAAAGGAAGAGATTTGTGCTACGGAGCGTGGCTGGAGTTGATAAGTGGACTTACTACGAAGATCGCAAAATGAAAAAAAATACTATGACTAGCCTGGTAAACCTGTTCCATCATTGCCTATATCGACGACAAAGAAAAACAACCACAGTTCATAGGCCATGCTGTGCATGTAGTGGGACCGGACGGGTGTGGTGTACTATAAGCCGCTAAAATCAGGTGTGGCCATTGATCCAAAATATTATCTATTGAAACTAATGCGCTTGAGCCGTGCATTGTGTGAAACATAGCCTGAAATGACAAAGTAAATTTGCGACGTGACAACGATCGGCGCTTTGAAACCGTTGAAGCAATTTTCGATCGAGCTTCTCCTCGAATTTGTGGTATGCGGCTTGATATTTTCCAACAAATGAAAGGACCTACCATAAAGTATATTCTCAGGCGCCTTCAAACCACCGAAGAATTTGTATGAGGAGCTTCTATTGTATTTCATGTCAGAAATACACCCAGTGGGCTTGACATTCGCTGCCGGGATCCGACCTCACGTAGTAAAATTACTTTTATATAAAATTTTGGATGTTGATCGGAGCCCTGTCCTGCCGAATATGGAACCACAGTCATGCAAAGTTAATATTAAATTTCCAAAAACAATATTTACAAATGTAAACGAATATCGCTTTCACTGGTTTTCCTAACAAAGTATGCGCAATGATTTATTTAACAAAATTTACATAAAGCTCAATTCAAGTACAATTACATACATACAAAACTCGACTTCTGCGTTCGATAACAATCAACAATGAAATTTAATTAAATACAGACACTCACCTCACACAGTTTTGCAATATACAATAAAATAATTTAAATTCCTTAAAATGGCGAGAACATTTCAACAAAGAAATATACATACAAAAATTATAAAGATAAATGCCGCTAAAATACAATACACCCAACGCTCCATCGCCAACTTCATTATTAAGTGACCTTTTGTTGGATTTATTATTATATTACGAGTAAATCACTCGCCAACCAAAACTCACTTCACCCTCGCCACTTCATTTAGTCAGCACAAAGTCAATATTTTGACAAACGCAAACTTTAGACCACAATTGGCGCTGGAAGTCAATGAAGGTGAAGAGGAAGGAGAGGAACTGGAGAACACAGGACTACAGACATACGGTGAGTTTATGAATGTGAGGAAAAGAGATTGTGAGGAAGAGAGAGAGTGAGAGAGAGTGGTCGAAACAGCGTTGAATAAACAAAGTGACGGAGGAAAGTAAGATAACAAATATGAAAGACAGCACGACAGCAGTAATAATCTTCCGCACTTCACAGAGTGACGGTAATATCTGTTGTTATACGCAAGAGCCATTGAAATTGCCAACCGTTTTACCACCGCTACTGCGGCAGCGCTACCGCAGCGCCTGTAAGGACTCCTATTAAACACATTCAGGAATGATAAAGTTTTCACCACAATTCCACAACACATCAACAACTCCACTTAAATTCGCCAAAGTCCGCAAGTCCGCACAGTGAGTGAGGACGTGGGTGGGTGAATGAATGAGAGGGGAAGCGGGAAAGCGGTAAAGTCGACGAGGTGCTAAGGCGGAAGTGTAAGTTGTGTGGCAAAATGTGCGGCGGAAGTCACTAAAAAACAAGAATCGGTGGCATTCATGCAACACAATTCACAGTTAGCTGCTGCGCCACTTCTGCCTTACACCCACCGCACGTACGCTATTTACACTAACTATCACCAGTCTGCATCCTCAGTCTTGCTCTTGTCACTAAGCGTTTTGCCTTCAAATGACTTCCTGCCCTACCTGCTCTAAACACCTTGTCGTACCTGACTGGATATTTATTTATGTAAATTTTATATATTTGTGCACTTGCTTGTATTCAGTACTACACTTCCTATTGTTCATTTCAATGTTTTCTGGCTTGCACTACTGCCGCTTGTTGATTATTATTTTATACTATTTTTTATTTAGATTTGTATTTTCATTTTCATTTCTATTCTTTTTTTTATTTTTTTTACTTTTTATTCACGCACAGAATTTTTTATATTTTAAAGTTCACTTTTTGATTAAATTATGTCCTTCCACAAACTTACAGTCAAAGGTCAATATATGTATGTCGAAGTATATTAAGAGTGTATTAAATTGTTTTTTTTTTTCTTGATTTTCTTTTTATGTTTTGTTTCTTTACTTCTTAAGTGGTCGTAGTTTTCCATTTTTTCCTCCTTTACTTTGGCAGCACGTGGACAAACTTATTTTCTTAAAGCGAATTTCTTTGTAAATATTATCATTATTTTCCTCTTGTTTCATTAAGTATGATAACAAAAGGCCACGGCTAAAATTCATGGTAAAAAGTTTAAGAATTTTTCTTCACTAAAAGAAATGGAGGTTTCTTACTTAAGAAAAAAGTGCTGACACTAAGATTTGTTTATTCAAAACTATCCTGGGGCTCTAAGAGTCCATTATTAAAATTTATTCATTATTTTCCCATTGTAAGTGTGAGAAAGAAACTGAGATTTTTACAAAGAAAGACCTCAAGACCTAGAAAAATTAAAGCTTAGGAAATGCAAGCCACCCTTTTATCTTATATATATGAATATACGAGGGTTGTTTTGTAAGTCGGTGACTTTTTGATTTCACCATGCAGCTACTGCAAATACAACACGGCTCCCGTGGAGGCATCTTGTAACCGCTGAAACGAATTTCTTCAATTTTTCTTAATGTTTTTCTAGCAAAACGGAGATCCTTAGAGTTTATTCAAAGCCACCTCCGAATGGCTGTTGAATTTTTATGGCCTTCAGAACGACAGTACTTAATGCTAACTACTCAAATTTGAGGCCGCCGAGACTGCTGTCAAATTTTAAGCTAACTAGGTCATTTAGTTTGTGCTTGACTATCATTAAAATCAGACGGCCTCGTGAATTATTTTTTGCATAAAAAACCATCAGCGAAACCAAGGGAAAACTTTATAAATATTATGGGGACTCTGCACCATTAAATTCCTGGACATCATGGCAGAAATCATCGATTAAATCCGTGGATTGATATTGGGCGATCGGAACAGGTATTTTAACTGAGCGGGTACATCACATTTTAAGCTATGGGTGCCGCGACTGGTCACATACGGCCATAACAATAGAACGATAAGCTCTACAAGTTATGTGTTGGTATTGACATAGTTCAGTGAATTTAGAGGCGGCAGTTACGCTGACCAAATCTTGTCGACCGAATGGCGTTGGCACTCAAGCTTTGTAAGTTTTCGGCACATTATCTGCCAATGAAAGCAAGAAATGACGAAGAAATCCTCTGTAGTAGAAAAAACCCGTCGGGAAGGAACTGATCTCATTTGACGGTTTAAAGCCACAATGATACAAACCAATCTTTTCGTTGACGGAGGACTTCAACCGCTCGCTCAATACGTATCATCAGACATTATATGAAAAGTTTATCCAATGGTAATTGGCACACTCTGTGGCGTCCACCTTTTATTGAGTTAAGCAGAGCATACTTAGATGTTCGAACATATGCTGCAAAGGAGTTAATGCTCCGTGTTGGTTCTTCGTATCCATATTTAAATAGCTCAGCCGGTGAGCGATTGCCTCCCACCGATTTATTATTCCTTAAGGGGTTAGGGGTAGTCAGAGGCACGAAAAAATGAGAATTTTCAGTATTTTTTTTTTTTGCTATTAAATAATTTTATTTTACAAAAGTAGTGATATGGTATTATTAAACAATGTTTTGACTTGAAGTCACGAAAATTTACAAAAAAAAAAAAATTTATTTCCGAAGTTACAGCTGTCTGTGGTAACCCAGTCCCAAAAAAAGGTCCTTGCGGTGACAATCATAAGTCCTTGGAGATTCATCTGAAATAATTCGGATAAAAAACATTAGTTTTATAAATAAATAATCCTGGGCCTGACCGAAGGATTTTTTTTTTCAAAAATTAACAAAATGGCGGCCTCAGGAAATTTTTGTCTAGATTTTTGGGAAAAAATCAACAGTTAATTGGTCTTAAAAAATCGAAATTTTTCAAAAAAAAAAAAAAACTTTGAATAAGGCCCGAGTTTATTATGTATTCTAAAAGCTGTATAAATTTCATTAAAATCAACTGAGCGGTTTTCGAGTTACAGTTGTCACCAGTTCAAAAAACATAGTTTTGAGAAAAACGCGTTTAAAGTTTCACACAGCGCTTTGAAAGGCCCGAGCTCTCTTTGTTATTTGTCGAATAACTTAAAAACGAATTATCGGATTAACTTGAAATTTTCAGAGATTATTTTTAAGATATTATACTTAACGAAAATGCAAAAAAAATGATTTTTTGAAAATTCTGACTATTCTATTCGAAATTCGTCATAGTCGGACAATGGATCGTCATCGATTTGAAATTCGGTTTCACCACCTCCGGATATTTCACTTTCACTTCCTATATTTCCTCCATAAATACAGTATACGCTGGACATCAATCGCTAGAACACTCTTTTGGGTTCTGCATGGGTATGCTTCGGTTTTGAAACCTTCTGTAAAGAGGCTTCTTATTTCATAGAATTTTTAAGTAATAACACCAGGTTATAAATACTCACACATTTTGAAGTCTCGCTTTTTCTCTCTGCACAAGACGTTTTATATCGAGCGGCTGAGAGCAGGACTAAACAAACTAACTGCTGGTCTGCTGTGAATACAACTTTGATGCAAACACAGGCTTTTTAAGTGGGTCCCAAAACAAGCGCTGCGCCGTCTTACTTTAGTTTGCCGACAAATGTAGTCTGAAAGTCGTGAGCCTCATACATCATTTGTAGAAAAATTGTAATTACAAAAAAAAAGGAAAAATTCTTGCAAACCTGCAAAGCAAATTCTTTTAACTGAAAAGAGAAAATACATAATTATACCCCACTTACATAACCCAAAAATGGAAGACCAAAAGACTAAAGGAAATACTAGTTCACTTATTGTGCTCTTCACTATTTTCAGAATAACAATTCATTCATGCATATATATAAGTACATGCATATGTATGCGCATACATTATTAACATACTCAAGAACTCCGTATTGAACTTTTGGCTCATTAAATTTTCTTCATAAATGATCAAAGTGATTTCCGGTTAAATGGACAGCAACGAATGAAATCCCAAAGAGAGTTTATTTACAAATTCAAATGAAAGAATATGTTAATAAAAGCAAAAAACAATTTCCAAAGAAAAAAAAAGAAAAAAATTATTCGGTCCAATTATGATTTTCTTCTACACATATTTATGTATATTATGAAGTACACTTTATACAGCATGGAAAATAATTTGTTATATTTCATTCATATGTTCAATATATATTAAATCAGCGACCATAAAAATTTTGAATTTCATCATCTTTTGCCATTGAGAAAGAATAAAGAAGAGCTATCTTCGGTCCTGCCGAAGTATTTCTGCCATTCATGACTACATAAAATTTAGGGTATTTCATTTTAGGATTAATTATTAATTCTCATATCTGTTAAATCGGTTGGAGGGGACTATACGTGTATGATAAAGTTTTCCGAATTCGATGATTTTTGGTGTCAATTACTATTTGTACAAGTAGGTATAATCGTGCGCAGAATATCAAAACTCAAGCTTCTAGACACTTTTTGACGCATTTTTGATCAAAGTCTCATATTTGAACAGATCTGTTGTATGGGAGCTTCATGTTAGTATAGTCCGAATACGATCATGTGCAGAGAGAGTGCAGAATGACTAATTTTTCGCTTAAGATTCCACTTTGATTGATTTAAAATACAAAATCTACAGTCTGAAAAATCGGTCGCATACATACTATAGTTGTCCATCAGCCGGACAGACTTATATGGCTAAATCAACGATAATCGTCATTCCGATCCAATCAGTATAAATTTTGATTGGTATTATCTTCTTCTTCAGTTACTTACATATTGGAACCGAAGATATTATAACACTAACAGGGTCTGTGACCATCCAACTTGCGGAATATTTTGCGAAAAAATCTTGGTTTGCGGGCTTTCAAAATCTCGCACAAGAGCTGAAATCGAACGACCTCAAAGAATAATTGTTTACCCTATGGGCAGACGAAATCATTGGCCTTCTTCAAATATGAAGATAGTTATAATGTTACAGTCAACGTGGAACGGTTTAAACTATGATTAATGACTTTTAATGATGTGGACGACAATTGTGGCTCTACGTGCGATACAGCCAACGAAAGGATTCATTTATTGAAGGAAACTTTTTATGAGCGCATTATCTCATTTCGTGGGTGTGGCCCCAAGGTTGTCCGATTTAACAACGCTGGATTATTTTACTATTTTTTGTGTAGTTTCGTCGATTTCGTCCCGATAATTTTGCTGTAAAATATATTCCAGGGTGTGGAAGTTCAATTGTCGATCGATGATCAATATCACCAGAATAATGGAAATCCACAGACCTGACCATCATGAGAACACTGTCTTGATAGCATAGGAGCAAACCGTTGCAGAAAAAACTGTTTGGAACAACTTGAGAAATGTTGGGTACAAAAAGAAGCTCAATTTATGAGTTAACAAGAAACCATGAACCGAATTTCCATCACTGAATCGCTGCAAAGTCTACATATTTGTGCACACGTTCGCCGAAGGGTAGTTAGCTGGCACAAACAGTCTCCAGTTCAGAATTGACAACCAGGAAGGATTTGTTGCGTGTTTGGTGGGCTGGGCATGGATTCATCCACTATGAGCCAGCTACTACGCCCAAGCTCTTGATTCGGATCTGTAATATCAGCAATTAGACTGCCTGAAGGAAGAAATCGTCCAGAAGCGCCTAGCTAATTGCATTACTTCAGAAAAACGCCATACCACTGGCATCGATAGTGACTTGCCAGAGGCTTCGATAGCTTTTTTGGGAGGTTCTTATGCATCAACATTATAGTCCAAACCTCGTACCAAGTGATTACCATCTGTTCCTTTCTATGGTCAATTATTTAATTGGTGAAGAATTGAGCTAAAGAGAAGCCTGCGAAAATCGACTTCATATATATATTGTACATATATATTATGTATGGTTGACTTTTACAGTCATAAATTTCATTCCATTCTTAGTGCGCTTCATTTCCTTCCACAAATTAATAATTCCATATTTCTGCTGTTGCTTACGTAAATGCTGAAAAAGAACGATGAATGGCGAATTACAATTACTGAAATCTATTGTAATCTGCATGTATTACCAACTAAAATTTACAAACACATACTCTTACAATCATATACGAGAATTATGCAATAAATGTGCGCTATGTGCTCCAACGAATGCCAAAAAATCAAATTTTGTTTCCTTCTTATCCAATGAAGATTACATTCTATTTTTAACACTCTTTTTCATTACAAGTAAGTACATAAGCGCGACTATATTCGTATATAATATCCATGTGTGGGCTAACACTTTTTGGCATAACACTTGCTTTCGCCTCCTGAGAGAAGTGAAGTGTTTTGACGCAATGCAACATTCTGAATGCACACACACAACCACACTTGTGCGGAAAAGTGCCAAAAAGTGCCAGAAAACATTTGTAAATGCTACTTTTGTAACACATTGCCCTTGACTTTCAACTTTTTCTCATCTAAATATCGATTTGTTTTTCGGCAATTGCGTATGCGCTACGGATGCTTTTTAGATGGGAAATTTTGTTTATTTTAGAGCTTCTATTTTTATGCGAGTATATATATAAGATATATTTATATAGTAAGTAAATATTGTGCTATTTATTTTATTTTGACGCGATACGCATACGCTTGACTCTAAGTAAAAAAAAATCAAAAGAAATTATGAGATCTAGTATAATAAGTGAAATTACTCAAAGTTCTTATTCTCCTACTAAATAATCATCATTGAAAAAATATTAAAATTATTTGGGGTACAAATGAATAAAAGGTCTAACTTCACCCACCGTATTGTCCGGACATTACTTCTTCCGACTACTGGCATTTGTAGACCAAACGATTTGGGAGATCACCGATTCTTTTGCAGAAATCGAAAAATGGCTCAAATATAGTATCGAGGAGAGAGAGAACCCATTTTCTAGAGATGTTATTCGAAAATATGTACTTTTTACATTCTTTTCATAGAATAAAAAAACCATTTTTGGACACAAAAAAAAACGGATCAAATTAATTTGAGTACCCAATATGGGTAAATCACTTCAGAATCGAAAAAAATGAATCCACATTTCTGGTTACTAGGGATGGTAACCAGAGTTTCTGGTATTAAGATCGCAAATTAATTATAATATTAAGTCCGATTTGTCTACCCCTCATCCTTCGATGACGCTTCGCTTCACCAACGCAGTGAACAGAATACATTTTTACATATTTACAGTCATGTTAAAACATATTCTGTCTAAAAAATTTCAGGCATATACGCACTTTCTAAAACAAATAGCAAAGATGTGATGGCGGGTTCTGGGCATAAAGCAGAGGATGTTAAGGTGTTAATACCAAAAAACAACTTATAAGCGACACAAGGCAACACAAGGGTCAGTAGATCTGACACAAAGAGCTTTGATGTCAGCTGAAAATAGCAATAGTAACAAAGTCCTAAAACGAGTGGAAATACGAATAGCTATTGCTTGCCTGACGAGCAACAAGGCGGAGGCGGCCGATGTTTTACCGGCTGAGCTATGCAAAGATAAACTGACAAAACGAATTCAAAAATTTTACCGGCACACCCTACGAACGAAACATACGTTTGGTCTATCCAAAAGGGAGATTCGACAATTTGCATAGGATAAGTCTCTTCATTAATGCATTTAAGATCCTATCGAGCGTCCTCTCTAGTAGAAGTGAAGGGAAAGAAAGACTTCTTTTCTGTTGGAAATATTAGATGGAAGGTAGGAGCAGACTTCTATTGTTGTCATCCATTGGCGAAGAAAAGAAACGACTACCGCCTGGGGTCAATTCGGCTATAATTGCCAATAAAGAAGAAGAAAAAGTCGCGTCAATAGTTCACGAAGTTCAAATATATCTTTATCTTTAACCAATATAATAGAGCTGAACACAAGAGAAAGTCGTCGACCCTCAAGCTAACTCCAGACATATCAGAAGAACAACTACACATAAACTGCTGTGGCATTGTTGTCGATAGATTATGATATATGCTCAGATAAGTAAGATTCTGAAATATCTCAGATGAGACTTGATTAAGTATGTTATTTCTTAATTCTTATTTCTAAACAATTGTTTCGATAGAGGCTCGTCTATTGGAGTAATTATATTAGTTAAACTACCTCGTAGCGAAAAATCTTTTCAAGTTTCTAGAATTAAGTTAATTGCACAAGTCTTAGAGGAACATAAAAACGAAAGCGGGCTCATTCTATAAGTTGACTGAGGAACTCAGTTGCTCATACACTGCGATTTAAAGCCACGATGCTGAGAAATTTTACAAATCTGGTACTGAAACGGGCAGGGATTTAACGGTAATATCAATGGGTGTTGCATTCTGTATTACTTCAAATTTCTCGCGGTCGCATTAGCCATGTAGCTAGCCTGGTTCTGGTCCTACCATCATTAAAAATTATAAATAATAAATTTTTGTAAAGAAGTGAATGGAGTTATTCGAATTGTGATCGTTCTTGGCAGGGAAAATTAACGTTTCTAAATATGAAATAAAAAGCTCATTGCATCGGAAATGGCTTGGAACAAACAATGTGTTCTTCCATTTGTTGAAGAACACATTAAGACCCACATGACAAATTGGCGTTCAAAAAATTCCTTTCGTAAATTTTATCATAAAAAGACTAGGTACATTTCCTTTTTGCTCAGCTGGCCTCTCTTCCCTTACATTCTACTGATTGCAAAGCTTCATTTCTATCAAATGACTCCGGACTCTAACAATTTATCCTAGCCCTCAAGCGAACACTATCTATGGATGGATAATCGCTTTGGAAATTTCCAATAACGCTTATATGAAAAAGCTTTGGCCTTTCCATCTAAAGGTGTGATGAAATTGATTGCGAAATTCAGTCTGTGCAGTAACTTGCATCAATAACTTTTCTTCTTTGGGAAACAATTTTCTTCTTTTTAGGAAACAATTTCCGGTAAAGAAATAAATAAACTGGACAGCACATTCCAAATAAATAAACGCACTCAGCAATCATTTTAACACTTCGTAAGTAGAAAGCTTTAGCTTGAGGCACCGACAAGCCCAAAGGGCAAAATCAAATACATAACCAAAAAAAATCACATTGGAATACAATTTCGTAACTGCACTACTTCATTCGTCCTCTTCAACACTCACTATAGTACAGTAAACAGATAGAGAGCACAGAAATCAATATCATATTAGAAACGGAAGGAAGAGCGGCAACAGCGAGGAGTCAATGGCAGTTGCCAACCTTTGCCTTCTTATTTGGCCGCACTCACACAGTTGCATAGCCTTGAAGAAGAGTAAGAATGTGTGCGTTAAAGTGTTGCACACAAATGCTACACTTACAACAAATTGAAATTGCCAAATGCAACACTTTTCAAATAGGTTTGCTGTCCACCAAGCTGACGCAAGAACAGCAAGGAACAGCAAGGAACAGAGTAAAATATAAATAAAGAGAAAAAAATAAAATAAAAAAATCAATTGCATTGCAGAGATTACATTTCATGGTGTCTTTTGAGTTTTGACGAAAATTATTTTTGCTTGTTTTGCGCTTTTTCTAAAGACGAAAAGTTTTATTCTCTCAAATGCAGCGTGTTTTTGAGAAGGAAAATGCTCAGTTCCTGCTGTCGACGGATAATATGCTTTGAGAAGACTTAAGCAATTACCTTAAGTGTGCATTCGAAATCTTTAATATCTTGTTGTGTATGTTTTGTGTTGAAAATTGCACTCAAGTGCATACATATTCATTGCAGCACTCACACACAAAAACTCAAACTGATAACTTCAAATCACTCTAAGTTTTCAAGTGATTTTCTTGACATTTGAACATTTTCCTTTAATGAGAGAGAGAGATAGATAGAGATTGCTCTTATCTGCGTATTTTATGCACACATGCACAAAACGCTTTTCCTATAGCTACGGCTTATCTATGCTAATGTCAATCGACCAATTTTGTACTTAAGCTGAAGACAACAACAACGTTTGGCAGTATTGTTACTGACTGCTCATCTGCATAATAAGCTTGTTCACATATGCTTAAACATACAAATATACACAAAATTAGCAAACATTGAAGCATGAAAATCTCTCTTTCTTTCACCAAAAATGATTTCACTTCGAATTGATTGAGTGCGAATGAACAAACAACGAGCCAATAAAAGGAACACCGACTTGCAAGCTGGTTGTGGACCATTCACAGTAGATTTCATCAGTAGAAGCGTACATAAATATAAATGACCAAATAGCCAAACAAATTGTTGGACGAGCTGATTGTTATCCCTGTGCAGATAATTGTATGTTTACAATTGTAAGAAGTTCACTGTCACTGTTGAAGCTGTAGTTTTATGGTATTTGACAAGTGAAAGCAAGGTCGATTGCTCAAGAACAATTGAGAATATTACTGCGTAGCCTAATGTGTTGAAGAAACCCCAAGTATCTCCATTTCTCAAACGTCATTACACCGTATTTTGCATAAAGACTTATGTTTTAAGACTTATAAAATTCAGTTGAAACAAGAACTCAAGTCGGCCGTTTGGGTCCCTGAAATGCATGAAAATTTTCCGGAATTTCATCGAAAAATCATATTGACTGATGAGGCACATTTTCATCAATAAACAAAGCTATCTCCGGCTCGGAAAACCCAAGATTTATTGTTGAAAAGCCTCTCCATTCTCAGCGTGTTATTATTTGGTATGCCGTCGATCGGTATACTTGCCCGTGGGATCAACACCACCAGAAAATGTAGTGTGCCTGAGGGTTGTTACTTCACTGGAAAGGGGGCTATTAGAGGGTTTTTACCTCCATCGCCCATACGAGAAGTAGTAATTGTTGTAGTAAAATATCAGAGAATATATGGTATATATTTATATATTTATAGGTATAATTAATTTGTTGTAACGTAAAATAGCGTATTGTTATTTTAAGATAACCTTGGCCAGCCAACCTCAGCCAAGTGAAAAATTCTGTTACAAAGTGTATTTTGGTTATCCGTCCCAGACGCTATTCATAAGGTGGTAGTAAATCATCCTCGATGATAACTAAATTGCCTCTTGTAGGCCTTTTTAAATTTTAAAAACTTTGAGTTTTTGCCATTTGTTAACAAGAATTCTTCGGCCGTGGGCCGCGTAGAAACTGTCCCGATGTTGCAGATCTCTGTGATTGAGAACAGCCTCGATTAATATTGTACCAGCATCATTATGAATTCCCGGAAGGATAATTTGAAGGGCATATGGTAAGAAAAATACCCAAGACAAAGCATGTATGGCGCAAATTTTTGCGTTGTTAGACCCAACCTTATGTGGTCCCCCCCATGGCGTCCAAAAAATCTGACGAACGCTGCTCGGAATGTCTCCTTGGATCAGAAAATACATCGGGGTGTATTGTCTTCGTAGAGCAGCATACGTGCACACATTTGCTTCTGAGTATGTATAAAGCCCGCCAAAGGGTAGAAGTTTTCACTGGAAAAGCACCAGCAAACTTTATTCCGGATGTCATAATGTGTGTGTGGCGAAAATTTATCAAAAGAATGCAAAATAAGGAATCTACGAGGATATTCATGAGATGGGGTTCATTATAACTAAGAGCGGCATATTCATCACGCCCATTTAACCGCAGATTCCTTGCTGTCGAGGATGGGAACTAATGACAGCAACGTATCCTTCTTACTGATTTACTTCGCGACCTCGAATTGTGTGATAATTTGATCATAACACCTTCGTTGAGTCAGGATTATGAGTCGCGTCTAAGCTTCGTTTATCTCTTCAGTCATTGGATTCGGGTTATTGTGGGATATCAATTTCTTCAGCCAAAATGTTCTTACAAAAGAGAAAATTTCTTCCAAGAGGTGGTACTTTAGTTTTTGCTGCAAGTGGGTGTGGAGTAAATGAATTTACGACTTTTATTCTACCCTCAAGTACACACTAGCGCATAATGCTTTTTCGGAGACATCTGAGAATCAATGGAGTTAATGGGGGGTGAACTGTAGGCACAGAAGCGTTGGAACATCTTTGATAGCTGGAATTAACTTCTTTTTGTGTAAAGATCCGACCTTAACATTTTCGTCAGAATTCGTTTTTTTTCTGGCAAAAGTGTATGCTTCTATGCTTCAATTTTTTGTATCATGAATACTACAAACATATATAAAAATAACTAATTTTTAAAACAGCAATACCAACAACAAACAGTAAAACTCATATTCATCTCAGGAAAATCTTCAATAATGAAATTTTCTACTTCACAACAAAATTAATAAGCGCAGAAATTATGTCACGCTATATAAACTTTTACATGCACACATACATACACACTATACAGTATTAACTTATATAATATATTAAGTACTTGTATATGTTAAACAATGCTAAACGGCTTAGGTAGTGCAGTTCGTCTGTAGAGTTGGCAATTAACGGTAATTATGTTTTGGAAATGTGCATAGAAGCAGCAGCTACAAGTGAAAATTGCAAATAAGTTAAGTTGTATGTGTGTGTGCGTGCACAGATGTTATGTCGTGTAGGTATAAGGCAGCTGGACCTACAGAAGCACTCAAAGAAACTTCGCTTTAACTAATTGAATCTGACAAACTTTATAATGACATAATTTGCTGCGACAGGCCAAAGTGGCAGCACGCGACCTTCAATTTTGGCTTTGATAAGCAGTGAACATGCGCGAAACTTAATAAATTAAATTTAAATCAAATATGGCGGATTATTGCAAAGGAGAATTTGTTTCTAAATAAAATAAAAAATTTTGAAGTTAAGATTAAAAAAATTATAAAAACTAAATTTTTCTATAATTTATTATATGATTTTAATTTTACTGAATTTAAAAACAAAAATAGTTAAAAAATTCTAATTTTTTATTTATTTATAAGTGAATCCGAGTCATATGTTGCTGTGTCTTTTTGCAATTGTTTTCAGTTTATTTATCAATGTGTTAAATGGAAAACTAATGTAGGTCCTAGGTAAGTAATGATGAACAGGCCGTACGAATTCCGAGGTTTGCGGATTACTCAGTTATTGTTTACCTACTTAATGAGATATACAGGCCTATTCTGTTCACTTGATAAATTCACCATCTTGCTTATTTATCAAGATTGACAATTTATCAAGATTTCTCTATTCAGAGTCAGAAATAAAAAGCTCTTTTCTTGATAAATTGTCAAGATTTTAAATGCTCTTGACAGTGTTTCTTTTTTTACAAATAAAACATCTTTTTATTAACTATTTTTGCATAATTGTGAATAAACAAATTGTAAGAAAAGAAGATACATATTTTACTTATATTGTTGTTGTATGGCGAAGAGGAAAATTGCGAGAAAGAAGAGATGCTAGTTATCCATTTTCGTTAAGTGATGACACATTTTCGCAAAATTTTTTGTTTGTCTTGCGAAATTTGTCGTCATCTCAGATGAAGTGGCCCCACATGATATCCAAATAACCTCACTGCCTTTAATCATAAGAGTGCTGGTGGCTTTAAACTTCTTTGGATATGGCTCATACCGTCATACCATGAAGGCAACTACATTCATTTGCTCATGAGTCTATCGTCTCTTTCCAGAAGTTTATTTATTGTAAAGGTGAAGGGAGGAGAAATAAAATTTCACAGTACGGCAGAGGAAGAAACTAATGTAAAAACAGGCTATGTATAAATGCAAATAAAAAAAAAAACCACTTAAGCTAATTTATCTCAAATGTTTTCCAGTTTTTTTTAGAAAATTCGGCATAAAAAGCATAATAGGAGCAATTGACTACACGCATATTGCTATTGTTACTCCATCATCAATTAATATTGAACGTCGTCTTAATTTAGATTTAAGTGGAAAGGGATTCTATAGTATTAATATCGAAGCAATAAGTTTTGTTGTATGTATGAGCCAATGCAGTTTATAAATGTTTTGTATCTCAGGTGTGCTTTTATGTTTCACTTTTCTTAACGCGAAATTCCCGAGGGCAGCATATGACTCTGGAATTCGGGCAACTTGCGACCTACTGATATATCAGTCTGTACAACAGTAGAAAGAACCTTTTCGTATTGGCGATCAAGGTTATGCTCAAGAGCTGTGGTTTCCAACGCAAGTTGAAGAAACTAAATCCTCTTAAGAACTAAAGTACAACAAACTAAATGATTCTGCCAGTATACAGTATACACGTGAAGGTGAAAGACCTACGTAGGCTGCTATATATATTTCTAGCCTAATAATGAAAATACGAATATTTATCAACGAAAATGGTTTTTTTTTTTTTTTTGGATTTGGCTCGTCTTTGAAGACCCACACGGTCGATTGCTGTTTTGTTTCGGGCTCATACGTATAGATCCATGATTCGTCACCTGTGATCTTGTAAACGTCTTTTGAAGCACCGCGATCGTATTTTTTCAGCATTTCTTTACACCAATCCATACGAGCCTTTTTTTGAGCGATTGTCAAATTTTTCGGGATCCAAAGAGAACAAACCTTTTTTACGGCCAGGTGTTCATGCAATACCGAATGTATGCTGGTGGGAGAAATGCATAGGCATGCCTCTATCTGAAGGTATGTTACATGACGGTCTTGCATTATCAGTTCACGTACGGCATCGATGTTTTCTGGCACAACGGCTGTTTTTGGACGACCTTCACGGAATTCGTCTTTGAGCGAGCGTCGGCCACGATTGATTTCGTTGTACCAGTGCTATAGGATGGTGCTTCATAGAAATATAAAAATTTTAGTTCATCGATGCACTCTTTTCGTTATAATCCACGTCGAAAGTTATGAAAAATGATCGCACGAAAATGTTCACGAGTTAATTTCATTTTTTGGTCGAGATGAATTTTTTAATTCCCTGTAAATAAAACAATTCACGATTAAATGACAAAACGTTCTGAGTGATGTTATGCTAAAAAATGTCAAACTTTCCAATGGAAATGTCAGATTGCACCTGGCAACACTTAGTGTTGACTAGGCCAGACCTATATATAGCAGCCTACGTATCAAATAGATTTTCAAAGAAAGGAATTCAAAGGAAAGAACCAAAAGTTTTTATGAAGAAACTGTGCCTTGTATGCAGATGACCAGTTTGCGGAATATTTTAGAATGAACAGAACAGCATTTCAAGTAAGATTCAATTGGGCGAAAATTACTTGGAAATATATAATTTTTAAGATAATTACTTTATAATAATAATGTTTACCAATTTTTTAATCGCTCACTAAAAGCGCTCACAGAACATGTTTACTGAGCGCTCAGTTCGCTGAACGCGCTCATTCGCTTGGCTTTGATATCTTCTTAGTCGCTTTATCGAAGAGACTTTTCTTTCAATTACACCATTGCAATTGGTTTAATACATTTTCGAATAACAGTGGCATATAGTATCTATTTTTCTATGAAAAGAGTGAAATAAGGAGATTTGGAAGACCACGGCAATCTTCTGAATATCAGGGAGCAAAGAAAATATAAAGAACGAGCCGCTCAAGAAATTACTGCGCAAAAAGTGAAAAGGTTCATCATGAATTCGTTTCAATGGAATTGGTGGTCAATAAAGAGTAATATTTGAGCGTTTTTAGGCGTTTCAATTTCCCGAAAATTTCATGACGATAATGCGCCATCGCACCGAGCTGTAATTGTGAACGATTTTAAGACAAAAAACTCACAGAGGGAACTGATATCAACAGCTGCTGCAAATAAACTGGTTAACAGATTTCGCTAAGTTTTGACACAGTTATTAAGAACAGTGCTACTAACTTAACAAAAAAAGTGCTGAAGAATATTCAGCACGGGCAATTTAAATGACAATTTCCGGAAACTTTCTGGTCTTAATGTATGTATACATGTAAGTATTTATGAATATTTTTTGTATTGAAATATATCAGGCTAGTATGTTATGGTTGTTCATTTAATCTTGATAAATTCTTGACTAGCTTTTGAGGTTTATATTTCCTAAATTTCACTAAATTTCCCTAACACTTGCAGCATTCCCAAAAGAGTTCTTAATTGTTTTCGAACTTTTGTGACTTTTTTTCTTTGATCAGCAAATCAAAAGTTAATGTAAAAATTTTAGATGAAAAAAAAAAAGTTATAAAAAATTTAATTACTTGCTATAAAAAATTTAGATTCCTTCAAACAAACCGTAGTGAAGCAAAGAAACCACTTTGGGTAGTCGATTTTAATTTATAAATTAATTTTGTTTATTTTTTTATTACACTAATTTTTTTTATTTGTATTTCTTTTTTTTAAATTATCTTGTTTTACTGTAGAATAGTAATTTTTTACTAGAAATTTTTTTTTAACTATATTAAAGTAACTATATGTGTATGTAAATGAATATAACTAGTCCTTGGCGTATGAGTGACATTGCAAGTTTTAAGAGCAACATTTCTTCACACGAAATCACATATGTAAATACCTTAGCGTGACTATAAATTACACAAAACACTTACACACTTGTCAAGTTGATACAATTGAATAAAGAATATCGTATTTTATGGCATTTAGTTGGATCAGAGGATTGCTTATTTATTTATATACTCGTATATTATTTCCCTTCACACATAAGCAAAATAAAGCAGCTTTAACCATTATGTGTATAAATATATACATAGTATGTATATAAAAGAACAGAAACTGCCTATGAAATATGGCTTCCAGACGCATTTAACGGTGTAAAGTTATGGATTTTGTGTACATATATTATAATAAGCAGATGCCTACCTTCATGGGTGTGTGTGTGTGTGCTGTCTACATATATACAAATGTGTGTCTGTGATTGCTTTTATTTTCGAGAAAATCTATGCCAGGAAACAATGCCAGCAACACAGCACTTGACTTAAAGTATACACGTATATAGCTGAGACTTGTGTGAGCATCCTGGTGTTTATATATTGGGTTGCCCTAAAAGAAACCAGAGATTTTTCATACAGACGGCGTTGAACTGGTAAAATAATTGACATTTTTCATTTAAAAAGTCACTTCAACGCTTGTGATTTGCATCTTAAATGCAATGAATACGATCATTTTTTAAAGCAAATTATAACTGGAGATGAAAAATAGATTTTTTACAATAACGTCAATCGAAAACGATCATGGTCCAAACATGAGGAAGCGCCACAAATCACCTTCAAGCTGATATTCACCAAAAGAAGATTATGCTGCCAGTTTGGTGGGATTGGAAAGATGTGGTACATTTTGAGCTGCTTCCAATAACCTAAACGATTAATTCGGATGCCTACTGTGAACAACTGGACAAATTGAATACATCCATCAACGAAAAGCGACCAGAATTGGTCAATCGTAAAGGTCTCATATTCCACCAGGACAATACTAGACCGCACACATCTTTGGTCACTCGCCAAAAACTGAGAGAGTTTGGCTGGGAACTGTTGATGCATCCACTATATAGCCCTGACTTTGCACCGTCATTTGTTTCGATCTTTGCAGAACTAATTAAACGGTAAAACGAGGCTATCGGCTTTGGCTCAGCTTTTTGCAGATAAAGGGCAGAAGTTCTATGAGCTTGGAATAATGATGTTGCCGGAAAGATGGCGAAAGGTCATCTAGCAATATGGATATTACATAATTGATTAAATTCATTATAAAATCAAAAAAAAATGTATTTACTTTCTTTTAAAAAATCGCCGGTTTTTTTTGGGCAACCCAGTATATATGCTATGTATGTATAATTATAATTTACGTGATAATCGAAAATGAATACATGCAGAAGTAATACTTTTAGCCATATGCAATATACATACATATGTTTGCAATAAAATATAACTATTGTAAATGGAATATTAAGGAATTTCATACCTCAATGGTTAAAGGCAGATATCTCAAGTACAGTCGTAGTTGAAAAGACGTAGTTACCCATTTACCTGGCAGCGACCAAATTTAAATGCATACACTATAATTCAAGCAGGGATTCAAAGAGTTACTAGGGTAAAATTGAGATCTAAATCTAAAAATCCTCTTTGTGAAACACTCCCACCATATGTTAAGTGTTTTCAATGAAAGAGTGGATAAATTAGATTAAATTAGATACAAATCCTGAAAAGTTGTACAGAATAACCGCAGAGGGCAACAATTAAGTGGTAAGACATCTACGCTTTGGGAAAAGAGGGACTTTTGCAAGAGTTTAAGCTTGTAGCTAGTGAGAGTTTGAATGGTTTTGACAAAGACAACTTCAACAAGAACTTGAAGAAAGAGCGCTACTCCTAGGGAACGTGAAAATCGCTCATGTATATTTCAGCATTCTTCTCCAGCTAAACTTTACAACGAAGTGGGGTTTTCCTCTTCCTCTGCTTCCTCCGGCGGTTAAAATATCGAAAACTTTCAAGGTTGGTATATTTTCATCCATTTCTACCAGATGATCCAGCCATAGAAGTAGCAGTTTCTTAAATCCGCCTATACAGCTCTTTGTTGCAACGCAAAACCAGCTAGGGACCAACTCCCCTTAGACATTATCATCTTCCACACTTTTGCATCGTACAGGTGGACGAACAACTAAAAATGCTTAAAATTGTTTTTTGCTGCCATACATACTATTAATGTTTGTTATTTTATAGTGATCTAAATTTTTGTTCATCGACCTCAAGGCAGACTTTGTTGTTGGTGTTGTTGCTGGTTCCTAAATAACAAAATTATCAGAACAAATTTATCTGACTGTGCTAAGATAGACACACATATGCTTCTTTAACCCTATTCAGCTTGGAAAAATCAGAGCTAATGGTGCGATCGTCGAGGTTGAGAGCTTTATTGCCAAATCTGTGGACAACCTCGCCATAAAGAAAGTATTTTTCGAAGTCGCATTGGTTAGTGTTTCTTAAATAAGGGTTGCCCACTTATTCCACGGTATGCAAGAAGGACGCAAGAGTGGCATATGGGTGTAAAACACTTCGATTAAAGCAGGATTCAACTTTATTACATTACATATTGCTACCAGGTTCGGAAAAAAACCTTCTCTCCCACTGTATTCTCTTATCATAAAATGGTAATCACAAATCTAACGTGGAACCAAAAGTAAAGAAATATATACATATATGTATTTGACGTTTCAGAAGCGCAGAAGTGATTTTCTGATCTCCTCCTGAAATTTTGTGGTGTACATTTTGAAGTTTTCTTTATAAGCCGCCTCCGAAGAGCCCATAGATTTTCATGTGTAACTTTGATTTTCACTACAGAAATACACTCGACGGGTCTGACATTCCAACCGAGTGACGACTGCGATACACAAATGATTTTTTTATAATTTTGAAAGTTGGTTGGACCAGAAATCAAGCCCACAGTTCTAACCTCTTGGACAAGATGACCGAGCTATAACTAACTGTAGCTAATATTAAAAGACTAATTTGGCAAAGTATGAGAAAAAAGTCACATAGTCCACTTTATGAGAGACTAATTTTGAGGTTTTAATTCTTCAAGCATCAACTTTCGGCATCATCAGACATATTTAACACAAACTTAGGCAGTGTGGTCCGCTTTGCTAATTTTTAATTTCCAACTTTTCATATCAACTTCCACCAATTTATATAGAATATATGTAGTTATTTTACCTCTACAGCTCTTTGCTTATCGATCTAGGTGTTTCCACCATAAGATATATTAATAGTACGTACATATATACATATAAATGTGAGTACCAGCAGCTTAAATTAAGCACTTCTGAAGTAAAGCAAACAACCATGGCAATGAAAACTTAAAAGAAGTGTAAAGAAGACGAAGAAGAAAAAGAAACAAAAATAAAATAGATAAAATCGATGAATTAAGTTTTCAGCAGCAGCAACTTAAGCGCTCATAAAAAAACTTATCCTGCCAACTGCTTAGGTTTATATACACATATATATGCATATGTTTTTATGTACATATATGTATGTAAGCATATAACATATACTTGGTATTTATCACTTTTGAAAAAGTGAAAGAACTGTAAAGAAAGTTGTTTAAAGTTTACCTCTCTATGCACACTTACGAGTACATACCATATAGACGAGTTTATTCCCTCTTGAGTGTGTATGTGTGTATTTGTGTGTACGTGTTGCAAAAGCTTATAAGAATTTCATTTGGATAAAAGTTGCAAAACACAAACAAAGTGAGAAGGAAAGTGTTAGTTATTAAGACGTAAATACCAACGTGTGTCTGTAACACTTGAATTGTTAAATCTTTAAGCATTTTTTCTGAATTCCTTTTCTGTGGTATTTTTTTTGATAGATCATAAATCTGCATTTACAAAAATCTTACATTCTTTTATAAATATTTTGACAGATTATTTCTATAGTTTCTGGATCAGGGACTAACCAATTCGAAAAAAATCTTATTTATTTCACTTGACATTCCACAAATAGGTGGATTTTGCTTATATTAACAGGAAGACTAAATTTCTCTCGGGAAAGTAGATCAAGTACTGATATAGTAAAAAAATAATAATATTTTGACTGAGATTATGCTTAATTTGGATATTTTTCATCGCTTTTTTCAATACCAATCAGAAAAATTTGTATAAAATATAGAAAGTCACAGCAACCGAGTCTGGTAGTCTTGTACTAGGTTCTGCAACAAAAGTTGTTATTTTAATATTCAAAGAAAAAATTGCATTTTTTGGGATAAATGGTGAAATATTTACTTCAGTGTAAAGAAGAATATATGCCATTAATAATGGAAAACAATATCAGCCAAATGGCTGCCACGGTTATGCTTACAAGACCGTATCATTTTTAAGAAATTTTCCATGAGCAAATCGCAAAGAGGTTGCTGTGTGCCCTCAATAGCTTGCCGAATTCCATCTTTGATACCTCAAATCGACGTAGACCTTTTGGAGTAGACCCTATATTTCACGTGGAGCTAAACGAAGAAGTTGCAAGGTGTTAAATTATAACATCTCGGTGGTCCGGAAACTTTTCCCTTAAAAGATCGTTGTCTAAATCAATATCATCCAATTCCGGCCATAAAAAATCATTAATCATCTCTTGATAGCGCAATCCATTCACCGTAACTATTGGTCCAGTATCATTTTCGAAAAAGTAAGGTCCAATGACCCCACTCGGCCTTAAACGACACAAACCAATTACACGTAGAGTATTAAGAGGCTTTTCTTGCTTATTGACATAGCCATCGAGGTGGAAATGTGCCTCATCAGTCAAGGAGATTTTTCTATGATATTCGAATCAGCAATGACACGACGTTGTTGTTGATCGGCTGGTTTGAGTTCTTGTGCTAACTGAACATTATGTTTTATTCTTCACTTCGCCAACTTGTCCCAACAAAAAAGTGGCATCTACCGGAAGAGCAGGCTATTCAAAATAACGGCTCTTATTGGAAAACCCTTTATATGAAAATAAGTGGACTTTTTGTTGTTGCCTTAAAACACACACATCACACTAATTACTTGAGATCTTTAAAAAAATAATTTTAGCCAAATATTCTTTAATAAATTAATACCTGCGAGGTAAACTAAATGGCGGAATGTTAAAATAGTTGAAAAAAAATTTGGATTTTTCCATTTTAATTTTTTTTTTTGTGCTGCTAAACATATCTGGGTCCCGCCAGTTTAATATGAAATTTTGATCAATAATTTTTTAACTCTTTTCATAGAGTTTCTGGGGCATTAAACTTAAGCAAAGAATTAATAGAGTTTTCCAGGGTGTTATATATATATAGAGATACTTGCTTGCTGCACTAACACGATTTTCAAGGAAGGGATGTTACGCACATACATATAAAATCCCAAAGTAGCTGCCTTAAGCATAATAAACGCTGGAAAAGAGTATTCTTGATCACAAGAACTATGGAAAATTATTTAGTAGCCGGTATGCTTGCTTTTTCATCCAACTGAAAATAATACATACACACATTCTTTACTAACCTTTGCCCTCCTATGCTCTTTCTTTCTTTCTCTCCTCCTATCCTTTCCGAATATTCAAAATTTCATGCTTGAACTAATTTCACGTCCTTTCCTGCTACATTTGCGAAATTAAAATATGTTTGTATGAATCCGTGTATGTATGTGTGTATGTATTTGTGCAATTGCTCAAAGCTTTGATATCGCAAGATCCAGCTAAAGCACGTTAAATTTTTCAATGTGGTTTAACAACACTGCTGCTTCAGAGCTATTTCTTTGCAGTTGCAAATGGAGAATGAAATATTTATACATATGTACACTAACGGTCATAAATGGATTTAAATCTATATTTTTGAAAACTAAATAAAAAATAAAAAAAATAATAGAAAAAAGTTAAAAATAAAAAAATTATAAAAAAATTAAGCAAAAAGAATTGCGTTTTTTACAATGTTCTCGTATATTAGTGTTTTTTTTTTATTTTTCTTCTCAATAATATTTTAAAATTTGAAAAACTATATACTTAAAAAGTATTTATTTAGAATTAATGCGACATTTAAAACTATTTACATTTGCCTCGTTGTTTATTGCTTTTCCATGTGATATAAATAAATATTACTCACAGTGAAATGTAATCCATTATTTTTACTTGAAATTAAAGGCCTTATTTGCCATAGCTAGAATTATCAAATTTATGTGAAACAAGCATCATTTTGCTTTGCACTATTGGTAAAAAATTTGGATAATCGATTTTCATAGGCGATTTGAGGTCAATTCTTCACCAGCCAAATCAATAGCCATTTAAAGGAACAGATGGTAATCACTTGATGCGAGGTTCGAACTATAAGATGGATGGATAGAACTTCAGAGCCAAGCTCTCGAGCCTTCTGGCGAATCCCACCAAACGCACAAAAAAAAACTTTTCCGACCGTCAATCGTGGCTTGGAGACGATTTGTGGCGACTCACTGCCCTTCAACCACGACTGTTTTTGTTTGACGTTTCGGTAAATGATCCAACATTCATCCCTAGTCAAAATCTGCTTAAGAAATTTTGCGATTAATCACCCTTACATCCAGCTTTTTTGTGTATCTAGTCTCTTTTAATTAATTCGAAACTATTTTTTGAGCAATGTTGAGCCCCTCGGTAACCAAAGTTTTGCTCGCCAGTGTACATAAAGCTTTACATTTATTATGCCTTTAAAATGTTCTGCTGACCTCCAAGCTATGGCTGGTTTGGTTTGTAGAATATGAAAGTGAAAGCAACATTAAGTTTCTGCAGTAAATATTTAAAGATTATCCAGCGGTTTTTCATATTTACACCAAATACTTGTGAATTTATATATGTATATGGCAGAGAGATTGGAAGGGAAGATGATTTTTTTAATTATATAAGAGCAAAAATTTTCAATAAATTATTTCGTGCAATAATAATGAAATTTTATGTGACCAAATTCCAGTTATCCTCTACGGTGGTCTTTCATTGATTAATAACATAATTTAAATGTCGAAACAGCAGTAAGCCACAATGACCACGACAGCAAAGTGAATATGTAATATTGGGTTGCCCCAAAGCAAACCGGCGATTTTTTCAAAGAAAGTAAATACATTTTTGAAATTTAATAATGAACTTTAATCAATTATGTAATTTACATTTTATCAGATCACCTTTCGCCATCTTTCCGACAACATCATTATTCCACGCTCATAGAACTTCCGGCCTTTATCTGCAAAAACCTAAACCAAGAGCGATTTTATAGCCTCGTCATTGCCGAAAGTTTTTACCATTTAATGAGTTTAGCAAAGATAGAAACAAATGTTAGTTTGACGGTGCAAGGTCAGGACTATATAGTGGATGCATCAACAGTTCCCAGCCAAGCTCTGTCAGTTTTTGGCGAGTGACCAAAGATGTGTGCGGTCTAGCATTGTCCTGGTGGAATATGACACCTTTACGATTGATCAATTCCGTCCAGTTGTTCACAGTAGACATCCGAATTAATCGTTTGGTTCCTTGGAAGCAGCTCAAAATATACCACAGCCTTCCAATCCCACCAGACTGAAACAAATACGATCTTTCATGCGATTTGAATAATTTAGAAGTTTTCTCAACCCAGTCAACCCTCTAAAACCAACCAATCTACTACTACAAACAAACACTAGAGGCTGCCAAAAAATATTAAATACACGGAAAGGCAAATATAAATCAATATTTTCATTAATAAAATAAAAGTAAATCTTTTTGCCACGTGCAGCTGTTCCGCCATCGTTTTCGCCAATATTTAACATAAATAAAAAAATTAAAAAAAAAAACTGCACACATCGCTTTTACCGCTCACTGCTCACCGCTTAACCACCATAAATAAATGCGAACAGAATCGATAAGGAGCATTTCTTGAATTGAATAAGCCAAAGGCTTATGAAAATATTCTCGAGCGAACTTAAAGCCAAACTAAATAAACACTTGGCGATAAACATATTTCGTAAATGAAAGCTATGAATTGATTGAAAAGTGTGGGATGCTTATATACGAAAGTGCCTAAAAGCAGGCTATAAATAAGTAGACAACTTAATTAAGCGGAAATGCGTGACAACGAACAAAGCAAAATACACACGAACAGGCAAAGCGTAGCGCAGAAAAGAACGAAGGGTCAGTTTGTGTTGGAAAAGCCCTTTGAACTGTAGCCAAAGTTGAGAAAAGTTTTGAAAGTAATATTTTCTGTGAGCACATAACTTTGTATATACATATGTAAATTACTTAACCGCTTATTGTGACGCTAAATGGAAGTAAAAGATTTGTAAAGTAAACGCTAGCAAAAGTAGCGTGTAGTTAAAGTTAAATTGTGATAAATCGCGCCAACAGAGAATAGTTATTGTTGTTACTCTAATGGCTTTGTTAAGTTAATTTTTTCGCAATGGTTTAATGTGCTTAAAACTCAGAACATAATTACAATCATTGAGCTGATAGCTTAGTATGTGGTTTCAGCAGAGACGGAGAGTAATTTTCAAATATCCCTGCATTGGAAATGGAATAGCGATAGCTCTTCTGCATATATATTGTCTTATTAGCTCTCAGATATCAAAAAATAGCGGCTATAGAACGTAAAACATCTTCTTCTCCTACTTATTATGTCTCGAGGTGGCAAATTAACATATAAGAAACAGTTCAAATGGTAAATATTGGTAGTCAAGGAAAATTGACATATTTCGGTGCATCCCATCGATTTTGTCGCGAAAATTGAGACCTATGTAACTAATTCAGTGGGCCTGGTAAGGCCAAATTAGGAACTTCAGTCAGCAAATGAACACATACTTATAATTCATATTAAAATAAGACAAACAAAAATATATTTTTACACGATAATTGCGTACTGTCATTCTAAAGACCAAGGTTCGAGTTCTAACACGACCAATTTCCACAAGGCGGCCTCACATTTCCACATTTTCTAATTGTTGTCGCCCCTCGGCAGGGAATATCAACACCTTCGAGTGTATTTCTGACATAAATTAAAAGCTTCTCGTAAGGACCCAACGGCCTTTCGGACGCGGCTTAAAGTAAACTGTACCACCACCTACATACCAAATGTATGCTCAGCACCCCTTAGCATGTTCTCTCACCCTTCGGTCTGAATCCGTCGAAGCAGCTCGAATTTCGTACCTCCAGTGAAGTGGTTTCAATGGCATCGACTAGCTCTGCTTTCTCCCGAGCGTGGTTATCTATCAGCTATAATATTAACAACGCCGAGGCATAGACGAAGGACTTTCGTAGCTGGGGATTTATTCAAAGGCGAATATTTTTTTACTTTTTTTCACTGGAACATGAATTAATAAAAAAAATCACATACAAATAATAAATTAAATAAAACTTTTTTTGTTTTTTTTTTTTTAATTAGGCTTTTTTCAATATAAATTTGTACAAATTAGTATATGTATGTGTTTGTTAATGGGTGTTTTGGATCTGACTGACTGCTGATATGCCGCTTATCTTTTGCAACAAAGTTATGTTTAGTTTTGCCGATTTCAGATTATTTTTATATTATTATTACAAACATATGTACGTGTTTATGTATGGTCTTCAGCGAACCCTTTTTGGCATTGACTTTACAAAATTTTATGAATGTTTAAGGTTAAGAGAAAACAAACTTTTCGCTTGCGGTCAGGATGAGAAATGTTTCTTTTGGGCACTTCACTCTTTGTATTTTATATATATAGGTATATACAGATGTGTGCAACAATTCTCTTATTGCTTTCTTTTTCGAGTTGTAGCAAAATTTTCGATCGAAACCTCTAAGTCGCCGCCTGAGGTCTCATTTTCTAATCGCATTTACTTTTCACAATAAGTTTCTTGCAAACACACACAATCTTATCACAATTCTTATATCGTCTCAGAATTTTTCTCATTTCGTTTTTATGCATTGAGTTTGTTGAGTTGTTTTTGAAATAGTTATTTGTTTAGAATATTTAAGTATGTAGGTGTTAAATAAATAGCCGAAACAAATACAAAAAAAATACACATGCATGTTCACACACACACACACTTATGTACATCAACAATATCGACGATTTGTTTTAAACGCTTCAATTTGTTTAGTTCGCTTGTACAACTTTTTAGCTGTAAATGGACTTACCGTCAATATTTTCATGCTACTTTTGCGCTTTAGCGTCTCCCAGCCAACTGCCTGTAGTACGCATGTATGTATATATGTGTACAGTACTGCTTATAAATATGTACATATATACAAAGCATTAAAGCTCATGCTGTTGCAACAATGAAGAGCTTAAAGTGAGTACCACGCTAAGCTAAATGCTTCACATGAAGAGCAGCGTACGCGAGTTTCATTTAACCTGCTTCTCTTCGCCGCCTCAATTTTTGTCTACGTCTGCTTGTGCAGTGCGCTTGACTGCCTGTTGGTATGCTGCAATTTAGGTGGCACTGCAGAGCTTGCTCTACCGCTTTTCAACTCCGAGCTAACAATGGAGATTTTTGTAGCATTTGGCAGTGGTGCTTGGGCAAACTTCAGTAAGCCGCGCAGAGAGCATCCTCTTAAGCGTAAAGTGCAATTTGTAAATGTCATGTAAAGGGTTGCTGTGTGTGTTGTGTTGAATGAGAGTGCTGGCGCGCTCACCGCTGATTTTATAGTTTTATGTGTATGAATGTATATTAGCGCTTTATAACCGCGAAGAGGACTTTTCGGCCGAGCTCCTCTTATAATTTTTTTTTGTGCATCTTGATGTTTATCCTACAAAAGGAGAGATCCTACAGTTTATATTAAGGCGCCTTTCGGAGAGTTTACATATCTTACCGATGGACAGCCACAAATAAAAAAATACATTTTTCAACTAATGTTCGTTTAGTTTAGTCAGAGCGCAAACCTACGACCCTCCACATGGTAATACGCACTTGTAGTTTTATGTGCTTCTGTGAAAACCAATTGCGCTCGTTCACCGCTTTTTATGCATATGCGTATTTTTTCGCTTAGTCGTTTCTATAACCCGTTGCTGCTGCTGCTACTGTTGGTGATGCAGATGATAAGCATTTTTTTATTTTATACAAAATGCGCATTTGTTAAAATACTTTCACTTAGTTGTTTTATTGTTTAGTGTTCTCTTAGCAAACGAGGTAAATGCCCGCTTTGCGATTCGGATGCAGATTTGGTGGCTAAAATAATTGAATTAAATTCTCAACTGAATTTCAAGCAGCGAATTCCTATTTGTTTTGAATTTTTTAAGAAATTTTATTAAAGCAGCAAAAATAGAAGATGCTACGCAAAAGACATAACACAAAGGAAAGGGACTTAAAACCCTTATAATTTTTGTTACTATTAAATATTTTTTAATTTAATTTATTCAATTTTATTTTTTACTTTATTTTATTATACATTATATTACTTCACTTTATTAAATTTTGGTTAACTTAATTTAATTTAGTTTCATTTTATTTAAATTTTTTTATTTTATTTCATTTAATTTAATTTTATTTTATTTCATTTCATTTCATTTCATTTCATTTCATTTCATTTTATTTCATTTCATTTCATTTCATTTCATTTCATTTCATTTTATTTTTATTTTATTTTATAGTATTTTATTTATTTATTTCTATTTCATTTTATTTTATTTATTTTTTTTTAATTTTATTGCATTTTATTTTATTTTATTTTGGTTTATTTTATTTTAAATTATTTAATTTTATTTTATTTTAATTTATTTTATCTTATTTAATTTTATTTTATTTGAATTTATTTTATTTTATTTTATTTTATAATATTATTTTATTTATTTTATTTTATTTTATTTTATTTTATTTTATTTTTTTTTTTTTTTTTTTTTATTTTATTTTATTTTATTTTATTTTATTTTATTTTATTTTATTTTATTTTATTTTATTTTATTTTATTTTATTTTATTTTATTTTATTTTATTTTATTTTATTTTATTTTATTTTATTTTATTTTATTTTATTTTATTTTATTTTATTTTATTTTATTTTATTTTATTTTATTTTATTTTATTTTATTTTATTTTATTTTATTTTATTTTATTTTATTTTATTTTATTTTATTTTATTTTATTTTATTTTATTTTATTTTATTTTATTTTATTTTATTTTATTTTATTTTATTTTATTTTATTTTATTTTATTTTATTTTATTTTATTTTATTTTATTTTATTTTATTTTATTTTATTTTATTTTATTTTATTTTATTTTATTTTATTTTATTTTATTTTATTTTATTTTATTTTATTTTATTTTATTTTATTTTATTTTATTTTATTTTATTTTATTTTATTTTATTTTATTTTATTTTATTTTATTTTATTTTATTTTATTTTATTTTATTTTATTTTATTTTATTTTATTTTATTTTATTTTATTTTATTTTATTTTATTTTATTTTATTTTATTTTATTTTATTTTATTTTATTTTATTTTATTTTATTTTATTTTATTTTATTTTATTTTATTTTATTTTATTTTATTTTATTTTATTTTATTTTATTTTATTTTATTTTATTTTATTTTATTTTATTTTATTTTATTTTATTTTATTTTATTTTATTTTATTTTATTTTATTTTATTTTATTTTATTTTATTTTATTTTATTTTATTTTATTTTATTTTATTTTATTTTATTTTATTTTATTTTATTTTATTTTATTATATTTTGTTTTATTTTATTTTATTTTATTTTGTTTTATTTTATTTCATTTTATTTTATTTTATTTTATTTTATTTTATTTTACTTTATTTTATTTTATTTTATTTTATTTTATTTTGTAATATTTTATAATATTTTATAAAAAAAACACTCAGAACTCATATACAATTTGATCATTAAAAATTTCAATCCTTTTTGCTTTCTCAGAAACTTTTCTCCAAGAATTCAGTAAACGAATAAACAGTCAACAGTCAACAATACACAACTTCTTTACCTGTCTGCTAATGCTCTTCATCACCTCTCTCCCCCCTGTAGCAACAGAATGTTAATATAAAAGTGTCATTTATCAGTTTATCATCAGTACGGAAGGAATGGCAGGCTCAAGAGATTTCTCTCACTTGCATTCAGTGAGGTGTTGAAGTGTTGAGGTGTATGCATTTCTCATGTAACAATATGTGTGGGTGTGTGTTACATTTTAAAATGCTGTTGCATTAAGTTTAAGTGTAACATCACCGCACTAATGACAAATTCCAAAAGTTTTTCGATGACACGAAGCAAAGAGAACACGAAGAAGTGTGGATACGAATCCGCAGAGACACTTAGGCAGTGAAAATGTTGACAAGAATAGTGTAAAAGTTGCATTGTAGACGGAAATATTGTGTGTGATATTTTAAAATATATATTTACGAGACAAGAATGTACATATTTGTGTACAATTTGTTTATCCGTGTATATGTATCAAGATATGTGTATACGTGTATATGGTATGTGCAAATATACCTACACATACATAAACATAAAGTTGACTGTAATTGCTTGCACTTTGTCAGCTGCTTTCGCTGCTGCTCATTTTGAGCTAGTGAAAATTTTTGTTCTTTTTGTTCTTTTAAATTTTTCCAAGAAAACTAAATGCTCAAAGTAAAGTTTTTGGGAAGGTTAGTAAAAGGTGAACATTGTATGACTGTGAAAAACTGATGGAAAAAAGTTACTTAACCAAATTATTTTCCAAGAGTCGGGAGAGTTTAAGAGTTGAAGTAATTTGGCGTCCATTTTTGGTATAGACAAAGTTTCTAAAAGCGCAGATCTTGACAATAATTTTGTTAAATAGAACATGTACCGCTTTTTCTCTGTTCTTACTGATGAAAGTTTAAAGCTTTACACTCATCAAATATATTCGCAAAAAATGAAAAATCCCAATAAGAAAATATTTTGCGATGTTCAACCTGAAGTTCTCAAATATTTCTAAAGGTGTAAGTCGCAAGAAGCTCTTTGTCTAATCTAAGATGACTAGTTATGTTTTTAAAAAATATGAACTTTTTTCTTCATTCGAGATCAAATGCACACTAATTTGATTTCAACAATGCAATTTTCTGTGTGAGACAGGTGTATTTTACATTGGTCGCAGAAAGTCCCATGTCAAGATAAGGAAAGTTTTTTAGAAATGTGGTTTTCAGAAAAAAAGGCATGTAATTCAATATTGTGTCTAAGAATTTAAGGTAAGTGTTTGCCACAATTGATGATTAAATTCCAGCCGAGAGGCCACTTTTTGCAGGGATTGGAATTGTATGTCAGTAATAATGTGCTGACAATCGTCTCGGGCTTATCTGAGTAGACAAGGAGTAGACAAGGGATTTCACACGGTGTTAAATCGCACAATGTTTAAGAGCACGTCACAGGTCTACGACACGAGATAAAACGCTCAGCAAAAGTTTCCTTCAAGTAATTGATTGCTTCGTTGGCTGTATGGCATGTAACGCCGTTTTGTTGGAACCAAAGTTCATCGTCATCAACATCCTTCAACTCAGGTATGAAAAAGTCATTATTAACGACTCTTTAGTATTTCCCCATCGTCTACAACATCATGGTCGGCTTCACTTTTCAAGAAATAGGGTCCAATATGGACAATGACTTTTTGGGACGCAGCAACGTCTCATTATCACTCTAAATACGACAATTTTATTTATTAACGTACGCTTCTTCGCTAAACAAAATTTTCTTTTGAAAACCGGGATCGGTTGCCATATCGTCGTTCTCAGCCATTCGGCATCAATTCTTGCATCAGCATCACATCTTTTGCCGTCGATTCAGGCTTTGCTGTCGTTTGTGGGAGCTATCGGTTTTTGATATTTATTTTTTTCTTTTTTTTATTATAACGGGTGATTTCAGTAGACGAACTTTTTTCAATAGCCTTTTCGACGGATCACGCGTGAAAGACTTACGCCTGAGCAATCTTTAGAAATCGTTCAACTTTACGATTTTTTTTTTATTTTTTTTATTATGTAGATACGAAGCAAACAAACCTCTCCTCTTGAAGCACCAGACCGCATCGCTCAATTTATGGTCAACATAATCGGCCGTAGGTGAGAGTGTACACGAAGACCGCGGAGAGTCGATTCGGCGCCGTTCGTTGCAGCTCGGACTAACGTATTGAACTGAACGCAAGCGACAACGCTTCGTTCTATGGACTCCTGCAAAGTTCCAACAAGATCCGAAGTTGTGAAGCCAAGTTTTGTTCAGCAATGAGGCCCATTTCTGGCTATGGGTATGTGAACAAGCAAAATCAACAAAAACAAGCATTCATCCTAGTACTATAACGGTTTCTTGCAAACAGTTTACTTTCTATTTAGGGAGAATATTTGTTTCCATTCTTCTTTATCTGACTTTGGGGTATGAGCGAAACCATTAACCAAGTATTTACCTCTTAGTTGTTGTACATACATACATATATATTGACCACAAAACGGTGTGAGCCTTTTTAAATTACACACACGCACACCCACCCTCATAAAAAGCACACCATCGCACTGATTCCAATGAGTTTGAAAAACTTAGTCTGCGTTTTTTAACAGGTTTGTATGAATGCATGTACATACGTATACGTATGTACGGAATGTTGGTATATTTTTTGTTGCTTTTTCTTTACTTTATTGATATGACCATCAGGTAGCCCACATACACACACACACAAACACAAACAAACGTTTTGCCAGGAAATTATGGCTATTAGCTCTGTATCTATTTGCTATTTACACTACTTATAAAGTTGTTGAGGTTGTTGTTGCTGCTGTTGTTGGTAGGGCTGTTACTGTTACTGTTTATTGTCGGCTGTTACCGGCATTGTTCAACTTCAAGTGCAATTTATATTCATTTACACATGACACATTGAGGTCATTTATTCGATGCCAAGCCAAAGTGATGGTGGCGGCGTCTGTTGCTGTTTTTAATGGTGGTATTCCTCAGTGTTGCCGTTTTTTGTTGTTGTTGTTGTTGTTGTGGTTTCTCTACAACCATTTCCACTTGTGGCTTATTTCTTTGTTTCGAAAACAGACTACAAATTTATACACATTCATATGTTTGTATGTGTTTATGTGAAAAATAAATATCTGCTAAGTATATGCATACAAGCACACATACTCGTACACGTATAAGCAATGTTGTAATGTTGCAAAAATATGTCTGTGAGTATGTTTGAGTATCGCAATGCATACGTGTGTGCCGTAGCTGCTGTTCTGCTACCAACTTTTACTGATAAATTATGTAACAGTTCACACTTGGCGTACAAATTCACAGCTCAGCCACACATACAGCCATATGGACGAGTATGTGTGTTTGCAGGTGTACCATATACGGGTATATAAACATAATTGTAATGTATGAGGCTGTGTGTTGGTACGTAATTTGCTGTTGAAAGGTTTTAGAATTTATGAAATTTTATTAGTTATGAAGGACATGGTATTTTGTTGTTAATATATTATGTATGTATGTATGTTTGCACCCTGCAGGGAAGAATACTAGTTTCTAACTAGAATCCAACTAGTTTACATTTTTGCATCAACTAGTTTATCTTCCATCTATTTTCCATGTAAGCAACTACCAACTGTAAATTGTAATTCTATGCATCAGCTTCATACTAGGTACGTTCATACCTGTTGAAAGAACTAGTTCGTCTCAGACCAGTCCAACTGCAGTTCAATTGATTCATAATATGTGGTTGTTGTTGTTGCTGTTGTAGAGGCTTATGAGACTTGATTTTTTTGCCAAGCGACAAACTGGTATGAATTTATAATACTAGTGCATACACGTATACTAGAATTTTGGCAAACTAGTCCAGTTTTTAGCGAAAAATACTAGTATAATTCTAGTCTATGGCAAAGTAGTATATTTTAGGCTTACAACAAACTACATAGTACAATTTCGTCTTCAAAAGAGTAGTATTTAGCTAGAATTTTTGAATACTAGTCTACCTTTTCCCAGCAGGGCACGTATGCATGTATGTACGAGTATGTATGAATTATTTGAGTTGAATTTTGAGTTGCACCTTACAAATTGCTTAAAGTGAATTAATTCATGTGTAGTGCATAACTATATGAGTAGGTACATATTCGGAAAAAAATTTATGTGTCGATAATGCAAGAGGCTTACAAATTTTCTTGAATTCTTTAGAATTCTCACTTTTCGATATTCAATAAGCTCACTTAATATTTCAGAGTTGTGCAACAGCACTATGTCAAAGCAATTTGAAGCACCACGGTGTGATTAAATTTCTTGTAAAAAAAAGAAGCACGTTGAAATTTTTTTTAAAGATAACATCGGTTCTTCAGATGCCGTTACATCCTCAAATAGTCACTGTTTTGTGTGCTCTATGGGTAAAGGTCCATATTAGACCATATTTCTTCCAAACTGAAGTCGGCCATAATAAAATAGTGAATGATGAACGCTATAGAGTCATTATTGTTGACTTTTTCGTGCCTGAATTAGAGGATGTTGATGTGTGGACGATCTTTGGTTCCAGCAATACGGCGTTACATGCCATACAGCCAATGACACAATCAATTTATTGAAGGAAACTTTAGGTAAGCGCATTACCTTGCCTTGTGGGCCTGCGGCGTGATATCCAAGATCGTGGAATTTAACACCCTCGACTTTGTCTTGTAGAGTTATGTAAAGCCGATTGTCCACTCAGATAAGCCCGAGGCGAATGACGCCTTGACAGAGAATATTCGGCGCGTTATTACTGACATACGACTCTAACTGCAGCAAAAAGTGGTTGAAAATTGATTATTGCGGTTGAAATTTAGTATTTATATTGAAGTTAATTTCTTGCCCTTAGCATTAAACTATAGTGGTTTTATTTCTTCTTGAAGGTCTCATGTCTAAGAAAAAACACAAGTAAAGCACCATCACTTTTCTAACCGCTTCCTAAAATTCTGCACTACTCCAAATTGGCCTTAATCCGCTGCTGATGTAAATTGGTCGTATATTGAGTTTCACCCCCCACTATTCTTATATTCCTATCAATGTGCCACATTTTGAAATATTTCTAGAATTATTAATGTCACAGCTGTCAATGCAATTTTTTCGCTCACACAACAATGAGTTGCTCATCACTCATTTCCTTTTTGCATTTATTGCATGCCACAAATGTCCACATGAAAGACAATGCAATGATGGACTAGTTGACCGTTATTTGCACACATACGTGCACACATATTTATGTATATTGTAGTATGTACAAGTACCCTGCAAGGAAAAATACTAGTTGCTAACTAGAATCCAACTAGTTTAAATTTTTACACCAACTAGTTCACTTTTTCAATTTTCCATGTAAGCGACTGGTATTTTTAACACGGCGATGTCCTGCGAGCTGACAATTGTCCTACTATACATTAGCTTCATACTAGTTGTATACTAGTTCATTTAGGCATGTCGAATTTCTACTTCATCAAAGCATATAAATAAATAAATAAAATAAAAATGATGGTGCCGACTGCGAGATCCGAACCGGGACCCTCACGCACCGCCGTGAAGACCTCTAACCGCGTTGTAGAGATTAACGAAATCTGCACACTTCAACAGTTATTTTTAGGAAATTAAACTCAGCCATTGGGTTACTAAAAACAACAACAACATATGAATGAGAGAGTGGTGAAAATTTCTGGTTCACCAAAACTTAAAAAAAAAAAATTATGCCTCTAAAGGGACTCGAGAAACCAGGAATCTAACGCACTACAGCGATAAACTCTAACCAGTCCACTATTTAGACGATGTAACGATCAAAGTCATTTTGCGCACTACAACAGAACATTAGTATAGAATGGAATTCAGCCGCGGCGTGCCGATATAACAATAACAAAGAGTGGTGGAAATTATTATTTCTCCCATTACTGGTGGTCTTCTTTACAAATAACGAACTGGTATGGTTTCATCTTCAAAATACTAGTATTTAAATAGAATTTTTGCATACTAGTTGGTTTTTCCCTGCAGGGTATGACGAGGTTCATAATTCTCGTCTACGGAATAGAGAATACACGTAAGTCTTAAATGAAATTCCTCTTGGAAAATGCATATATGTATGTATGTATGTACATGTCTGTATGTAAATAAATGCAAAAATTTAAATTTATGGGTTGCTGGCATGAAAATACGTATACACGTATGTATATTTGGAACTGAAGTGGCCAATGGGCGTAATATTAAAAAAAAAACACATACAATTGTAAATTCACCCACATGGTAGCAGAGGTATTGATGCTAGAAGTATGCAATAATAATTATGGAATTCCTTTTTTTTTACTTCAACCTACTGTACTTTCATTTCTCTCTTTTCCGCAAATTTTGTTGAAAATTACCTTTGATCCTTTTCTCTTTCCCTTCTACTTCAACTGGATCTCATCTAATGCTGCAACGAATTGGTTTCTTGTAGTGTTTCGTTCTTTAAATTTTCTCATTTTTTTCATTTTCTGTAAATTCGCCCATTTCAGGTCTCCATTGTCATTGAAGCAATCGCTACGTTGCCAAGTCTCAGCCGCAGGTGGTATTTCATATATATTGGAGAAGAGCATTTCTACGTTATTGCCAGCGTTGGAATGCTTAACAAAAGCACATTCATTGCCACTATTTGACATATGTTCTTGCAACTTTACTGTGAGTTCGGGTAGCACACGGTCGCGAAAGGTGTTGGCCGCCAAAATGTCTCCTGTTCGAGCCATATTTTTCACCGTAGTCTTTGTTGCATTCAAAACTTCTTTATTCTCCTCTAACCTCGGCGTTGGCATTTCGTCGTGTTTGTTAGTTTTTGTATTTCGCTCTCCCGTCGCTTGACATGCTTGCAACTCCTGAAGCGTTGAGCTCGGCATTGGCGCTGATATCTCCATTTGACGTAATCTCTCTCGCTCCATGTAAATTCTGCTCGTTGGTAGCATGATTTGTCTACTCCTTTTAGGCATTTTCTCTTTACCTTAAAACTTTTTCATTGGAGAACACTAGAGAGGAACGTGTTCGCTGGTTGTAGAAATAGTTCCTCTCTTCAGCATCCATTGCGATCTCGGCACTTCATCGTTTTATTTTTGTTTGATTTTTTTTTAATTATTTTTTATTTTGAATTTATTTACACATAATAAATTTTGATTCTAAAAGTCAATGTTATTGAAAGTTATTGATAAAAAAGAAAAATTCCGAAAATATTGTTGAATATTGCAGTACATTAGAATGAAGGAATTGAACCAGGAAAACGGTAAGGCATCTGTGTGGATTTTTTTATTTCGTTTATTTATTTTTTGAGTTCTTCAAATATTTATCAGCAGATTGTCAATATTTTTACTTTGATTACGCTCATCCTCTCCATACTAGATCTTCAATGCCTTAGTAGTAACTGGAAGGCTAATGGCCATGATCATGGAATAGTATTTTTTGCATTAAGATCTGCTATGACTGCATATATCAACAGACCAAAGTTCCTACATTTCGAACTATCGCAGAAATCTTAGAACCTGATAGAAAACTTCGTTCTTACTTACGTCCGTGAAATGACGCTGAAACGATATTTCGGCCAAACTCCCACTCCAATTTGTTGTGTGACTCTTGATGTGTTTACAAAAATTATGATGCCTAAAGTCTTACACCGCTTCGGAACATTTCCTGAGGGAAAATGACTGCATCTAGAAAGAATAAATTTCTGTTAGTTTAAATGCTTGGCCTGATGGTATTCAAAATCGCAATCCTACACAAGGAAGCTTTCTACTTACTCCACACCAGTGGCCGGAAATCTCTGAGCTGATGGAAAAAAACTCGTAATTAAATATAAATAAAAAAATTCATTTTCTTATCCTCCTCTTAAACGAGAAAAACACGAAACTTGTTCAAATTTGAACTGATAATTTATTATTTCATTTTGAACTGGTATGAGTCTAGTAAATTTCTGATAGAATTCTGACAATTATCATCTTGTAATAAAAGCTCATCATAAAAGTTGACCGGCCAATCGGAAAGGAAAAAAATACAGTAAATTCAAAATTAATGGGAAATGTTTATATCATTCGAAAGAACATTCTTTGGCATTTATTTTTTAAAGATTATCCCTTTCAATTGTTGGTCGCGGCTACGTCGCAGATAGCCCATCCATTGAGTCCAATTTTTGATGGCTCGTTCGAGCATTCGCCTGATGTTTTGTTCAAAGGCCTGAATCGGAGCGAAATTGTCCGCATAGACTTTACATTATACATATCCCCAAAGAAAAAGGTCTAACGGCGAGATATCACATGATCTTGGTGGCTATTCGACCAGCCCAAAGCATGCAATTATCTCAATAAATCCATAGATTAATGCGATGAATGGGACAGGCGATGTCGCGGAGATCACGAGCTTCAATTTCAGAATCATTTGATTGACTGCATACAAGAATGCGCACTTGGAAACTTCTGCTAGACCGGCGTAAAACCTTAAAACCTTTCTAGATTTGTATGAACCAAAACAAAGCTCTCGCTTAACGTGACTGATTTAACAGATAATTTGTGAAATGGTTTGCTCGCTTGTTCAAAACTTTATCCGGCTTGGTGTTAGGAGGGACGAGACCTGGGAAATATCGTGGTTTTATCTCCACTTTTGACATTGACCTAACCAAGCTTTCTACAGATTTTGCGTTTGTTAATCGATGTTCGTAGCGAGTCCGCTTATAAAATTCGATGTATCAAACAACTGAAGTCTCATAACCTCTTGGTGAGTCCTTTTACCGAAAAATCCGTTTTTCCGATGAGCTCATTTTCACCTCGGCTGCATGAGAAACTGCCGCATCGATAAAACATACCCAAGGTGTGATGTTAAGTGCGGCATGTTGGCCGACGGAATGCAGTATTATTTATCTCCATTGGGGCACGACAATTTTTTCTTATTTAAACTCCTCAAGCAAATATAACAAGTCTACCAAAAATGTTAGCTTATATGCAACCAGTCATCATTCGGGGAAAAATACGTAATATTAATTAAGAAAAAAAATAATAACTTCAATTTTTAGTGCATTTTTCACCACGTATAAAATATCGAAAAGAAAGTATGAGAGAGAAAACACGAAATGAAAATATTGTATTAAAAACACCAAAGGACCGTAGAGCTCGACTAAGTAAACAATGCCGCCAAGGGAATGCAACTGAAGTACGCTGTCTGATGGCAGTTAATCCATAGACTGCAGTTTACAATAATAGCAGTTGCGATTTAAGTAAAATATATTAATATACATAAGTACATGGCAGACCTGGTAATGTGTGTATTTAAGTGGGAAATAAAGTGAAATTCTGTGGATTGACTGCCCTTAAGTAAACTCCGCCGTCGGTTGCAAGTTGAACGTGGAAAGTTTGCAGCAAAAGCAGTTAAATGACTTGGCAATAAGCCAATGCTGAAATATTTTTAATAATGTCACCGTTGCAACGCAGCAACGCCCTGCTATGTGTGCGTATGTGTGTGCACACAATTAAATATTCATGAAATCCGCCATTAATGAGTTGGATAGTCAAAAGAACAATAATGTGCATTTTTCAACACATACAAACTCAGTTGACATGCAGCTCTCGAAGCAGAAGACATAATTTTTATACGAGGGTTGCCTTTTTTATTTTTGGGGACTTGGCAACCCTAGTGTTGTAAGCTGGCAATTGATAGCTTTATCGTACAGTTTGACATTTTTGATGCGGTTAATACTCAGATTGATTTGGCACGTGTTCGTGTTGTTTACAGTAACTTAAAATATCATCTCGTCCCAAAAATGGATTTAAATCGCGATCAATTTCGTTCTACTACCTTTTCGGATTAACACGGCAACAATGCATCCATGAACTTAATTCAATTTCTGGTGAAGAAGCTCCATCAATTACCAGTGTTTATCGATGGTTTGGTGAGCTCAATCGAGGTCGCAGATCACTTCAAGAGGAGTTGTTGTTCCGGAGACTATTGAGCAGTGGGCAAACTGATATTGCAAGTCTGTAATGTAACATATCGTGAGATTGAGCCAACTATAAGCAATAATGGGACCAGCATGTATTGAGTATTGCATGAACATTGCATTTCGTTGGATGTCACACAATTTGTAAATCACTCAAAAAAGGTTTGTGTCGTTTGGGCGAGAAAAATGTTCAAAAATCATCACGACACATCATGACTGGTGACGAATCGTGGATTTACGCGTCGCACTGGATGCATAGATTTAATGAGTCATCCACCGATTAGTTCCGACTTGGCAGCGAGTGATTTCTTTTCATTCTTCTTCCTCTTTACTGGTTTACAAGACTGCGGTATTCATTTCATCTTTTCGCTGTTTGGTGACAATTGGAGTGAAGGCCTTCCCCTTCCTCTCTGAAGGTCATGCACTAGCGGGTACTACATCGAATACATTCAAAGCTGAAGTATTCTTATCCATTCGGCGGTATTCGCCTTTTCCAACTCGTAGAGGACGCAAAACCTTTATCTCGAAAACTCCTAATGCCAAGTCATCAGATATTGTCATCGTTCATGCCCCCGCACCATATAGCAAGACGGAAACGATGAGGGGCTTGTAGAGTTTAGTTTTGGCTCGTCAAGAGTGGACTTTAGAAAGTAGCACCTGTTGGCAAGAATGATTCTGCGTTGAATTTTTAGTCTAACACTATTGTTGGTGTTAACACAGGTTCCAAGATAGACGAAGTTATCTACGACTTCAAAGTTATGACTGTCAACAGTGACATGGGAGCCAAGACGCGAATGCGATAACTGTTTGTGTGATGACAGGAGATATTTCGTCCTTCGCTTCTTTATCCACTCTAGAAAAAGTAGAACTCACGCCGCGGTAGTGGAAGTCAGTTATGTCCATATCATCGGCGTACGCCAGCAGCTGTACTCTTATAGAAGATTTCACCTTCACCTTTTACCGTACGTAAAAAATAGATTGAGAGGTCAACGTTTTTCGACACCTGAAGAGGCGCTAAAGGTTGGTTCAAACGCATGCAAAAATGTATAAAACTTAATGGAGAATATTTTGAAAAAAAATAAAGTGATTTCCGATGATCAATATTTGTTTTCTGTTCTCTAATCAAGAAAAATGAAAAGGCAACCCTCGTACGTATGCACTTTTCCATATTAATTTCATTCTCTCTCACAACGACACTTGACTACGTGTATAATAAGATTCAAAGTGGTTTTTGCTAATTGCCCAGCATGTCTCAATTGGCCGCCAGTATGCAGGCGTTAACAGCAAAAATATAAATATCACCTTAATTAATTTTTTATTATCATTCTTGAAAAAAATTTAAAAATACGAGTATATTTACTTATAATAATATAAAATGATTTCTTACTCGAAGCTCAGTAAAATTAAAATTACCACTACTCTTACACTTGAACAAGAGTGAATTGGTTGTATGCAGCCGACATGCTTATAAATATCTTCAACTGGTTGTTGCTGGTTATGACAGTGAAAATGGTAATTTTTGAATAATATATACAAAAAAAAAATAATAATATTTCAAAGAAACGTTGCGTAAAAGCTGAGAAAAATCATGAAACTTTAAATTGATTTTCTCATGTGTGTAAGTGCATAGAGAAGCATACTCTCTCTCACTCTCAGGCGCTTGTTGCATTTACTATGTACTACATATATGTAGACACCATGTGTGCGCAAGCTTTGTACACCTGTCTAACTCAAAAGTGTAAAAAATACTCACACAATACTTGTATTCGGCGAAGCCAAATGTTAGGAAGGGTGAGCTTTTGGAATTTTTCACTATTTAAAGAGAAAACTATCAAAGGAAAGACAATTTAGAACAGAAAGCAATCAAGTCCTGGTTTGACCAATATCCACAATTATAGAAAATTAATATTTATAATAGCGTTTGTCCCTCAGCAGGGAATGTCTACCCCTCCGAGTGTATTTCAGATATGAAATATAAAGTTCCTCATAAAAAATTCATCGGCCATTCGAAGGCGGCTTGGGATAAACTGTAGGTAGGTTCCTCCATTTGTTGGAAAACAACAAGATGGATACCATGAATTGGAGGGGGAGCTCTTCAACAGTTATATAACGCCATATATATACAATATATATATAAAATGAAGCACGACAGATCCCTAAAAAATGCATAGCCCCAAACCGTATTGGGTTAGGGGTTAAGGTTGTTAAGATTTCTCATTGCAGCTGGTTTCCAGTTAGCGGCATACAAGACCAGCTGCGCGAGTTGTTATGTAAAGAGCTGGGATACATTTGTATAGTAGGCCGCTTGCCTCAACACCGAAAGCCCACTCACAACCGAACCCTTGAAGAGACGCATCCTAAAACAAATACATCGTTATGTACCTTTGTATATACACCGATATCTTACCGACTGAGTTATTCATATATGACGATGAAAAACTGAAAAGTTGCATGTAACAGTTACTTTACTGATAGTATGCGCCAAAGTGAGTGAATGCCAGGTCTCTTCGATAGAGTCTCCATCCCACAACGAATTAGACACCAAATTTCCGTTCCTTTATATGTTCGCTGTAGTAAATTGTGATAAGAACCTACTTGATTCCGTCCTTTTCCCGTCTATCGCATTTCTTGGACGGCATTGGTATCAGCTTTTAGTATGAAATTGGACTTTAGCGAACCCATAAAACGAATAAGTTGGAGTGGCTCCAAACGGGTTGGTTACCGCGTGCTAAGTTAGTACTGCTTATCCAGGACTACATAAGAAAGCAAGGAGAATCAATTTGATAGTGAATGAAAGAAGAAATATATTTTGTATCAAACAATCCGTCAGCCCACTCGCTCGGAGTTTCGCTTCCACGTCACGGATGACAGTCATAAATTTGAAATCTCAGAGAATAGTCAATTTCGCTAACAATGCCAGCCTTGAAAACAAACGCTGGCAATATTTTTTATATGGGGTTAGACCTGTTCTTCTGGTGGAAAATTAGTCAGTTAAGCCCTGACCTCATAATTCAATATATATGCTCAGTTATGAGATAGCTTAATTTGGCATATAAGTTTTAGATAAGTCCACGAAATTTAATTTTACTCCACCGATCAACTCTAATGTTAACTTAAATAGCTTCCAGGCAAATGCTCGATAATACACGCGCACAAATACTTCACTTGTCAGCTTGACTGATACTCCGTCAGCTTCCTTTGCAGTCATAATTTTTCTCTTTTCTCTTCCCTCGTTCTATGTATGCTTGTGCTATCTTTAAGTAGCACGCAAGTGCATATCGAAAGCGCATGCTTACATCTGAATATATATATATGTACTTGTATGCACATATGGAAGATATTATGGTAGCTCTTTGTCGTATTAAAAGAAGGAACTCAGAACATCCTCAGCAGCTGTTGCCTGCCACATATTTACGTTTTGCGTGAACACACGCTTGAAAAAATTCGCTTATTCACCATTCACCTACACGATTTGAATAATGATTGCTGTTGCGCTCATACGAGTATATGTATTTATATGAGTATTAAATGCTTTTGCGGAAGTTGTAAGCACAAAGCGTGTCTCCTTTTTGTTGCATGCAACTCTTTGATGCTGCGTAGATCTCTTCTATTCTGCAATTTTGATTTTTTACTTATATTACTTTTTTGCTTCTCTTTGTGGAAGGAAATTGCTTGCTTAGCATTGATAAAGAAGGTGAGTATACTTCTTTTCCTATTTTTTTTAATTCGCAGTTTTTCTCTTTACGGTTTTTCAGATTTTGCGATTTTTTTTAGATTATACGAGGGGATTAACAAAAGTTTGGTAAGTTGATCAGAAAAAAAAATTATTTTTGTATTTATTCGTAATATTTGTTTTTTTTTTTTGTATCTTCTCTACATACTCGCCACTGATTTCAATGCATTTCTTAAGCCTATAGATCCACTTCTGAAAACTCTCTTTCTTCCTGTTTTCCAACAAGTGTTTCAAAACTTTTGGTAAGCACTCTTCGGTGTACCATTTTGCAGTTACCGTTTGATCCTTTTCCAGTAGAATAGCAGCTACGATTTTAAATCGGTTGAAGTAAACTCACATCATTACTTTTGCTGCTGCTTTTTGTTACTTAGAGTTTGCAGGTGGGTTTGCTCCTATTGGCATCCATACCATGGACTGCTCTTTGGTTTCTGGATCGTACTTATAGAACCAAGATTCGTCACCAGTATCGACGTACTAAAGTTGCTAGACTGACCATTTTCGAATTTGTTTAGAAAAAACTTAGCAAAATGCACTCGAGCGTATTTTTGGGCCTCATTTGGGCCATCATTTCTTGTGTCAGTTGTGTCTATGTCAATTGTCCCATGTCCACTTCTCCCAAGAAAAAGTGTTCCTCATGTCAATTTGAGCAACATGTTACCTGTGTACCAAATTTTATGTAAATTAAACTTTTCGAAAAATGCTTTCCTATCGCGGGAACACGTCGTACGCAGAACATACCCTCCAAGTTTCAAGTCTGTAAGATCAGTGGCTTATGCTGTAAGTTGATCTGTCAATCATTCAGGGCAAAGCCTTTTATATACAATACATATTATATATATCTAGCTATACCCTGCAACGCTTCGCTGTACAATACTCAATGAATGTATAAAAAATCAAACACTAGATATCTTGTCAATGTACGAAACACATGTATGCATGCATGCATGTAGATATTGTCATAAATAGACCATGAACTTTGTTGATAGTGATTGCAAATGCCAGTCGAACAGAGAACTAGAGGCGCTTGAATTGAAAGTGAGTATCGGACGAACTGGTAGGGATTCGAGATATAAGGATGTCTTCACCTTTGAAGGTCCCGTCAGAATTGTTGCTTCTATTACATTCCACTGTAATCTTTTGGCTACAAATCGTGCTCCGCTGCGGAGTTTCGGCTAATTAATACCCGTATCATCCAAATGGGTATATCAAAATTCAAAAATTCTGTTGGTTAATTGACTATTTCATCTGATTCCAAGTCAATAGTCAACGACTTATTTCAGAGGCATTCGCATTCAATGTTGGATTGCGTTCGTGGAAATCTTAGTTTGTTGCAGCGAGGATGGATCACTCACTCAACCACACATAATCCCTATAATTGATTTGGATATTTGTGAATACTCCATAAATCAATTCTTCTTTTGATGTCATAATATTGATATTAATAATGAAATCCGTCCGGAAGTCCGCTCAATTGACATTTTGTCGTTTCCCATTTCCAGTAACAGGCGGCGTGAAAATAAATCCGCTGATAGGTAATTTTGAGGGTTGCAAATATAAATCAAACATCTTTAATTTTGGAACAACCTAAAACATAATTCCTTTTTTGCAACGTTGCCAATTTTCTTAGAAGACAAATTCTGAATGACTCTTAACTGCTGCTTTCACACTTTTCATTTTCTTCAACATTGTCATAATTTTTACTCGAAATTTTTGATCAAGCCGTGGAGTTAAATAAGTTTTTTCTTTTTTAAGCAACGTTGCCAGTTTTCCTCTCCTCACAACATTATCGCTTTTCATGAAAACAAAATATATAATTAATAATATTCCTAACTAAAGCAGTAATTAAATAAATTATAATATTAGGAGCTTTGATGATAAAATTGGTAAAAAATAAAGCTTACTTCGCTTGATCTCATGGAAAACCAAGCTTTGGGTCTCTTTTCTCTAATAAGAAGCGCATATGAATACCACTTACATATTATATAACATCTTTAGCATAAACCGCAAATGATATTTCTCTGGGGATAAATTGTGTGAAATGCCAATTTACCGTTAGATTACATGTAATGACAATATAAATGATTGTTGACAGAATACACACATTAACGGCAAATAACGAATTGATTGCCTGTGATCAGGGCTAGGCGAGCAGTGGAGTGTGAAATTGAGTGAGAAAGACATTAGAACCAATGTGGTTGAGGTTAATGAACTGGACCGTACGACAACTAAGTGTATAGAACGAAAAAAAAAATGGATGAAGATTTCAGTTAATACGTTGTTTTTGTCGTGGGTTGTCATATATTTTATATTTAGAAGGTAATAAATTTGATAATATAATACATCTTTCAACGGGCTCCTCCTCAAATTTCTTTGGCGCATTCTGATGTTTTTCCAACAAATGAAAGAAACTGCATAAAAAAACCTTTGCTTTCATATTGGTTACTTGTCGAGTCTGGATTTAAGCTCACGACCCTGTAAATGGACCCAACTATCGATTCGTGCTAAAAAAAGCGCCGGTTAAATCTGTTGAGGTCCAAGCTATATGATGGCTGCGTCAAAGCCAAGCTCCGTCAATTCATCTACAATTGAACAATTCTGGGCAATTTTTTTGTAGAGCTGGTTAATTGTTGACCGTAGAGCTCGGTATTAAAAGTTTGGTCTAGTTGTAGTAGCTCATAATTGACAATTCCCTTCGAATCCATCCATATACTCAGCATCACCTTACTTGCCGTCAATTCAGGCACTGAAGCCACGATGTTTCCGTTTTCTATTCTAGTAAGTAGCGTTTCTTTGTTGGTATTTCTGTTCATTAAATTTTTTTAAGTTAATTCAAATCAAAATAAATTTTCACACAAATGACGATTTACTCAACTTTCTCTATCGAAGCTTGGTTGGTAGGAGGGAGAGGATCCTTAGATGGAAAGAAAAATGTCCATACATTTAGTATTGTCGAGGAGTTTGGAGGTGAACGTCTTATTTGACAAATGTTAAGATGCTGCGGGATGAACATATATTGGGTCGAGCTCTCAGGTAAGCTCTGGGTGAAAAATATGAGATGGCGATTTATTGAAGATTTATTTGAGTGCTTTGGCTCTTCCAAATTGGTGGAGTGAGGGAAAGCTCCAGGCGATATTGAAAGCCAAAGTTATACCACAAACATAATTGAAATATCAACTTTGAAACATGAGTTAGTTTGCCACAATCGGAGTAATGTTGCCCTGAATAAGAGCATCAGCACCATCTAGAGTCCAAAATTGCCGTGTCTTGTTTTTATTTTCAAGTATTTTTAAGGTCTGTACTTCACAGCGAGCGAGAGAGAGGATACGCACAATCTCTCTCTGACTTAACCTCGTAAATGTGAATTTTCGATTGCAGCTGATAATTTAAATTGATATCTTCTGGTGTATAAGCAACCAATATCGATTCACATATGGGATTTTCGCTGACTGCGCTGAACACATTTGGCTTGAAGTCAACATTGTCATTACCGCTATTGCTCTGAGCACAATACCATTTGCAGTGAGCTCCTCGTTTATCTCTTTGCCAATATATTTTAGGTTGTTTCAGTTGTTGTTGTTGCTGCTATTGTTGTTATTATTGACTGTATTGGCAATGCATTGTGCTATCTACATTGTGTACCCATACCAACGGCGGTTGCGTGGCATTAGCGAAAGCAACGCTTTCAAGTTCTACACTGCGTATGAGTGACAAAAATGCTTACTTTCTTTCTTACATCGCGTTTGTCCTCAATGGCTTTGCACTTGTGCACTTGCACACATCCGTTGTGACAGGTGGCGCTGCATATGATTGCGTTTGACAATTGATTACCTATACCATATACACATGTACGAGTATGTATTTATGTATGACATTGCAATTATGATGTGCCATATCTTCCAATATGCCCAACCAGCAACAACTGCTACGTCGAATCGTGTCTCCGCAGTTGCACTCTATTTGACTTTGTCAACGTGAATGTGAAGATCGCACTAATGGTTTCCGCTTGACATTCCACGTCACTTTCGTTGCTTTATTTTTATGATTTTCACATTTCTCTTCATTGTTCCGGTATTCGGAAATCGCTTCATTGGCATTGGTAAAATGTCACATCACGCTAAAACTGAGAGATATTAAACTTGAGGAGCATTTGACTGAAATGTTAAGGAACACCGTACTCAGAACACCGTTGTTGCAGATTATTTATTTTCAAAAGTAAAGCAAATGTTATGGGTTATCCATTTTCCGGTTTAAAACATAAACGTACGAGGGTTGCTATATATATTTCTGGCCTAATAATGAAAATACGAATATTTATCAACGAAAATGGTTTTTTTTTGGATTTGGCTCGTCTTGGAAGACCCACACGGTCGATTGCTGTTTTGTTTCGGGCTCATACGTATAGATCCATGATTCGTCACCTGTGACGATCTTGTAAACGTCTTTCGAAGCACCGCGAACGTATTTTTTCAGCATTTCTTTACTCCAATCCACACGAACCTTTTTTTGAGCGACTGTCAAATTGTGCGGGATCCAACGAGAACAAACCTTTTTTACGGCCAGGTGTTCATCCAATATCGAATGTATGCTGGTGGGAGAAGTGCATAGGCATGCCTCTATCTGAAGGTATGTTACATGACGGTCTTGCATTATCAGTTCACGTACAGCATCGATGTTTTCTGGCACACCGTCTGTTTTTGGACGACCTTCACTGAATTCGTCTTTGAGTGAGCGTCGGCCACGATTGAATTCGTTGCACCAGTTTTTCACAGTGCTATAGTATGGTGCTTCATACCCATTCAAAGATTTTGGTTCATCGATGCACTCTTGTCGTGATAATCCACGTCGAAAGTTGTGAAAAATGATGGCACGAAAATGTTCACGAGTTAGTTCCATTTTTTGGCCGAGATGAATTTTTTAATTCCCTGTAAATAAAACAATTCACTATTAAATGACAAAACGTTCTGAGTGATGTTATGCTAAAAAATGTCAAACTTTCCAATGGAAATGTCAGATTGCACCTGGCAACACTTAGTGTTGCCTAGGCCAGACCTATATATAGCAGCCTACGTAAAATAATGCATTAAAAATATTTTTTTATTAGATTCCTTTTTTAATAAAGGTTTGAACCCTGGCATTATACTATGTGAAACACTACATGACTCAAATATCTGCTTCGTGAACTCTTGCAAACTTCGAACCGCATTTTCGACTACTTTCGACACAGATTGGACGGTATCTCAGCCATAACTTGACGAATGTTGGTTTTCAAGTGCTCAGGATCCGCATAAACACGGTCACACGGCGTAGCCCACAAAAAAAAGGCCAACAGTGTCAAATCGCACGATACCTGTGGCCAATTGACGTCAGCTGTACGACAGATCACTCGACCGGAAAATTTCTTTCGTAATAAATCCATATTCACTCGTATTGTGTGGCATGTGGCACCATCTTGTTCAAACCAAATTTTGTCCAAGTTCAAGTCGTGTACTTCAATTCCAGGCCAAAAAGACTTGGTTAACAAACGACCCAAACGCTACGAATTGACAGTGGTAGCCCTTCCGTTGCCGTTTTCTAGGAAGTAAGGTCCAATCAAACTTCCGGACCAAAGAGTGCACCAGACAGTAAGTTTCTTCAGTGTAATGAAAATTGCTGCAGGCCCAAGTGAGACAATTTTGTTTAATGTGAGAAATGTGCCTCATCGTTGAAGACAATTTTATTCAAAAAAGCGTAATCCACTAATTATTGTTCACACCCAATCGATGTAGGTATGTGCGGCATTGTGAATGGTCAGCTGGCTTCAGTTGTAGATCCAATTGTAAAATGTGCCGTAAGAAAGTCCCAGCTCTTGAGAACGTCGGCGATTGGAACTATTATGTTCACCATACCCACCCTTTTGACTAAAACTAAACATGTTTACCTTGACACTTAAGTTTAACAGTTGTCAAAATTAAGCTCCAGTTTTTTGAAAGCACGAATTAGGTCAACCTATATAAATTATTATCTAAATCGTATACAAGAATGCCTTGGTGCCAGATTTTGCGAAAACATTTTTGAGTTTCTACTGATTTATCAACATACCTAGGTAACCAAGGTGTTCAAGAAATGTTTCAAATTTATAAGCTAACCGGTTTTTTAAACACTTTCCAGTACAAAACAAGTTTTAGTGACGTAATTGTGGGGTTAGCTACCTCTTTTATGGCAACAATCAGCAGAGTCGAGTCAGCGGGCTCAGTAGTTTCACTTTGGCTTAATCGTTAGCCACGCATAAACTAAAATAAGTGTGTAAACGATTTGTCTTAGGTCGAGAGAGCTGGTTTAAGGAACTATATCAGAACATTCAACATCTTCAATAAGCAGAGCATGCCTCCTCCATATTAAGCAGTAATGTGTAATTTGAGATTAACAAGTTTAAAGCGCTTTTCGGTTAAGAACTGAATGGCGCCCGACCAGATAGTGACATTAGTAGTGCCTCAGAACTTCATATTTCCCATTTCATACTTCAAACTCTGCGGTTCTATCCTAATTAGCATTTCGAGGTGATGTGTGAACACTATAAAATCATTGGCACACAGTAACTCTGTAACCTATCCTAAGTTTGAGAAGTTCCAGAACATTAAGTGTTGCTTTTAGTTAGCCTACTTGCATTATAGAGCGACTGAACGTAATCGTGAATTAGTGGCGTACATGTTCGTCTATCTCTGCGCGGTCTTACACGTTTGATCGGCGAGCCTTTAATGGTATTCTCAGTATTTTCTCGTTGTAACTCTCACTTTGGCATCGTACCAACAAAAATCTGGTGAGATATCTTCTAAAACCCAAATGTGAAAATGTAACACCCGGCTCCACAATTGATAACGATGGTACAGACGTTCCATTAACCGACTATGAAGAAAACCGAATAGTAAATATTCGCCTGCAGAACAACAAGGCGGTGGTGGAAGCCGATGACTTCCCGGCTGAGCTATTGAAGTGTGGCACAACGATTGGAACACTAGTGTGCTCTGTCCAATCCACAAAAATGAGTTAATTATCATGCGTACTTTGTGTAAGCTTAAAAACTACCATAAATAAACTGGATCTCATTAGTATAGGTATCAACACACCTTTGATAAGATATTCACCATGCGTCAATCTTCTTGGATAAGAAGCGAGTGGAATGTGTTTGGTAGTAAATGAGGGCAATACGAAAGATCTCTTGTCCTCTAATAAACGGTCAAAGATCTCACGCCACTGTTGACAGTCATATCTTTGAAGTCGTAGTTAATTTTGTCTAACTTTAACACCAAAAACACTGCCAGCCTTGAGATCCACCACAGAATTGCTCTTTTAAACTGGTGCTACGTTGAACTGAGTAGGCAACTAAAAAGTCAAGCCCTCTCCCGACAAACGAAAACTAAACTCTGTGAGTCGGTTAACATTCCAGTTCTGCCTTATGGTGCAGAAGCATGGACGATGACAATGACTTATGAGTTGGCGGTTGTAATTTTCGAAACAAAGACTTCGCGAATGGTTTATGGATCGTAGTGAAATTAAAGCTGTACCACATACTTCAGCGAAACAGCGGTTACGCTGATTTCGCCACGGTGTCCAACGATGTATGAAAGCATTCCAGTTTTGAAAGTTTTCGACGAAATACCCTTCGGTGGGAAGAGAGCAAGAGGAAGACCTCCAAAATCCGGTTCATTACAAATGAATTACTGTAACAGGAAAAAGCTGTATTTTATTAGCTATTAAATTACTCTTTAATCCGTTTATTGCCAACAAAAATACCCACCACATCATCGTCACACTTCCACAACCTCCCTTTTTCTGCTTTCCATTTCAACCGGCGCAATTTATTCAAATTCAAAGTATTTTGCAATTGTAATATTAATGACATTTTCCGCTTTAAAGGAGCACAATTTAATCCGATTTTTATTAGCGGCAAACAGTGACTTCTGGCATGGTAGCGTAAATGTAATTGTTGTAGTTGTTGTAAATGCACAATGAGAGTGCTAAAGAATTAAATTTCCTGTTGCGCTTTTACCAATGCACCTACATACACATATAGTTAAGTATATATATGGGAAATTATTCAAAAGCATTACGTGCAATACTCGCTGCACTCACTCACATACACACACACACATACTCGACGCTAATTGGCATAAGTACGCTTTCACCTCAAAGTTAAATTAATTGTGGAACTCATTTAGTAACCACAATGTGGCGGTAAAGCAGCTGCAGGCGTGTCAAACACTCACGAATGTGAAGAACTCACACAACCACACGTACCTACATACATATATAGGATATGAAATCGCAATAGAGAGGAAAAGAAACAGTGCTTTAAAGTAGAATTGGAAATTGTATGAGTACCACTAACCAACTGCGCAGGCAGGGAATAGGGATGTGAAACCCATACATATATGCATTGCAAGGGTGCCTGCAGGGAATTAGTCGTGATTCATATAGATAGGATTTTCTTAAAAAAGTCTGTTGATACGTTGTCGTTTATGGTTCGGATACTGTAACAGTTCATCATACACAATCGTCGCTGAATCGTAAGAAACCCAACGCAAGCGGTTGTGGTCGAAGGATAGTGAGCCAAGCCAGGATTGACGGATTATAACCGGTGAAGCGATTTTCAACCGAGCTCCTCCTCTATTTTGTGGTTTGCGTCTTGATGTTTTTCCAATAAATGGAGGGACCTACAGTTTATACTATTTCGCCTCCGAGCGGCTGATGGTCTTTTAGGAGTAGACTTTATTACATATCATAAATACATTAGGAGGAATGGCATTTCCTGCCGAGGGGCGATCTATTTCTATTAACTCGAATGTTACATATAAAGTATCTTGCAAATGATGTATGTATGTTAAGTTTTTCCTTATTCGAAACGATCCTTTTCAACGCTAGAGCTCAAGTCTTTTTTTTGGTAGTATTAAATACAACCAAATTGCTAAAATAATAAATTATACAATATCAGTATCAAGTTGAAGATATTTAAGAAGCCAGCCTGAAGAGTAATTCCACTGCTGAAAATGTTGTTTTCCTTACAATAACTTTCCAAACTAGTGTACTAACTTATTATTGTATTATCTGAGCAAGATATTACATTTTTTTCCTTTGGGGCATATTTAATTACACATACTAATAGTTTTACATACATACCTATTGTTAATGGCGCTGGTTAGTGTTAAAATAAAGCTTACTGCCACCACAACATTTAATGGCACGCATAAAATTAACCATGTCAGAGCGAATAAAGGGAGTGTCTATGAGAGTTGAGAGTGGCAGCCGACCAACACAATTACATAGAACGCAGCTCTTTGCATTTGAACGAGTGTGTTAATGAAAAGTACGTACTTGCATTTGCATATATGTAATTTCTCTTTCAGTGAACTGAGTTCTTGAGCAACTATGGAGTGTGAATGCAGTGTAGTCCCTGTCCCTTTGGTTAGATATTTAAGTGCAAATAGACAATAACTTTTCCAAGTGGCCACTATTGTATTTTGATGGTAAAGTGTAATGCTAATGAGATTAAAACTTATGTATATTAGAGATTTAAATGCAGCAGGTTAAGTAGCTGTAAGTTCATTTTACTTTACGGACAAACTTTTCACTATTTTCAAATGACAATTAATTATTAAAAATTATGTGATAGAAATTTACATGGGCGAGGGCAAACGTGAGACATTAAAGCTTTTTAACCGAGAATTATCCATTGACGGAGTGTTCAGACATCTAAATCTTTGCATTGTCTTTCAAGCGATGGACACATTGGTATACTTGCCGGAAAGATGAAATAAAATCATCTAAGAAGAGGCGTTGGGCTATTTTCAAATAGACGTATTGTTTGTGTCTATGTACACTTCCACTTGACCTAACTTAACCTATTATAAGTTATTCAATTGAATATATTAGTTTAGAAACATATAGGTATATATGTACTTTTATGTAAGAGGACAGTATAGGCTGGCTTCACTGATTATCCCAGTTCTGATTTCCATATTAATTACTATATAATTTGTATTCTACTAACACCCATGCCTTCCGTAGCCTTATAAAAAAAGCTTCACTAGTAGTAATAATTTCTGATAGGGCATAATCTGCTTCTTCCATTCCAGTGTTTTGCTCTCCAAATTTGAATACAGTATTATCTCTGATGAACGGTTTGAAGAACTTTATTTTATGGCGACCTTATTACATCCAATGAATGGAAGAGATCAATAGTAGTAGTCAAGCTGGAACTGTTCGGTTATCGCCATCTAAAGTGAGAGATCCTATCTGACATTATTGTTCGCTTGTTGTTCATATGCTTTTGATATCCTTTGATGCAACATCACGTTTCGCTCATTAGTACCAAAGAAATAGCCATAAAATTAAGAGCATTGAATAAATCTTATAAATATTAATAACGGACCTTTATTACGCATAAGTGCTGCCGATAGAGTGAGTATATGTATTTACAATGTTGCAACAAACTTTAATGGCATCAGAACTCGAATTGACAACGTTACACAAGCATAGTATGGTTAGCGATGAGATAATAACAAAGTAAATAGGTATGCGAAGAAAAAAAATTTATCAAAAAGCAATGAAATAAGCGACTATGAATAATCGTTGGCTTGCCTCGACGGCAAGGTATTAAAACACTTTACTGTTGCGACGTGATGACCGCGAGCAGCAGCTGCGACAAAAACACTGCTGGAGACCGGAGACAATGCGAAATAAGAAGCGAGCGGCGGCAGCCAAAGGGATGGACGTACACTATGCATAAGTTTTGTGATTGCACAAGTGAGCTGCCTGCGAAAAGATTGAGAAGACGAACGAAGGCGTGTGGTAAATGGTGGCACGTAGTGGCTGGCGACAGGAAGCAGAAGAAATTGTAACAAATTTAAATGACTTCATTGCCGAGCACACACTGAATGTCAATGCAGCCGTCGTCGCGTTGGAGAGGCAGTACGGTTCAACTAACTATTCGTACAGCACAGCTCGGCTTCAGGGCATTACAGCAACCGCTGTATACTGCGGCTATTGTAGTTATTTCAATGACGTTGTGGCAATATTTGTTGGCGGTGCCACAGCTGCGTGCATATGACTTGAGACACTTATAACCGTCTCTGTGCACCGCTTCATCAAATGCCAACGCTCACGTTTCGCCACCACTCTGTACGAACTTTCCTCACTACAGCGCCACTTTATTGCTCTTCTCCGCTTTTTTGCCCGACTTTTGTTTGGTTTGCTTGCTTGTGTTTTCCTTCACGTCTTTCTTCATGTGCATCTTCTCTTGCGGCTTATTCGCCTGACCCGCCGCCAGCAATTCGCTTTCGTCAAGTTGTATGCGTCGGAAGAGCACTGCATCTGTGCGCACACCGAGGGGCCTTGTTACATTTTCATTAGATGCGGATGTAGATGGGGACATTGCAAAGCAGCATTCGCCTAAATTACGCCATAAGCGATGTTCCTGCGGCACTGCCAATTTATCGAGCAACTTGCTACACAACTGCGGCACAATCGGCTGCAACACAATACCGCAGATGCGCAACGTGTCCATTGTCATGGCGATTATCGTTTCCAGCCGTTCGAAATTTGCAATATTCTGCGATTTAGCTGCGTCCGCATCAGTGCCACCATCAGCTACCGGGCGCTTCAACTCCCACGGACGTGTTGTTTCGAAGAAGTTATTGGCCGCATGCAAAGTGGATATTACTGTGTCCACGACCAAATAGAAATTGTTATCTGCATAATGCTGGGCGCAACGTGCTGCAAGCATAGAGAAGAAATATATTTAAATATAATAATCATGAAAATGCTGCTAGTTGATGGTGAATAATAAAGGAAATTACAAGGAGAGGTAATGATATCAAAGTGAGCGAACGAGAGTCCGTGAATTTAGCCTGCGGACGAGACCAGAGTACGAGAGAAATTATGTGCTAATAATATGAAAGAAGTGTTTTTTTTATGAGTGCGATGTGATAGAAGCGGTACTGTAAAAATATTTATTTACTCAATTTGATTTAATGACTTCCACGGCTACTTAAGGCTCAGATTTACAAGGAGCAAATTACAAACAAATAATTAACTGCGGGATAATCAAATTATTGACTAGATTTTTATGTGAGAATGGTCGATTGAGTGAGTTTCAATTAATCACTTTCCCATCAAAGGAAAGAGTGTACTGCAGTATAATGCGCCCAAATAAATAGTAGACGACCTTTGAAGCTACCATATTATCCCAGAAGTCGAAAGGCTTCAATAGAAAGGGCGGTCGAGCTGCTCTCTCTTTGCAGCTTGTCATCATAGAGAGAATGAACATTAGGGATTTACTGTCATACTCCACGAACTCTGGGAGTTCGCCTTATATTAGACAATGGAAACAGTAAAAAGATAGATCAGCTAACTAAAGAATAGGTCCTTTTAGAATCTGAGGTAATATTTATCTTATCAGTTCTACTCATAACATTAAAATTTAATAAGAAATATTTTCCAACATAGAACTAACAGACTGTTAGAGCGAACTAAGGACTGCAGAGTGGTAAGATATCATAAGAAAGAAACTCACCAAGATTTAATTAAAGACAAAGTATCTAGACTTCAGGCTTTAGATAAAGTTGCTCTGGCGAAAAGCCACAAATGTTTAAAATATAACAAATGTGTGAAAAGCGAAGCAATTAAATTCTGAAAAAAAGACTCAAGGCTCAGTATAATAGTTGAGAGAGTTTGAGATAGTAATTTACGCGAAATTACGCTCTTGAATTCTTATAGGTTAAAATCAGGTTTACCGAAGAAATACAGAAAGAGAATAATGAATAATGAGGTATTGAACGTCGACACATAAAATGTAGATAACATAAATGTCAATATATGTCAGCGGATCTCAATAAAGCCAGTAATTTGCCCACTGTGCAGCTACAGAGTTTTTCATCAACTGGTTTTCTTTTTCTTCTTCATTGACGTGGGCACCGTTTACAGTTTTGCGTCAGCGCTATTGACAGAAAGTATCAGCTTTTACGAGTCACGCACAATTCCAATAATTGCAAGTTTGCAGGACCCTAGATATATGTAAAATAAAAAATATGGTTGCTTTTCGCTCAGAAATGCAGACCAAGCTACTATAGCTTTAGAATTGGAGGCATAGAATATTTTCAGACAGCACAAAGTCAAGTAAACGGTGAGTTCATGCCGATCAGATGTGGTGATCGAATTGCGGCAACATTTGGAGGCCTATAATGAGAAAGATTGCAGTGACCCTCTCAAATATTGGCAAGCACATTTGTGTGAAGATTAATAAAGGAAGACCTAATCTAAACGAGATAGCACATTTAGTATTCCCTCTTTTGTTTTAACTATATTTTTGATTGGTCTCACGTGAAGACTAAACTTAAGAAACACACAACAAAATTATTTTTTTTTTACTTAGAAAAATATATAGTAGGGAAATTATTGATACAATTTATCGACTGTCGGAAACACTGGTAGTACCGCGTATCGATAATTTTCGACTCTAGAGGAGAATGAGAATCTTTTCTTTTAACTAAAAACTCATGTTATACATATATCTACAGAAAGGGAGAAAATCATAGTTCCATTTATTATTATCAAATTACACAAGGCATTACAACAAGACTACTCAATTTCTACTGAGAGGCTGAGAAGTTAATTTCCAGTGAGAGGAAGAGTTGCGGTGATGCCACATACATACATAAACTCAAATATAATAAAGTACTTTTAAGAGAAAGTTGATACAAGAATAATATTTACGAGAGCTCGCCTAGAGATCTTGAAACATTGTTATGTTCATAAATATTAAATTTAGTAAGTAAGCTATAGATAAAAAACAAACAATTATGTATATCAAATTTTGCTGGCGTTTTTTAATATTTGAACATAAACCTTATATCTGAACATATTGGTTATATGGGACTTCATTTTATTGTGTTCGGAATTCGATGAATTCTGGTATGTACGATCTCCCATTTCGCGCTTTCAGATGATTTTTTGATCAAAGGCTTCACATTTAGACAGACAGATAGACGGGAATGGCTAAATCAACTCAGATCGCCGTTTTGATCTGATCGGTATAAACTGTTATGGGTCTCTCTCTTCTCTTTCTGGAATTTACATACTTTATACCAAAGTTAATATACCATTTCGTGAAAGGTAATTATATAAAAAAATATATTTGATTTATCTGTACAAAAGCTACGATTAATTAAAAAACTGAATGTGCAAAATGGTCGGTAAATATAACTTCAAAAGTCTTAGGGATAGATCAGTACTTAGCAATCCAACCGACATAAAGACCATTCATGCCCTGAACTAATGAGCTATGAGATCTCCAAGCTGAGCAAACAAGATTTGCCGAATATTTCTGAAGTTATGCATAAGACTGATTTGAAAATTTTGGAGAGGGACAACTTGATTGTAAATAGATTTCAGAGAGAAGATTTTTGCTTAGTGTAAAACAATATGAAAGATTTTTGATAAGAGCAAAACAGCAAGAGCTTACAAGTAATTGCAAAGTTTTCAAAAAGTCAATACATATTAATTGTTCATATGCACCTTTTTTAACAACAAGATTCAAGAGAGAAATCAATGAAAAAGTGATACTAATATCATTTAGAATCCACAAAATAATTTTTTTTTTCTGAACATATTAGAATTCAATTCTGAAACTTCCACGAGGGAATATATATCACCTTAGCGGCGTACAATACCGCCAAGATGACGTGCAATAATGGCAGCAATGGAGAGCACATTAACTTTTTGCTTGCCATCTCGAAAGGACTAAAACTACTCTGTAGTTGTTGACATAATTACCTACTACAACTTACTGGCATCACAAGTGAGAAATAGTTTCTCTATCCATAATTTTTCTATATATTATATTTAGAACTATCGTTGTTCGGAGCACTGGATATCAAGGCGCTCATAAGCTTAGCAGACTACTTTACCACGTATTTAATTGAATCTCCAGCTGGCGTTGCAAAGAGCTAACAAAAATGTTGCATTAAACATTAAAAACACTAAAATTCATGAAACTAATCATTCTTTAAATGGAATTATTTTTTTTTTTTGTTCCCTCATTTTTATAAAACACTTTTCAACGCTTCAAACTTTGCTCATAATTTTCATCAGCGTTGAGAAAACTTTATTTACTAATCGCACAACGAAAATGCATCGTCAAGATTTTCTTACCGAAAAATTTTCCAATTTAATGGAGCGAATTTAACCAAACTTAAATTGCTTTAATGAAAGTTCTGCGCATTTGAAACTTTACTAATCAGCCGGCGAGAGTGCGAGAGAGCGAGAGAGAGGTGAAAAAATAACCTGACTGCAACTACTGCCAGCAAGAAGAGGATTGTAATTGCTTAACTGAATGCCTGGCGCAGAGCAACAAAGCTAAACAGCGATATATTTATGTATGGTAATTACAGTTATATCGTTTATAATTTTTTCACGTTTAAAAATAAGTGCATAAATTTCCTTTTCCACTGCACCATTGTACAACGCTTAAGGCGCAAAAATCCAATTCTTAGCATTAAAGTATTGCGATAGAAAAATAAAAAAAAAACTAGCAATAAATCCACGCCCACATCCAATCCCCATTGGATTCGCGGCAAGCAGGATAATCAAAAGGTTGCGCACGCTACCTTTCGAAACTAAAGCAAATAGCTCCAAAGCACTAAGTATTAGTCTGTACAATATTTGTATGAATGTGCAGTAGTACGATTGTGTGTATGTGTTATTGCACTACCTTCAATTTGTTGCAAGGCATCCTGCAGCCGCTTGGTTGCATCCATCCGCAGCAAATCGTCAAGTTGCACCGCATGCAGGCGTGGGTAAACTTGTCGCGGATTAAGGGATTTCGCACAAGCTCGCGATAAGAGATTTCCCAGTGTGTCTGCCAGTTCAGAGTTCAGGATGCGCAAAGCTTTCACGTTGCTAAAGTCTGTAAGCGGAGTAAAAAGAGAAGAAAGAGAAAAAAAGAAAATTGTAGATAAATATGATGTATTTACGTGTTGCATATTTGAAGAATATCTTTGTGGAAATAACGCAAAATACCGCTACATATATATATGTTTGTATTTATGTATAAGAGTATATACATACAAGTAATGTAGTTTTACATAGCGGCGACAGTGTTGTGCTGTGGGGCTTACGTAACGCAATATGTTTGCCAGCTGATATATTTAAGTGAATAATTTGAAAAAAAGGAAAACAGAGAAAATTGCAAGGCCTCACAGTGGGCAAAAATCAAGAAATTTATTGTCTGCAATATCGGATTTTTTGGTATTTTTGGAAGAGTAAAGAATTAACTTTTTTTTATTTGAGTATATGTTTCATGTAGTGGGTACAAATCCTGCATACAATCGCCTTCCCACTTTAGCACGCCTCCAAACGGATATTTGTTAGCTACCCAAGGGACAAAAGTCATGAACTGCTTAAGCTATATGTAAAAGAATCGTTTCTATGCACTCCCAGGTGAATGGTACTCGATAATTTTCCTCACTTGCTTGAACTTCTACAGATTGTCCCATCTTCCAGGACCAGAATAAACTCTTGCAGGACCCAGGGAGGTGATTTTGTGACAGAGTTTAATAAATTTATGGAGAGAACACTTCTACAACCTGCTGAATGGCAGTGGCACTATGACGAGGCTCGAATAGCTATTACCCGTTTAAGCAACAACAAAGCGGCTGGAGCTGATGGCCTACCGGCAGAACTATCCAAACATGGCGGTGAAGAGCTGACAAAGTGCATGCAACAGCTGCTTTGCAAAATATGGTTGGACGAAAGCCAGCCCGACGATTGGAACCTATGTGTGTCAAGCCATCTAAAGATTTCATATAAGGTCTTATCGAGTATACTCTATGAAAGACTGATTGGGCTTCTTCAGTGTGGCTTTAGACCTGGTAAAAGTGCCGTGAAAAGAGGATCGACACAGATCACCTATTCGGCGATTTGAAAGCATCCTTTGATATCACGCAAAAGGGCTGACGCTGCGCTGCTATCTCCCGCAAAACTTATATGTTGACGCTGAGCAACACGAAAAACTCGATCAGAATAGGGAATGACCTCCTGTTATCAAACAAACAGACATAGCTTTCGCGACTTGGCTCCTACGTCACTGTTGACAGTCATATAATTTCCTCTATCTTGGAACTAGCATCAACACCAACAACAATGTCAGCATGGAAACCTACCGCAGAATCACTTATGCCAAGAAGTTCTACTTTGGGCTGACTAGGCAATTGAAAAGGAGAGTCTTCTCTTGACACATCCCTTCCTGCTCTATGGTGCGATGGCAACATGAGTTGGCACTCTACGACGAATACCGCAGCCGATAGAACGATGAGCTGTACGAGATGTACGGTAACATTGACGTAGTTCGACGAATCAAAAAACAGTAGCCGCTGGCTAGGTCATGTGGTCCAGATGGGCAAGAATACTTCAACTTTGAAAGTATCCGCCGGTGGTAAGACTAGTTAAAGAAGGACTTGACTGTGTTGTTTCGGCTATAATCGGGTGAGCGGTGTCTACACCAGTGAAGAAGAAAAAGAGGGCTACATTAAGAAGCAAAACTGTCGCACTGGTACTGTTGTGGGTCTTAGGTATCCTACACGTAACCATGAAAAGATTGACTATTTATGCGGTAAATGGACAAGCGGCATCATTGGTTCGTGTTCCAAAATCGCTTAATAAACGGCGAAGTCAACAAGCCTCTTTTTGGGCCTCATTTAAAATTCGTGGTACGTATCGAGCAGATTTCTGCGTGTATCCCAGATGATTAATTAACATACGCGATACAGCCATGGCATTCAAACCCAATTCATTAGCAATCATTTCTTGTATCAATTGTGGGTCTTCGTCGATTTTGGACTTCACCAGAGCTACAGTGACGTCATGAGTGGAAGATTTTGGTCGACCGGTCTGAAATCTTCGGAACCACTTGGAATAGAGTTTTTAAATTGAATATATGAAAGTTATTTTTTTAAATAATAATTTAAAAAATTGTTTGTATTAAATACTATTTATTGATTAATTTTTTTTATTAATATATTAAATTTACTTAGAACAAAAATTTCAAAAGCATGGAATTTTTAATTTATTTTAAGAAGAATCCTGAAAGGCGCATAAATTAAACTATAAACTATATTTGGAAAATTTTGCCTACCGAACTCTTTTCAAAAATGTGTGAAATAAATACTTCCATCATACGAGTTACATTTCACAAACCAGCCCAGTGCCACGACACACGGGTCTAACGTTTAGTTCTACCGAATTTTAATTTTCCTATATTTTCACAACATATTTTTCCTTCTGGCCAAGCAAATCAGCACTTTCATTTTAGCAGGAGAAATCACCAAGGGCATGGCCTCGATAACATCCAATCGACAACCGTCACACTTTGATTTTTCATTTAATTGTGTTACAAACTTTCATTGGCAACAACTTTTAATTGAAATGAAAAATCTGACGAAACCCAAAATGGCAATGGAGTGGTGGGCGGAGTTAGAGGCAGCAGCAGGCAGGCGAAAAAGTCTTCTCAATACACATCAGAGGCCGTGTCGATTCACTTGAAAAAACACTATAATGTGTATGTATGAATGTAAGTATATATGCACGTAGGCACAGTCACAAAATTCGTTGTTATACAAGTACATACATATCTACATGCATATATATATAAACATATAGATGCTTTTATATTTGATGTAGTTGCATAAAACAGGCTTACACACATACACACACAGCCACACACATGAAACATATTCGAGTGTCGATTATATAATTAATCTCACGTTCATACCTTTACATACATACACGTATTCTGTACGATATGCACGTGTATGTAAGCTTTCCAACGCAGCTGAGCAATATTGCGACAGAATTAATTCATGCAACACATGTCCGTGCAATAACATTCGGTTTGAGTAATTTTCATTGAACGCTTGCAGCAAATACTGATACGATGCATATATAAAATATATACATATACATACCATACATGTATTCTGTGTCAGCAGTGTTTATTGCATATTTACACTGGATCCCTGCGTTAAGCTGTACATTTGAAAACAGAGCAAAACATTTTGTTATTAGCCATTTGAGAACTGTAAGCGCATCACTCATCGTCAGCCAACACACACACACACAGACCACAGAATATTGCAGTTGAACTAAGCGGTAGTTTTGGGAAATAATTGTTGCCAATAAAATGACACACAATTGCAGTTTTGATGCACGAAATCCAAGCAGAATATCAATTTGGAAATTTCAGTTCCAATTCGGAATTAGCAATACAAAGGATAATTTAGTTCCCTCCATTAAATCACGGTTATGTAGTGGTGGTTGGCAGAGTTTAATGGTTGGTAACTCTACACACGTTTAGCCTCAGAGACAAATCAATTACACAATCACTTTAGGTAAAATGAGCGACCGCAATAGTCGAATGATTGGCAGTGCGTGCTTTCATGCGGAAGATCTTGAGCCCGGCTAACATAAATATATTGCTAACGCTCCTCGGCAAAGAATGTCAGCTCCTTCGAGTGCATTTCTGACCTGTAATACAGGCTCCGCACAAAAATTCGTCAGTCGTTCGGAGGCGACTTATAGTAAACTGTAGCTCCCAACATTTTCGATGAAGTACCCGCCGGTGGAAGCAGAGGAAGGGGAAGACTTCCACTCTATTGGAAAGACCAGCTTGAGAAGCGAAAAAAAGAAATGAATATTATAAATTCGGCTATAATGATGTAAGCGGTGTCTACCGTAAAGTATAAGTATAAAGTATAAAGCACAGGTATGTCTACCAGGGGTTGTTTGTTGAAGTTTGCCGGTTTTACTAGTAGATGTCGCTAGCAATATGTATAAATTTCTATGATTTGGCATGTATGTAATTTTTTTCTATAGACATTAACCTACAAAAATACGCAAGTCACATTCCGCCAAAATAATAGCGTTATATTTGCTTACCTCAGTGAATATGTCGAGTTTCGTTCCAAGTAAATCGCATTTGCGGCATTCGTTGCTTTTCTTATTTCATCGAAAGAAAAAAGCAGCTGAAGCTCACCGGTTGCTGGTAGAAACTTATGGTGAACATGCTCCAGTGATTAGAACATGTGAGACATGGTTTCGTCAATTCAAAAGTGGAGATTTCGATTTGATAGACAATGAACATCCTGGTGCAGCGAAAAAGTTCGAAGACGAGAAATTGCAGGCGTTATTGGATGTTGATCCAACCCAATCGCAACAAAAATTGGCAGAAACGCTACATGTGACTCGAGGAGCAATTTGCCAACGTTTAAAAGCCATGGGTGTTTGGAGGGACCAGTGTGGTGTGGTGTACTACGAGTTGTTAAAACCTGGTGAAACAGTGAACACGGATCGCTACCGACAACAAATGATCAAATTGAATCATGCGTTGATCGAAAAACGGTCGGAATGGGCTCGAAGACATGGCAAAGTTATCTTGCAACATGACAACGCGCCGTCTCATACCGCTAAACTGGTGAAAGACACATTAAAAACATTTAATTGGGAAATATTATCGCACCCGCCGTACTCTCCAGACCTCGCCCCGTCCGACTATCACCTTTTCGCTTCGCTAATTTTGAAGAAGTCGAAAAATGGCTCGTCGAATGGTTTGCCTCGAAAAAGAAAAAGTTTTTTGGAATGGTATCCATAATTTGCCTGAGAGATGGGCGAAATGTGTAGAAACCAATGGTCAATACTTTGAATAAAAAAATTTTGAGATTCCTCTGAAAATTAAGTGTTTTCTTTATCGAAAAAACCGGCAAATTTCAACTGGTACAAAAAACCCCCTGGTACATATGGTAAATGCATGTATAAAAATGTTCAGTCTGTTGGAAAATATTTTTTCCTTGGTCTGGCCATACAGAGGCTTAAATGCGAAGGTGTTGCTTGCTGTAATCAACAGGAAGGCGCAACATTGAGCGAGTAAGATTGGTGTTTTCGAATATACACAAAAAGCACACACAAATACATACAATACCATATACAAGCTTAGTCATTTAGCATGTGAACACGGCTGTACTGCTTCCGGCAATGCTTTGTATAACCAGAATGTCTACTTGGACTCTTCTTGAAATGACACAAGACAAACGCAAACAAAAGACACTTACATAAATGAAGACACACACACACAAACTTAAGACGGTTGTGGCTGAACTACGAATCCTGCACTCATCTGCAGAGATACGTGCAAATATGTATCTGAGCTTCGGGCTAAAATGATGTCAAAGTAGAAAGCACATAGGCGTTTGAAGAGATATCAAAAGACTTTCTTTTAGCTTTGTATACACGTATGTATAGGTAGGCATGTAGGTTTAAACTTGCTTGCTGTACTCTAAGCATATTTACTTAAGAGTTCCGCTTTACTGAATACTACATACGCCTACATGCATACAACTTCATGTGAAATCCACAAGCAAACAAGGGCAGCAGATTTGTGTGAATGTAAATTTGTTTACACTGCTTGAAGCAACCAAGTCAAAAGACATACATGATAAAATAAAGGCCAAAATGTTTCTTTTTCCTTTGCTATTATCAGTGGGGATGTCCGCTTGTGTCTCTCTTTCTCACTCCCTCTCTCTCAATCTCTTTCCCACTCCATATCTTTCTTTTTCACTCACTCGCTCTCTCTCTCTTTCTCACTCACTTTCTCTCTTCTCACTTCTTTCTTTTTCAGTCACCTTCTCTCTCTCTCTTTCTGACTACCCCTCTCACTCACTCTCTTTTTCACTATCTCTCTCACTCTCTCTCTCTTTCTCACTACCCCTCTCACTCACTCCCTTTCTCACTATCTCTCTCACTTTTTCTCTCTCTTTCTCACTATCTCTCTCACTCTCTCTCTCTCTTTCTCATCAGTTATTCTGATACCTTCAACTTTAGTGTGAATAAACATAGATCTGATGCTCTTATGCTTATTCTTACTTCGAGACAATCATACTTACTCCGAGCAGCGAAGAAGTAACCTTCGCCTACGAATCAGTAGTTAGACCAATTAGAATAAATATAGAAATCCACAACAATATGCGGTCAGATCTGCTATTATACAATACATATGTATAAGCATCTACTAAAAACAATTAATTCATCAGACTTGATATAGGAAACCATCTAATATAAAATGTAAAATGGAATCACCCTCGTCCTTTTCTTCCTCAGCTCAACTTCGTCACCTTTTCGGGTTTTCTTGTCAAAGTTGTAATACCAACTTTAAACAAAATCAACAAAACAAACTCTGTTCTTGCAAAGAAAAGCGCAAGTGCAAATGTAACTAACGGCACTTGCAATTATTTTAATATGCCACAATTCTCTGAGGATGCCGTTCGTAGAAACAAAGATATGCATACACATATGTTGGCAGGTTGTAAAAACTTTGTAAACTTTAGATTGCAATAAAAACACACTTGAAGCGCACTTGTAATTTATTTTTTCTAATTTTTTGTTGTTTTTTGTTTTGCTTACAAAAACACTTGAAAACTTTACAAACTAACACTTGTAATATTTGTCTAAGCACTAGATATATGAATTTTGAAGCGTGTGCATGTCAACACTCAAGTGCACGCATTTATGTAAGTATAAATATGTATACATGTATGTACATATGGGTATATACATGCATATATATATTTGTGTTTTTATGAACATCTCACCACACATACTTCGCTGCACTCATGCACTTTTTCACATTATTTCATACATTTTGATGAATTGAGTGCATTTTAAATTTTATGCCTGCTTGCACTCATTTACATACACGCACATTTACAGGTGCATACATAGGTATACAATGTCAGCTTTCTATGAAACATAATACCAGTATAAGCGCACACTGCGTATACGTAACAGTTTTATATTTCTCCATATCTAACTTGCAGGTACTCTAATAAATTTGAAATTTTAGTTAAAATAATCTTGGAAATTTTATGAAATTTAATTTATTAAACGACAGCAAGAATTCACTTTTTTGACGCGTACATACATATGTACATATGCAATAATTCATCACTAACTCGTAATAAAATATTTTGAAATATTTTTTTTTTTTTAGACTGTTATATTTTAAGAAACTATTTGTTCTTAAATGCTTTGTTTGACATCTGTACAAATCGGTTATATGGGTGATATATGATATTCGGCGACAACGTTGATTTGTATATATTTAAATACGTGCGTTTGTAGAATATCAAATATCACACTTCTAGTTGCTCTTTTGGCGGATTTTTTAACCAAAAATATCAAATCGGACTGTGATATAGTCCGCCGATTTTTATCATTTTCAAAAGCGCGGCTGCGATATGCTTTTGACCCAAAGTAGACAAAAAATGGCAAGATAAAAACATTCCTAAACAATGGAAGTTCTGAAGGGTTATTATTCGATTAGAATTTACACGGCAAGGTTCGGGATCTTTATAGATACTTACTGTCATAACTATCTAGAAGAAGAGATGGAATAATTTATGCACATTCTTATGAACTGTTCTCCAATTACAAGATCAATACCGAAAATTCTTTAACTCGAAGGAGTTCACAGATGTTAAGCGCGTTTTTAGATTTGTGAAATGAACTAAGCGATTCACTAAATGAAGAGTGGTCCAATGTTCACGAATTACGAAATGGTTAAGTTCAAAATGGTGAGTCGTCAACTCCATGAAATTCGGCAAAAATTCACTTTCTAGGCAATTTGTGTATCAATTTGTGCAGCAAGTTCGCCAGGATGGAGGTTTTCAAAATTCAATTGGTCCATGAACTGAAGTCTAATAACCATTAGATGCAATATCAGTTCGCTCAATGGGCTGAAGAACGCTTGTCTGACGATGAGCACTTTTACCGAAAAAGCACCACGGCGGTCCCATTAAAAAGCGAAACTGTCGCAGGGCTTAGGAAACCCACACATAACCATGGTGAAGCCAATGCATCCTCAATGAGTATATGTTTGGTGTGGCATATGGCATGTGCACCGCCGGAGTCATTGGTCTCTTTTCTTCGAATACGAGGAAGAATCTGCTGTGACCGACAATGCCGTTACGCGCCATGCTCAAAAGGAGAGAGAAACAAAGAAATTGGACAAAATACAGAGAGAGATAGAGAGAGAGCGAGAGAGAGAGAGAGCGAGAGCGAGAGAGAGAGAGGAAGTGAGTGAGAAAAATAGAGAGAAAAATATAGAGAAAGAGCGAGAGCGAGAGAGAGATAGAGAGCGAGAGAGAGATAGAGAGCGAGAGAGAGATAGAGAGAGAGAGCGAGAGAGAGTGAGAGAAAAAAGAGAGGGTTAGAGATAGAGTGAGAGAGAGAGAAAATGAGAGGGTTAGAGATAGAGAGATAGAGAGAGAGAGAGAGAGAGAGAGAGAGAGAGAGAGAGAGATAGAGAAATAGAGAGAGAGAGAGAGAGAGAGAGAGAGAGATAGAGAAATAGAGAGAGAGAGAGAGAGAGAGAGAGAGATAGAGAAATAGAGAGAGAGAGAGAGAGATAGAGAAATAGTGAGAGAGAGAGATAGAGAAATAGAGAGAGAGAGAGAGAGAGAGAGATATATAGAGAGAGAGACAGAGAGAGTTTCCAAATATTAAAGAGACACCTTGCCATAATTTTTTTTTTTTGGTCACTGATTGAATTTAACAGTACTCAATTATAGCGGATTCTTTCTATTGGCACATTTTTGTATAAATTAAATTAAGTTATATGAATAAATATTTTTTTTCTGAAGCATTATTATTTATTTACCCATTGTCTGTCAATTAAATAATAATTTGAAATAAAAGAATGTTTGAGCGTAATTAAATGTAAATACTTTGCTAAAATTTCCATTTGACTTAAACCACAATTCATTTCGATATTTAATGCGAAATAATGTAACAGAAGTTTCAATGCAATTATGCATTAAACACATGATAGATGTGCAAACTCATTATGGTGCATTCAAATGGAAATTATACATATAAAGGGTGTTTTTTTTGATGTATGGTTTTCAATAGTTTTTTCGGCGTTGGTGTTTTTGATAGTTGTTCCATTACTTATTCTCAGTTTAGTTCGTCATTTCATAGTGAAGAGACTTACCTACTTCAAAAAAACGTACGTTATTCGGTTCGCGTGAATCGGTTCCGCACCACATTTACTCTAGTGTGCACCCGCTATTGTTGCTGTGAAGCAGTGTACCGAAAAAGAGGCGAATGAGCCCATCTGGCATCGCACGCAATAATTGGAGCTGTGCCCATTCGCTTTATGGCTGATCTTGCCTAAGGATCTTGTTAGGTTATACAATTACTGCGAGAAGTGGTCGAAAGTTGGGACCAGCGAAATCATTTGTAAAACGTAATGGCAGACCCTTATTTTATCTTAAAAACCACATTTCGAAAAAAGCACCCTTTATATAGTACATATGTTTATAGTGATAGTCTTTCATTTACAGCAAAAAACCCTATAATAATTTTTTATCTTTTTTGTAATTTTCCATTAATTATATGTAAAAAAAAAACAAATATTTGCAATTCCTGAGAGATTACTTTTTGTGGTTTTCGTTTTGGCTTTTCTAGAAAGCAGGAAATGAATAAAGATGCGAAAATAGCATATTTCAATATGTTAAATACCAACAAATACTTAGCAGATGATTGCAAGCTTAATACACGCACACACATATTTACTGTATGCTAGATTTATAATGTGTATGTAAGAAAAAATTTGTTTTTACATTTGAATAGACAAGCAATATGTTCTAAGTAAATATATATAGGTACATATGTATATGCATGAGAAATATGTATGGAATGAACCAACAACAGCACAAAATGAAATAAAAAAATTTCTATAGCAAAAATATGCAAAATATGCAAGCTCACCGAAGCTTGACTGCCGACAAACGACGCCCAAAAAGGCGGAAATAAACAATTTGAATATACATACTATCTGTTAAACACATACATATGTATGCATGTACCTATGTGTAAATGAATGTAGAAGAATAATGTTTGCCGTATTTTGAACACCATTGAACCGAAAACAGACTTGCTGCAAACAGAATTCATGAACTTTGTTGCATTGGAGCGGACAAGTTACAAATACTGTCTGCATATGCCCTGCAGGGAGAAGGTAGACTGGCATGCAAAGATTCTAGTTAAATACAATACTACTATTTTGCAGACGCAAACATACTAGTTTGTTGTAAACCAGAATTATACTAGTATTTAAGAGGTCAAAAAATATACTAGTTTGTCATAGACTATAATTATACTAGTATTTTATATGAACGAGCCAGTGTTTTAACTTGTATGTATACCATATATGAACTGGTATTTTACAAGTATAACGCTGATGCATCGACTGACAATTGACAGTTCTTAGGACATCGCCGTGTTAAAAATACCAGTAGCTTTCATGGAAAATCGACTGAAAATGAACTAGTTGGTTTCTAGTTAACAACTAGGATTTTTTCCTGTAGGGTGCTCATAGGTATATATGTATGCATGTATAGTGTAAAAATATGCAATACACAGTATGTGCAGTCAAAAGCTAAATCTTTTCAATGCCTTATATGCGACAGAAATGAATGCAAATGTATTCTCAAAGCACAAATATACTTATGTATGGCCCAAAAATATATAGGTACATACACATATGTATGCAGGCGAAAATGAGTGCAGTTGTGCATATGCAAAGTAGGGGAATTTCTAGGGGTCACAACATCGTTCTGTCTCTTCATCTCTTATTGATTTAGAGTGCAATGGGAGAAATTTTAGTCGAATTTTAAACATAAGTACACACTACATATGTATAGGTATACCAGTATACCATATAGCAAAAGCTATATTCATAAGTACATGTATGTAAATGCATGTGTCTAAAAGTACATTAGCAGGAAATAAGTACAAGAAATTATTTAGTATGTACTCGTATACGAATGGCGATGAACAGGTATGTTGATAGTACAATGTGACGTATGTGGCATACATTTAGGCGAAAGGTGAGCAGTCAGGTATGTAAACAAGCTGTTGAAGGGGTAAACAATAAGAGAAACTAGTTGAGGTAGATATAAATTTGTATAAGAATATACTCGTACACGTACGTAGGGCTATGTAGGGGTATTTCAAAAAGTGTAGCATATTTTTATGGGCTGCCTAAAAAAATTGGTATAATTTTAACATGATGAAATATTGTGCATTTTCGTACGTCTTTTCAATATGAAATATATAGGTAGATAAATAACGTTGGCCGGTTAAGGCAATGTTAGAACAACAGCTCAGTTAGGACAGAGTAAGCTCATTGCGATATCAGGAGAGATCCCCTCATAAACATCAGCAACTATTAATTTGTCATATAGTATCCAGAAAAAAAGTCTTCGAAATAGCGAAGTCTACCTTTGGTCGGTGTAGATTAGTTACATAGCAGAAGAGAAATTGTATCTCAGTTTTCGTTGATTCTACACTCTTTGAAGGGAATATAGGCTAAGTGAACTCTTTTAGTCTCGTTTCAACCAAGCCTGCTTGCTTTTGCAATAAACCATGTCTGCTTCCACAGCACAGTAAGAAGAGCTCCTCTACGACACTATGAGCAGCACCAAAAACGCCCCTAGAATCGGGAAGAACCTCTCAAAACAGTTCAACATAAACAAAGATTCAGACAAGGTGGCACTTTATCAAGGCACTTATTCAACATAATGCTAGAGAAAATATTAAGCGCTTCAGAAATAAACAGAGAAAGTACAAACAAGCAAGCAAAGCGAATGGGTCTGGTGGTGAACAAGCACAAAATAAAGTATCTCTTATCATCAAACAGTGTTGCCACTGCTGACAGTGTTTGAAGTCATAGATAATTTCGTCTTTTTAGGAACCAGCGTCAACACTAATGTCAACCTGGAGACGAATCACCCTTGTCAACAGGTGTCACTTTGATCTGAGTTGGCTAAGTAAAATTATCTTACGGTGAACTAAAACCCAGCCAATAAGTCGCCCATTATTCTGCTCCTACAATATGGTACAGAAGAGTGGAGTGAAGAAACCATGACAACCCAAAGTGCTCCTTATATGGAATATTATGCTTGGTTGTTCTTTGTCAAGTAAGTTCAAGGACTTGCAGTTCCTCCAGCAGTAATCCAAATGCGAGATGATCAGTTCAACGACCCCCGTAAGAGATCTGCGACATCTGGCATAGTTTTAGACTTCATCGTAATAGAGTCTATACCTTTTATTGCTGCCTGACTGAAAGAATATTCTATGCATGGACTACGAGAGCCCACCATCACAGGGTGGGACATGATTTCCGAATCATTATTCGCTGCCTGCTAATATTGTTTTAAATTTAGCGCCAGTAAATAACGCTGAAACGCAGCAAAAACACAGATTGTTCAATACCGATTTTCGGAGGTTACTTAGTAGGGAACTCTTCTCTAGTCTATGTAGAGAAATTGAAGCGGAAATTGATTAGCTGGAACCCCAATAGATGCGGGTGATTGGAAGAATATTATCAACTATAGTTATCAGAATCGAATAATAATGAAGCCAAGAGAAAGGATTGACCTAAGAAGGATTATACATGAAAAAACGATACCTTTTTATAGACAAAAGAAAAGTTAAGAAGAAAAGAGAATTCTACCTCTTTATCGAAGTAAACATGCAGTACAAAAACCGATTCCAAAGAAAAAATATGATCTACATATATAATATATTCGCGGGTCTATGACTTGGTACTCCTTAGACTGCTTGAATCCGAAGTACTCATATGTACCATAAGTGCCATAAGGAGAAGATATGGACCTACCATACTTTTTAGCGATCAGGTCAGAATGACGAGTTAAATTGATGAGTCTGCTTGTACACAAACTAGTCGCTCAGTTACAGCAGATTTAAGCGATCATTTGTCGGAACTGACCAGATCGGAATACTCTAGCATACATAGGTATATTTATCTGATTTGATATTTTGAGCCATAAATTAGTCAAAAACGCATTTAAGAGCATGTAATTTGATATTCTATATACGTATGTACAAAAAAATATCGCCACCGAAATCGGAAAACTTTAACATACTATAGCCCTCCTCATATGGCCCCCTCTAACCAATTTTTCAGATATCAGAAGTCACTTTGAAATACATATGTATAAGGACTGCGAAGACAGCCCTTCCTTCTTGCTTCAAGTAAAAAAAGTAGAAACCCAAGTACACGTACACTCCTAACCCTTCACGTGTTGAATATGCAAATATGCCAAGAAGTTCAACAGTCAACGGTCGAGATGGTCGAGCGTCTAAAGTGAAAATGTGTTGCAGTAAAAATATTCAACATTTTTCGCTAGTCAGCAACCAAACCAGATAGTGCACGAGTATGTGTGCTTGTGAGCATGTATAGTAAAAATGTGTAGCACTCAACTGCTAGTTGGCAGCAGCTAATAGCCGTCAAGTGAATTGCATTTGAAGTTTGATGTAGGAAAATCCACTGCAGATTAGTAGTAAAATTTTGAATATACAAATTTTGTACAAACACAAAAGCAAAATCATACATACATACTTGTATCAACTGACCTGCTAACATTCTAATGCCAAAGATACTGAAGGGGTTTTCTTTTTTTTTTGTTGACCTTGCAGTAGAAGAAGTGGAAAGAGTTACAAATTTCTATGGCGTTTCATGCAGGGTTGCTTCCGCCCCGTTTGCATTATTGAGTAGGGGTTCGGTAATGCATTAGAAAATCTATTGCTACTGTTGTTGTTGGCTGTTGACATTCATGTCAGAAGTTCAGCAGGGAGTAGTCAAATGCACTTTTATTGCAGCAGATGTACGAGTATGTATGTATGTATGTTATGTGTATAGGAAAAAAATGTATGTAATAACTAAAGCCATTAGCGTTGTTGTTGTTGGTTTTTCATCTCTAAGTTTATTAGCTAAAATTTCATACAAAATTTCATACGTAAATAAAAATTCACCGTGATTTCTGGGGAGTTGAGTGCACTTGTCAAATAGTTGAAATAAAATAAAGAAACTTTTAAATTAATAAGTGGGTGAGTTTGAGTAGTGAACGGCAACAAAAAGTGAAGAGGTGGACATTTTTACAAATGAAAATAATGTATTTTAAGCTGAAGAGGGGAGAATGAGGTAGACAAAGGTAATTGAACCTGTTATTGTTGAGGGGTGAACGCAGTAAAATATTATAGAAGAATATTTTTATTGTTGCAACTTAATTTTTGCAAGGCAATGGAACTTAAATTATTTTTCTTTTTTCAACCAAATAAAAATGATTTTTCATTACAAATAAATTTATAACAATTGTTATTCAAATTTTTGGTGTGCGTCTTGTGGTTTCCCCATGAAAGGACATGCTAAATTGGATGGTTGATGGATTTTCTTGAGGAGCTTTTTATTTCATCTCAGAAATGCACTAGGAGGGATGGTCATTCCCTGCCAAGGGGAGAGCTCAATGAGAAACATTATTAATTTGCTTTTAATTTGGATGTTGGCATGGTTAGGATTCAAACCCATGACGTTCCGCATGGTAGTACGCGCATCCATCACTCAGCTACTACGGACGAACAGTAAATGTGATTAAAATGATTATTGCTCGGAAATTCTGAAAATCTAGTTCGCATTAAATTAATTTATATTTATAATTGGCGCTGAAGCCATTTTCGGCCGAACTCTTCCTCGAATTTGTGGTTTTGCGTCTTTTAAGATATTTTTGTCAACAAATAGAAGGACCTATAGTTTATACTAAGCAGCCCCCCAACGGCCTTTTTTCATGTTCAGAAATACACTCGGAGGGATTGGCAATCCCTGTCGAGGGGCGACCGCAATTAGAAAATTTTAGTTAATTGTGAGGAAATTAACAAAAGCTACAGAGCTAAATAGACAAAGTACTATATGAACTTTTACAGGAACGTGTTCACAATGTCTGGCATATGTTATTGATATTGATATCATGGGCCTAAACAACTGTGCCGTTTCTCCTGCTTTCTTCATATTAGACAGAGAAGCGAAGCGAATGAGCTTCACCTCGATGGCTACGACAATAAGCAAAACTGTGGCTCGGAAAACCCAAGATTTATTTTTGAAAAGCCTCCCTATATCTCCTGTCATCAAACAAACAGTCAGCACATTCGCCTCAAGGCTCCCACGACCTATGATAGTGTCTCCGCACAGCGGTTATGCTAGGGAGCAGGCATTTATTTGAGCACCATAGGCAAGAACCGCTGGACACACCGGAGTACCGATAGGCATTAAACGCCATTCACACCTTTTAGAACTTTCTACCAGTGAATAACGTTCTCTTAGACAAACCAGCGCCTATTGCAGACGAAGAACTCAAGCTATATCAAAAGATCCGAGTAATACACACACAATTAAGATCTGAATATTGTAGGCGACTTAACTCCTACATAACAAGACTTGACGCCGACATATGTCCTGCATTCAATGAGACCCCACACGACACTAACCACACTGCGCATGCCCCTTGAAATCTACTCATCTACTCCCGTTTCCCTCTGGCTTGAACCCATCGAGATAGCTATAGTTTCCTGAACTTCTGTTAGAAGACTTAGTTTAGTGGGGTTGGCGAGCCGCTAAAACAACAACAACAACAGAGGCTACGCTGGTTAGGTCTTTTCATCTGAATGGATGAGAACGACCAGGTTCCACTTGGTATTTCCATTTGACACCAAACAGCAAGAAGAAAAAACGAATGACGCACTATTGTTGATTCAGCTTTATTGCCGTAAGCCGTGCCTACGCCAATGAAGAAAAAGTAGAAGATAGAACTATAAATAAGTATATTTTAAACAATCCGACACCAGCGCCAGCTAGCGGCTATGATCGGGCATGGGTTTTGACAAAAAAAAAATATCATATTTTTATCCAAAGGTGGAACATTTATTTTGAATGGAATTTGAGTAAATGAATTACCCATGGCGTCGTCAATAGTAAACTTCAGCATCGCTAAAAGTTGTAAAAAGGGGGATTAAGTCTGAAATCTCCATTTTCTGGGTTCTCTGCCATAGAATGTCTCAGGACAAATAGAAATCTCACAAGTTCGACACATAACACTTGGAAATCATCAGGACTAAACATTGACCAAATTGAATACTGCGATAAACTTAAATTATTTTGTCTACATTTTCTAAAGTGATATTCACCATTCCAACTATCAAAATAAGAATAAGAACATTAGTACATTCCTTGCATTACATCCATGCCATTTTATGTTATTTTTGCTTAAAAACTTGACAAAAGTCTTGTTGAAGATAAAAAGCTTAACTAATTTTAGTCGAAAATTTATTAAAATAAATTTAAAATTGTGCCTTAAATTATAATAACAGATATTGAATTGTTTTCGATAATCTGAAATAAAAAAAAAATTAAATAATTAAATTCACATTTCAATTTAAAAACAGTTGAATTTGCAGTTTCTATTGCATACATGTGAATTCCTTCTGCATATTGTTAAAAATATTTGTACGAATTCCTAAAGGAAAAATATTGAATAACTATTTAATTAATGGCATGACAATGAAGTATGTAAAACCAGGCAACAATTATTTTACCCCAAAAAAATTTGCATTTTATAAACCGTAAAATAATTTTTCACATTCACTATATTATAATATATACTCGTACATACTTTAGCGATTACAAAGCTGAAGAGATTTTCGGCCGAGCTACTCCACAAATTTGTGGTGTGCGTCTTGGTGTTTTTCGAACAAATTGAGGGACCTACAGCTTATACTAAGCCTCCTCCGAACAGCTGATGGTTTTTTATGAACAGACTTACTTCTTGTCATAAATACACTCGGAGCACCGAGGCGACCGCAATTAAAAATATTAACTTCATTTTTTATTTAAATTAATTTTATAAAACTTCTGGTTATTGGTCAAACTGGGACTAGAACCCTGGCTTTCCGAATGTTAGTACGCAATGCTAACCACTGGGCTATTGCGGCAGTCACTATGTCAAATATGTTAATATACTTAAAAGAAAATGAAGGTTACTCGCATTGCGTCAAGTATTTAAATACATAAGTATATATTATACTAAAATGTCTACATAGTTAACAGTTTGCCATTGGAATGCAATGGAAAAATGTTGCTGAATTTAAATTATTAAAGGCACTCCAATTGCTACAGGTAAAGTAAATATAATATACTTTACGGTCAATCGTTTAGGTATATTTATTTATGAAATATAATGATTTGGAATCTAACATTCGTGTGTACCAACAAAGTACCCAGCAGGAAATGCCAAACGGATTTGCATTGTAGAAAAAAATTTCAAATAATTATATTAGGTGTAGTAAAAAGAAATCGATTATTTTTGCATGAAATTTAATGTTTTATTTTTTTCTTTTCATATACAGCCTTATTGAAATGGTTCCAAATGGGTTTTTGTGCAATATTTAGCTCTTGGGCAATCAAAACAGTGTTTACATGACGGTCAGACTCGACAATGCCCATGGTTTTATCGACATTTTCGACAATTGGCCTTCCACTCCGTGAAGTATCTTTTACATCAAAATTATCGAAAGGAAACAGAAATTGTGCATAATTGAGTGTAACAGTACCAGGACCATAAACGCTATTCACATTTTCAGGCGCCTTGCTTGTGTTTTCGCCTTATCGAAGAAAAACTATAAAATATAGAGTATTTTCTCTTTGCTAGTGTCCATCTTTGACGAACGCTCAAACAAAACTGAAGCAACTAATCACAAACCTATAGGATAAGCGTTTTTAGTAGGAGTTGGTATTGGTAATGGTATTGTTATTAGTATTGATATAGGTTTTGATACTGGTTGGTATGGATATTGGTATTTTCGATAGCATTAGCGTTTGGTATCGGTTGTGGATGGTTCCTAAAGGAATAAGCATAGATTTTGGTAGGTTAGGTTGTACTGGCTGGTTGTCACGCCATACATAGATCTGTTCTTTCTTTGTAATGCTAGATGGAGGTTAAGTTAAAATCGAGCTGAAGTAGTCGGGATTGTCCTACATCAACCTTTTTGCAAGGTTTAAGAGGGTCCTGACAACTAATTTCATTTAGTTCTTTGATATGCAAAGCTGCTAGATATATGTATAGGGTAAGTTTTAGATAGTGCCGAACAAAAGCTGAGTAGGTGTTGGAGCCTCTCACACATGCCGGGAGCCCGATCAAAAAAGATGCTCTTATTCCTTCGCTTTCGCATGATCTTGGTTGGTCTTGATTTCATTGCGCATCGTTTTTATCGACTTGCACATTTCCTGTACTGTTTCGTTAACCATTCAGCAGATGGCAATGAGTAAGGAATGTATAAAATTTTCTTATAAACATCAGAAAGAATATATTTTTTCTCACAGGGTCTACCGCACAATATACCACTTGAATGTAGTCTACATCAATAATGCAAAGAAATACCAACCACATTTAAAATACTCATATATATAGAAGCAACAGCAACAAATATCGTACAAAATGAAGCGAAAGTCAAATAAATAAATAGCAAAAAAATGTGCAAGTTGAAAGAAAGATTATAGTAAATGTTTGCAATTCTGTCTAGTGTTGCTAAAAATTTATTTTTATTGCTTCAAAAGTAAAGGTCATAGGACGATAAGCATAGTGAATCCGAATCAGAAAGGTATCGAACTCGTCATTTCAGGGCCAGTTGGTACTAATAAAATACTTCAATACAACAGGTTTAAAATCTCTATTTACTATGGTCATCGAAAGAATTCAGATTTTATCAACTTTGAGGAACAATTCTTTTCACAGAACCTTGTGAAGTGATTACTCTAAATTCTGGATAAGTTTCACGCTAAAATAGTAGAGATTTTTTGGTACAAAAGATTCTCCATGAAAAACGAGGACCCGCTCAAAATTCTCATTTTTGAATGTTTAAAAATGTTGCAATTCTAGAACATTTTTTAATTTTTTTTTTTAATTCCATATTCAATTTACTATAGACTAAGGAGTATCTAAAATTTTGAAAAACGCTACGCTATACTGAAAAAAATTAAAAACCGATTTATTTGTGCAAAAATCAACAAATTTTTTTGATTTCACCAAAGAAATAAGAAAATACGAAGCTTATCCGATTACTATCTGAATGAAAATTACAAACAACCTTGGAAACACTCGTCTAAAAACAATTAAACCACAAAAAATAACTTTTCAAAAATTTCCTGTGCCTTGTCACTGGCATTTTCTTTTTCAAAAACATGGCAACTCTGCATGAACTGTAGCGAAACGCATATCAAAAAAAGAGGTCAAGTATGAATGCAATTGAAATGAGGAAAAACTGGAATAACTCAAACGTGAGTTTTTTAAAATCGCAAATTTAATTATTAAAGTTTAAATAAAACATAACTGAATCAATAAAAAATATATGTAAAAATCGAAATTAAGCCAAATATGCACACATACATATGTACGAGTACATATGGACAGAAATATGCCGATATTCGGAGCGGAAATTGAAGTATGAAGGAAGCAGTAATATACCATATGATGCATTTACGAATGCTGGAGTATTAAAATATAAAGTTATGGTACCAAATTCCATTAATAAGAATATGAGTATAAATAAATAGTTTAAATTTTTATGTATTGTATATAATATAATATACACTTTTTTTTTACTTGTATGCATGGAGTTGGAAAAGTGTTTGTTTGGTGGAGTGAATGGACAGCTTAAATATTTACTACATTTCATTGAATTTTGCTTTTAAAAAAATCGTATTGAATTCATTTCAACATCCTAGGTGTACAGTATAGAATACATGTGACATACATATGCTGATTTTTTTGTTCCCTCTGGCCTTCTGTGATTTTGTGTAAATGTTGATTAAATCCTGACATACTTTTAAAATCATACTACACCAGATTAGACTGGTATAAAGCCCACACGCAGGACTATGAAATTCGTGTAGCTTTGTTTTCTAACTATCTTTTCACTTCCATGAACTCATACAATTTATTGCAAAATACAAATTCGAATTCGAGTTCGATGATTTTCAAAACCAAAACTTTGAATGATCGTGCGAATAAGTTTAGTTGAAATTTGCCGGTTTTTTCGATAAAGAAAACACTTAATTTTCAGAGGAATCTCAAATTTTTTTTATTCAAAGTATTGACCATTGGTTTCTACACATTTCGCCCATCTCTCAGGCAAATTATGGATACCATTCCAAATAAACTTTTTCTGTTTCGAGGCAAACCATTCGACGAACCATTTTTCGACTTCTTCAAAATTAGCGAAGCACTGCTCTGTAAGAGAGTGTCCCATCGATGCGAAAAGGTGATAGTCGGACGGGGCGAGGTCTGGAGAGTACGGCGGGTGCGATAATATTTCCCGATTAAGTGTTTTTAATGTGTCTTTCACCAATTTAGCGGTATGAGACGGCGCGTTGTCATGTTGCAAGATAACTTTGCCATGTCTTCGGGCCCATTCCGACCGTTTTTCGATCAACGCATGATCCAAATTGATCATTTGTTGTCGGTAGCGATCCGTGTTCACCGTTTCACCAAGTTTTAACAACTCGTAGTACTCCACACCACACTGGTCCCACCAAACACAGAGCATTTTCTTACGGCCAAAGCGATTTGCAGTCGATGGGCCAACTTCATCAGGGGAAAGCCATGATTTTTTTCGCTTCAAGTTCTCAAAATAAATCCATTTTTCGTCCCCCGTGACAATTCGATGCAGAAAAGATTTCCTTTCGAAACGTTGAAGCATCATTTCATAAACAGTTTTTCAATTTTCCATTTGTCTATCGTTCAGCTGGTGTGGCACCCATTTTCCATACTTCTGGATCTTTCCCGTGGCTTTTAAACGTTGCCAATTTTTGTTGCGATTGGGTTGGATCAACATGCAATTCCTCGTCTTCAAACTTTTTCGCTGCACCAGGATGTTCGTTGTCTGTCAAATCGAAATTTCCACCTTTGAATTGACGAAACCATGTCTCACATGTTGTAATCACTGGAGTATGTTCACGATAAGTTTCTACCAGCAACTGGTGAGCTTCAGCTGCTTTTTTCTTTTGATGAAATAAGAAAATCAACGAATGCTGCAAATGCGATTTACTTGGAACGAAACTCGACATATTCACTGAGGTAAACAAATATGACGCTATTATTTTGGCGGAATGTGACTTGCGCATTTTTGTAGGTTAATGTCAATAGAAAAAAATTACATACATGCCAAATCATAGAAATTTATACATATTGCTAGCGACATTTACTAGTAAAACCGGCAAACTTCAACTAACATACATTTTTGAAATTAAATAATTTTATAATATATTTTTAAAGAGGTGCCACCCTGTTAGGGATTTAACAAGACATTGTTGGGAATTTACGCGATAAAATTTCGATTTCTACAAGATCTTCGCAGTTGTTCCGAAGAAGAGATTTGGTCAGCTCTCTACTTTCTAAAATACTGTTCCGCGTTTGCGGACATAGACATCAGGCGGTTTAGAATATTTATGACATGCACTAAGCGATTCCCTGAATCAAAAGTGGTTTAGTGTTCAGGAAAGGTTTTTACTCTTTGCCGTATATGAATAGCTCTGCCGGTAGGCTTTCAGCCTCAGTCGATGGGATAACTAATCGGGTATTGGATCCTCTTATCCATCATCATCGATTGGGGACTCGGAACACTCTCCATACACCAAGTATGCCCTGGATATCGATTGATGCTAATAATGTCGACTCTTGTATGAGTTTGCTTCGGTCTTGAAACCTTCCGTAACTCCTCGAATTTCTTAATAGAATTTTTGAGCATTACCTGTCGGCCAGCTACTTGAGCTCATCGTACTCACGCATTTGTTTATCTGTTCCCAAATGCGTTTTTCTTGCTTCTGCAGCTCTCGATATCTATCCTACCACGCACGTATTGAGCAGGAGCATCTAATTTGTGTGGGTTGGATTTTCGAGAGGGGCTTTTTTTGTCATGTCATAGTGGGACGTTTTGACTTTCCCAGCTGAGGCACGACTGATAAAAAAAATTAAATTTCTATATTAGCCAGGATTCGAATGCATGACCCTCCACAAAGCAGCACATAATGTGGACCAGCCTACTACTACTATTGCCAACATATTTTTGGCGGTATGCATTTAAACAGAAATATTAAATATTCTATAATGATTTAAACACTCAGAATCACTGTTGCCTTGAAATGTTCGATCGAACTTGAAATAATTTTTTTTTTTCAATTTTACTGCAAATATTTCTCATCTATTTCACTTTTTACTTTTTCTTAATTTCAGCTGCACTTCAAATGCAAATTCCGCTGAAGCACCAAAAAAAAAACTCAGCTGATGATGTCTAAGTGCGCGATTTCGCAGAAAGAAATTCGTAACGATTTCGCGTTGGCATTTCCAGCTGCACATCACAATTTATTATTACTATTTTAGTAACATATTTTTGTTTTTATCTTTTGTATATTTTTCTTTTGCGCATATTTAGTGTAACACTTTCTCGCTCTCGTTTGGTGCTTCCCGCATTTGATGCGGCTCGGCTACAGATGTGCACATTTTACATTTTACGTGCAACTCTCATTTATCGAGTTTACTTCTTGCCGCAGGAAATATGCAAAGTATGCCATTAGTAGTGTACTGTGCGCGAAACAAACTTTTTTTTAACATTTTATGTGCAATTATATGGTTGCCGGCGAACTTGGAGTGCAAAATAATTTTGCACTTGGTTAATGACATTTCTGAAGAAAGTGTAGGCTGTTCTACTCCTCTCCACGGAGATTGTGCCATTTGTTATAATGGCGAAGATTGAAATAAATTTATTTTTAAGACAACCTGGAGGTAAGTATGTATTGTATTACATAGAATTTGAGACTATTGAAAAGGTTCAGCAGCATAGAGAAGTGATAGTGCAAAAATAGACTTTACGCCAGAATTTTGTAAGTAAAAGAAAATGATAGCAAATAATTTTTAAAACAAACTGTTCAATGCTTGAGCTGTAAACTAGTTAATCCGCCACGTAACTTTATTTTCCGAAAACAGTGCGCACAAGATCGATCGTAACGTTGGCTGTGTGGCACGGAGCGCCGTCTTGCTGGAACCAAATGTTGTCCAAGTCCTCCTCTTCGATTTCCGGGAAGAACCAATCCGTTAACATGGCGCGGTAGCGTTCGCCATTGACCGAAGAAAAATGGGCCAATGATGCCGCCGGCCCAAAATCCGCACCAAACAGTAACTCTCTGAGGATGCATTGGCTTCTCTTCGATCACGTGCGGGTTTTCCGTCCCCCAAATACGGCAATTTCGTTTATTGACGTAGCCGCCAAGATGGAAATGAGCTTCGTCGGAAAAGATGATTTTTTGGTAAAATTCCGGGTCTTCGGCCAAGCGCTCATCTGCCCGTTCCTCAATCGTATACACAACCATTTTCGTTCAGCGGAAGGATAAAACTAACTTTCTGTCAAATCAGATGTAACATCGTGTTACCACACTCAAAATAACCACTAGTTCAAAAAAAAAAATGTTAGATGGCGGACGATGTATACGAGGGGATTAGCAAAATTTCGGTAAGTTGGTGACTTTCAATTAGTTTTTGTTAAACCTACAAACACCAAATCCTTTGCAATCACTTTATTAGTCTTCCTTTCAAATTTTAGAACGATCGCTAAAATGGAGACGGACGAAATTCCACCACCAACGCAAACAGAAATTCGACATGTGATTCTCTTCGGGTTTCGGCGTAATTTACAGCCAATAAAAAATTTCAGTGAATGTCAAATTGCATATGGAACAGTCTTCAAAGACCATTTCTAAGTGGTTCCGAAGATTCCAGTCCGGACATTTTTCCGTAGAGGACGAGCCCCGAGAAGGTCGACTAAATTCTTCCACTGATGACGTCACTGTAGCTCTGGTGAAGTCCAAAATTGACACAAAATTGAAGCCCACGATTGACACAAGAAACGATTGCTAATGAATTGACGTCGTCCGAATGGATGAAAGCACTCGAGTTTTTAAGGTATTCGATTCAGTACCCGCTGGTGGAAGCCAAGGAAGAGGAAGAACTCTACTCCTTTGGAGTTATCAGATGAAGAGCGACCTGGTTTCACTTAGTATTACCAACTGGCGCCAAATAGCAAGAAGAAGGGATGAATGGCGCGCTATTGCTGATTCGGCTATAATCGCGTAAGTGGTGCCTACGCCAATGAAGAAGAAGAATATGATGAAGAAGAAGAAGAAGAAGATGGTAAGGTAAAGTCAAACAGCACATGAAAATATCTAAAATTTAATTTACAGCTCGTCAATTTTACTTTAAGCTTTTCTCATATTTCAAAGCTTAATTTTTAGAAATAAGTTCATTATTTTACCGTTATATTATTTTTCAACGCAACAACCTGCTGAATTTATAGACGTTCAATAGAAGAGAGGAGAATGCTTAAAAGGTACAAAAAGTTGGAAAGTCAGAAAACGCTTGTAATCCTGTCTACAGCCGCAGCGACACTTTGTTGACATTAATGCGTGCACCAGAAAAAAGAAAAAAGAAAAAAGAGAGGGAAAACACAAATCGAAAAAGGAAAATTAGACAAAAAAAATCAATGTTTTTTTTTTGCTTATTTCACAATTTTTTATTCGGTTTGGATTTTCCTCTTTCTGCTTTTCTTTTTTTTTTTTGTAGACATATGACCTCCACTCAATACCTTACGATTTACATTCTGCTGTTGTGATTTTTTTTAGACCATATACAAAGGATGTGTGTGTGTGTAAGTAGATATGTGTATATGTAAAAGTACACAGGTAATTCGATTTTACTGTAGGCAGCACGGTATTAACGCATAAGCCGAGTGAAATACGAGTTTTTCAAGTTAAAATTGATAAAACAAATTTTGAAGCGAAAAAAAAAAAATAACTACAAAATCCACGCCTCTAATGGCGTGCTGTAAAAAGTTCTCAACTAAAGTTATGCGTGAAAAACGCTTTTGTACAAATATACGAAATAATAAAAGCAAATAAATGTTTAACGTGTACAAGTAACGCTCGAACTAATCCGTTGCCACTGCTGCTCAACCATACGCCAAAACGCCATTGACGATGACAAAGTTTTGAATCCCAGAAAAAAGCTACTGTCTACGAGCAGGAAAAAAGGGAAGAATAAAGAAAATAAAAAATATAAAAACCACTAACAATAAAAACGAAATGTTTATGATGTAATTGACTTTTATTTATTTCATTGCTGTGCAATTGAGCGCAAAGATAGCATAGAGCGTGAATGGAATAGAAGAAATGCACAAGCTAGTGTATACCTGGCATTATGCAGTCAATGTGTTTTTACGAGTCTGTGGACAGGTGAAAAAGTTCAACAAGTGTAGTAAAGCGGAGAAAAGTGCAGAGAAAATCTAAATGTTACCCATGCATTTACGCTCCTTCATAAATCCGAACTAAAGGATGGAGTGTGAATGTAAAATACTTTAAATGAAAATTCATAATATTACATTTTGATAAATTTAATTAAAAGGCGCGGGGTTAACACTGCGTACTGCCGTTCTGACAATCAAGGTTCGAGTTGTGGTTTGACCAACATCCAAAAATTATAAAAAAACTAATTTTCCTAATTGCGGTCACCCCTCGGCAGGAAATGTCAAACCAAATCGAGTGTATACATGAAATAAAAGTTCTTTATAAAAATCCATCGCCAACATCAAGGCGCTCGCCAAAAATTAGAGCAGGAATTCGGCCGAAAATTGCTTCAGCGGTCATCAAATATACACATATACTATACCAGGTGTGTTAGTTGAAATTTGCAGGTTTATCGATAAAGAAAACACTTAATTTTCAGAGGAATCTCAAAATTTTTTTATTCAAAGTATTGACCATTGGTTTCTACACATTTTGCCCATCTCTCAGGCAAATTATGGATACCATTCCAAACAAAACTTTTTCTCTTTCGAGGCAAACCTTCGACAAGCCATTTTTCGACTTCTTCAAATTAGCGAAGCACTGCTCTGCAAGGGAGTGTCCCATCGATGCGAAAAGGTGATAGTCGGACGGGCCGAAGTCCAGAGAATACGGCGGGTGCGATAATATTTCCCAATTAAGTGTTTTTAATGTAACTTTCACCAGTTTAGCGGTATGAGACGGCGCGTTGTCATGTTGCAAGATAACTTTGCCATGTCTTCGGGCCCATTCCGACCGTTTTTCGATCAACGCATGATTCAAATTGATCATTTGTTGTCGGTAGCGATCCGTGTTTACCGTTTCACCAGGTTTTAACAACTCGTAGTACACCACACCACACTGGTCCCACCAAACACAGAGCATTGTCTTACGGCCAAAGCGATTTGGCCTTGCAGTCGATGGGCCAGCTTCACCAGGGGAAAGCCATGATTTTTTTCGCTTCGGGTTCTCAAAATAAATCCATTTTTCGTCCCCCGTGACAATTCGATGTAGAAAAGATTTCCTTTCGAATCGTTGAAGCAGCATTTCACAAACGGTTTTTCGATTTTCCATTTGTCTATCGTTCAGCTGGTGTGACACCCATTTTCCATACTTCTGGATCTTTCCCATGGCTTTTAAACGTTGGCAAATTGCTCCTCGAGTCACATGTAGTATTTCTGCCAATTTCTGTTGCGATTGGGTTGGATCAACATGCAATTCCTCGTGTCACATGCCAATCAACAACAAGAGCAAATATGGCTTTATCTCGAGAGATATTTCCAGGTCGCGTAATCTCTCGTCTTGGAGATGTCAATTGGCCAGCGGGATCGTGTGATTTGACGCCATTGGACTTTCTTTGTGGGGTTACGCGAAAACCGTGACCCACTATGTGCCAAAAAGTAGTTGAAAATCACTTCAAAGGGATCAAAGTTAGCAAAAATTCTGGAAGCGCTCATTTGAATGTTCTACATATGTATATATATTTCCAAGTTTGAAACTTTGGAATAAAAAAGGTATTTCGTAAAAAAATTCTTAAAATGCATCTAAATTATGTTTATTTTTAAAACCGCAAAGTAGTTAACCCTGATATATATATAATAAATTCCTATAATTAGTAAATGTACACATTTTATGTTTAATCTTCTATACATATAAAGGAGAGTGATGTTAGGTTACAAAGCTTAAAATTCAAGAACGCCTTGATCATTTTTGATGATTCGCACCAATTCGGAGTGGTCTCCAACTAAACAAGAAGAAACAAATTCGAGAAGTGAATCATGGATCGGTTTACTCGAAAAATCTATTTTTGTTGCGATTTTCCCGAAATTTGGTACGTGGGTAGCTTTAAGTTTAGTTTATCACGTATGCTACTTTTTCTCCAGGAAAGTAGACCAGAGACCTTAGGTTTACCTCTTAACCCGATAGATGACATCATACGTTGACTTAAGCTGGAACTCTATAAGAAGGTTTGCGCTGTCGTAAATGAGATTCATTTAGTTGGGAAACCCTTATCTACATATCGTATAATTTTCTATCAATTAAGAAGGTCCGACTTGGCTACATTTTTTCTCAATTATTCGTATTCAAAATGAAAAGTTTTTTACGAAATAAAATTTAGCTTTATTCCGGGAAGTATACCACGGTCCAATTTATACGAAAAGCATACTTGAAAAAGATCTATTCGGAAACATCATATTTGAACTTTCGTTCAGATCAATTTTGAACTTTTTTTCCTGAAAGGCTTTAGTTACTTTTTATGTAGGATTGTTTACTTGATAAATGTGTTCTATTAGACAAGAAGACCTTAGTAAACGTAAAATTCGTGCGATAATTAGCCAGATCGTCTGTGATAATCAAATTGGAGAGGAACGGGTAGAATAAAATGAAAGGTCACGCGCTCATGATTTTTATGCGGTTAGATAACTGTTCACGTGTTGGCGAGCCGAAATTAATGTTTGTTCTTGCGCCGAAACCCTAATCGATCTCTAATTGTTTCAATTCTATTCACAGGAATCCCATTAGAATTTCAACTACTATCTACATACATATTTTTTATTATCACTCTGGTGTTAATCCAAATTGAGGCTAGTAGACCCATGAGTGGTTTGCACGATACCGTGCTACAAATTTTGATGTCAAAGATGAGCCTCATGCTGGTCGGCCAGTCACTAAAAAAAAAAATCCCATGAGGTTCTGCAACAGTCGGAGAAATACCGGTGTGCAAGCTGTCAGAAGATAGCGGAGGCATTAGGTATCAGTCTGTGACAGTTTTGAATTGGGACTTGAAATTGCTGGCTACTCAGAGAAGCTCAATGCTTGAGTGCCTAATGAATTAACGAAAAGAAATTTATTGGATCGAATCATATTCAGTGAAACACTTTTGAAACGCGACAAAACATAAAGGCCCATGAAAAGTGGGTTAAATACGAGAAAATAGAAGAAGAAAGATCATGATGAAAGGCCGGAGCGTAAATCCTTGCATTACTTTGGGCGCTGGTCAATTGCTTCCTGGTATTTGAGTTTTTGCTTTGTGGCATATAAGCTAACATGCAATTCTTAAATGATCAGCGAAGTGCTACGGTTAAAGTACTTATTGTTTGCAGTGGAATTAATCTTCATAAGGTCCAGTTCAGTATCTGGCAAAACGATCAATTCTGAGGTCTACTATCAACAACTGAGCAGTTAATTATTATGAGCTCTTCAAACAAAGCGTCCAGAATTGTTCAATAGAAAAGGTGTTGTGTTTCATTATGACAACGGCAGTCCACATGCATTCTTCTGTGATGAGCAGACCAAAATTGAAAGAACTTGGTTGAAAAGTTTTCATTAACCCGGAGCTTACAGCATCTGACCATCATTTATTCCGGTTTCTGCAAAACTATTTTGATGGTAAAAAAAATTGGACCACCGTGGAGTCGAGAATCATTTAGCTAAGCTCATCGCCAATAAACCACAGAAGCTCTATACTGATAAAATTATGGAGCTACCGGACAAATGACGAAAGGTCAATATGACAAGATTTCAATTAATTTTTAATAAAGAAAAGTTTTGCTAAAAATATACAAAAAGAGAGAGGAGGCGAATGCAATATAAGTGAAATAACTTCCCCTTTTCTATCTATGAAAGAAGTTAGCGAGTGGCACACCGCCTAAAACTATGCTACATTTTTGGTGCCATAAATTTGCTGTAGTTTTCTGTTTATTTTTTTCCACCAGCACAAAACAAGTACTTTAATGCTGTTTCAATATTTTTTTTCTTAGCTTTGCCATTGCTATGAAGCAACCAAAGCAACGTTAACCCAAAAAGGAAACCTCACAATAGCACCATTTGTTTAACAAAGAACAATGACTTACTAATTGCATTGAATGTGAGTAACCACAATCCACATACTCGTAATAGTATGGTACATAAAAGCATATGTTAGTATTTAGGTTTACATACCATATATGTACATACGAGTACATATGTATGTTTATGTAGTTGGAGTATAATAGAAGCATTTAAGCGATTTGAATTGTGCAAAGCAAATTTATTTGGGTATTTAGTCGAAATTAATTTCTACCAACAGACTTGAATATAACATAACGTACAAACGCACATATATATGGTACATATGTATGTAAAGCAAATATAGAAGAATATGAACAAATGTATGTATGGCAAATGTGTAGAAAATCCTTTATGTAAAACATTCAACAGACAACACCATTAAGAACTCGCCGACGCAGAACAATTAAATGCACGGATTAATTTAAATAGTAGTTGTAGTCAAATATATGTGTCTATGGGAAATAAAATGGTGAATAAATATACAAACATATATGTATGTACATATGACCGACACTATGAAAGAAATAAACATGTAAAAACAATAGAATGACTTACAAAAGAAAAATAACTACTTTTGTTGTATTGGGAGCTGAAAATTAGGTCACTTTTCAAGACCATCTCTAGTGGCACTCTTTGAAGGACCTTCAGGACCACGTAAATTCAAATTCATGGAATAGTTTATTTACCATATATTTTTAAAGAAATTTAAAGCGGAATTTGAGTTAAAAATGTGAAATTGAGGACCTGGGACCAACATCCAAAATTATAGAAAATTAAATTGTCAAGTATTTATGAAATGAAATAAAAGCTCTTCATTATAAAACCCTCAGCTGTACATAGGCAGCTTAATATAAGCTGGAGGTCCCTTTTTTTTGGAAAAACATCAAGACGCAAAACCATAAAATGGAGGAGGAGCTCGGCCGAAAATCGCTTTCGATTACAAAGCGCCAAATTGTTATTATTAACTGTCGCTGAGTAAAAGTCCCATCAGAATACCCAATTCTTCCTCTCCGAGCAGTCTGACGGGGTAATTATTTTATAGTGCCACTACTTCAACCTAATGCTGGAGAAAATACATTTACTTAGTTCGGCGAATTAAGAGACAGCGACTACGCTGGTTAGGTTACCTGTTGGGGTTAGAGGTTAGGTCGCCAAAAGGGTGGATCAACTCCGGTGCGTAGAACCGGCTGTCCTGGTAGCACTGGATCTCTCAAAAGCTTTTGAATGATTGGCAATTCAGTGTTACTATCGAACATTGAGGAAACCTCATTACCGCTGGGGTTGAACTGGTGGACCATGAACTACCTGAGTGATCGACAATCATCGGTAGAATTTCGAGGTCAAACATGTAGGCTCCGCCTTCAGGACCGTGGCAATTTCTCCCAACAGACACTACTTGCTGCAGACGAAGAGCTCGAGCTGCCTAGAGAGCCCTGCGAAAACTGGCGCAACCAAGATCTGGATATTGTAGTCGACAAACTTCTACCTATTCAGATTTGACCCCCACATCCTAAAAGCCAACCCATCTAAACCACGTTTCTCTCTGGATGACCTCGATGACTTAGACTGATCTTGCCTGCTCCTAAGCGGGGTTAACGAACCGCAATTCTCAAATGATCAGCGAAGTGATACGGCTAAAGTTCTTATTGTTTGCAATGGAATTCATTATTTTATGGCCTAGATCATATATCTGACTATCTAATCTGTTTGTATCTTTCCATCCCTGTTCCTTCGAGTGAAATGCGATTGACGTCAGCGCAGCGTCAGATGCCTCTTGTTGGATCTTCCATTAAAGGTCTAAAAATATTCTGTCAAACCCAATTTTCAACAACAAAATTAAAAAATGTTCAAAATTCGTTCACGATCCTTTGCCTTCGGGAAATTTGTTAGACACAAAAATTAACATTTTAATTTTCTATTTGTGCTCAAGGAACTGCTGAACAGTGCCTATAGTGTATAGACATAATTTTAAGATTTGTGTATCTAATCTGAAATAAACGTTCGTTGCCTTTTCAACCAACCCGTTACTAGTTACATATGTATATAAATATGTATATAATTCACACTCCGAGCGCTAACCGGCAAAAGGTTTTCCAGTAAGTAATCAATCCAACAGAAGGTCAAATATGAATAATTCAAATCTATTTTACATAAATTTGCCTACTTAGGTTCATCGCAGCTTCCTTAAGAAAAGGTGTAAAACAAAAGGTGCGGCCTACACCAAGCGAAACACATGTACCAGGTGTGTTTGTTGAAGTGTACCGGTTTTACTAGTAGATGTCGCTAACAATATGTATAAATTTCTATGATTTGGCATGTATGTAATTTTTTTCTATTGACATTAACCTACAAAAATACGCAAGTCACATTCCGCCAAAATAATAGCGTCATATTTGTTTACCTCAATGAATATGTCGAGTTTCGTTCCAAGTAAATCGCATTTGCGGCATTCGTTGCTTTTCTTATTTCATCGAAAGAAAAAAGCAGCTGAAGCTCACCGGTTGCTGGTAGAAACTTATGGTGAACATGCTTCAGTGATTAGAACATGTGAGACATGGTTTCGTCAATTTAAAAGTGGAGATTTCGATTTGACAGACAATGAACATCCTGGTGCAGCGAAAAAGTTCGAAGACGAGGAATTTGATGTTGATCTAACCCAATCGCAACAAAAATTGGCAGAAACACTACATGTGACTCGAGGAGCAATTTGCCAACGTTTAAAAGCCATGGGAAAGATCCAGAAGTATGGAAAATGGATGCCACACCAGCTGAACGATAGACAAATGGAAAATCGAAAAACCGTTTGTGAAATGCTGCTTCAACGATTCGAAAGGAAATCTTTTCTGCATCGAATTGTCACTGGGGACGAAGAATGGATTTATTTTGAGAACCCGAAGCAAAAAAATCATGGCTTTCCCCTGATGAAGCTGGCCCATCGACTGCAAGGCCAAATCGCTTTGGCCGTAAGACAATGCTCTGTGTTTGGTGGGACCAGTGTGGTGTGGTGTAGTATGAGTTGTTAAAACCTGGTGAAACGGTGAACACGGATCGCTACCGACAACAAATGATCAATTTGAATCATGCGTTGATCGAAAAACGGTCGGAATGGGCCCGAAGACATGGCAAAGTTATCTGGCAACATGACAACGCGCCGTCTCATACCGCTAAACTGGTGAAAGACACATTAAAAACACTTAATTGGGAAATATTATCGCACCCGCCGTACTCTCCAGACCTCGCCCCGTCCGACTATCACCTTTTCGCATCGATGGGACACTCCCTTGCAGAGCAGTGCTTCTCTAATTTTGAAGAAGTCGAAAAATGGCCCGTCGAATGGTTTCCTCGAAAGAGAAAAAGTTTTTTTGGAATGGTATCCATAATTTGCTTGAGAGATGGGCGAAATGTGTAGAAACCAATGGTCAATACTTTGAATAAAAAAATTTTGAGATTAAGTGTTTTCTTTATCGAAAAAACCGGCAAATTTCAACTAACACACCTGGTATTGTATATGTTTATATTTTTACACACGAAAGGCTCTGCTGTGTCAAAGGCTCAAATCATCTTTTCGCATATAATTAATTATGAAATACTCAAATATGCATTGACAGTGTTGAAGTGGAATTGCATTAAACCCAAAACTTCTATCATACGAATAACACAGAAAAACTAATCAAATTTTCAACACAAAATGTTAAAAACAATAACAGTAAGGGACACAAGTAGAACTTGGCTGAAAGTTTTTTTGTATACAAATAAGCAGTTATATGAGTTAACACATACGTACATAGTACATACAATACATACACGTACATACATAAGCCAAGTTCTGTGCAGTTCTTGCAAGCTCTCGGAAATTCATTCATAATACGCCTTAGAAAATTGGCGTACGAACTCAAAACAAGACACACACGTACATACAAACGAACATTCTATTGTAAGAAAAAACTTAAAATAACCTCTGTTTGTTCGTTTTTTGTTTATTATTGGCTATGCAAATCTTTGTGCAAATGTGATGGCAAACTAAACCACAGAGACAGAAGAAAATTGTGCTAAGAAAGTGTGGGATAGGAAATAAATAAAGGTCATAAAGAATGGATATGTGCGAGAAGTGAAAACTTTTGTAGCAGACAAAGTTTCACACATACACACATACATACACACATACATACACACACACACACAGTTGAATACATAAATTTTATACTTAGAAGTTTAAATTAACTTATGGCACTTAGAAACCACAAGCGCTACTTGAAGATACGGGAGCCGCCAACGCCTTCAAATAAAATACAGAATATACCTATTTATGTAAGGACATTTGCAGCAGACGATTTTTTAGAAAAAAAAAAAAAATGTGAACATTCTAGTTTACATTGATATATTTGTTGTTTCTGGTCTCAAATTAGTATACCACCTTCCCATTGTTGTTGCTGTTATTGCTATAGCGACTAATCCTACACCGCTTAAGAACAGCCAAGATCAGTCTAAGTCAACGAGGTTTTCCAATGAGAGGTGAAAAAAACGAGCTGCTTCGACGGGTTCACATCAGAGGAATGAGTATGTTTTGCATGCTGGGCATATGTTGGGTTTGTGGGCGTGGTCGAGTCTGAATAAGTAGGAATTTAATCGACTACAATACCCTAATTTTAATTATGTCAGTATTGCTTGGGTCTCTCGAGGCTGCTTGTGCTCTTCGTTTGCAATGGGTGGTGATTTTACTCCGAGAACACAGTTCACTGGAAGAGAGGTTAAGAATGTGTTAACGGACGCTCTGTGAATGGCGTTTAAAGCTTGTCGGTAAGACGTCCTGTCCAGCGGTTGTTGTAGGTGGCGCTGAATGCAGTTCTTTTGGTCAAGTATTACATTTCTAATGTGCCTGAGTGGTTCCCCACATAAATTGATTTCCCTGCAAAGCATTACTTAACTCGTATCATAGGTGATTCACTGTGCAAGTGATGTTCTGGCGACATCAGAAGGTTTCCTATTACGGTTCTGAGAGCCGCGTTTTGGCAGGTTTGTATCCTCTTAATCTGCGCCTTGCTAGTCCCCGGCGCCCAGATCGGTTCAGCAACGTTTATTTATCTTCGCCCCCAGGTGCTGTCGACTAACACTTTGGGGATCTCGTTGCGGCTCTGGAGTATTGCATTTGAATTCCTATGCGGAGTGAAGAAGTGAAGGCTGTCGAATGTGGGTCGCAGTACCTTTGGATTGTTTATGGTCGAACTTTTTATGCCATCGACTTTCACATCGAGTTCAAGCCAGTACACCTTCGTCCAGCTGGTGAAGAGGAAAGTCGTGCTTCTGGTTCTGGCTTGCTGGTTGTAGTCTTAATTGTCTTGCAGTGAAGAAGTGGCAAATGTAGTCGAGATAGCATTTCACTTTCGACCAAAAGACATCAATATCCTGGCAAATATCGCCATATGAGATCAATGGAAGAGGGAGTTCCGAGATATAAAAGCTAAACAGCAGTGAAAAGAGGGCACCATCCTGCGGAACCCGGTAGTAATAAGGATTGCTCAATGTCCGATAGTACCACTGAATGGTTTACCGTGTCAAAAGCTTTCGACAGATCCAGTGCTACTAGGAAAGTTCGGGCACAGGACCGGTTTTGGTTGGGTCCATTGACATCTAAGTGTTTGTGGCCAACTCTACCCACCGGAGTTGACCCGGACTTTATGCGGCCAATCAAAATCAATTCGGGAAATATTTTTGCGGTTAACACAACAACAACAGTAGTCGAGTACTCGATAGGCTTCAATTAAGGGCCTGTTGGTAGGGAACACACGGTAATAGCCTAACAGATCATGCTCAAATATGTCGATTATTGCTGAGAGACTCTAGTAATCACTGTTTTTTTTTTTGATTCTACCTAATTTTTGTATATTCTTATAATCTTATATTCTGTTTTTCATTTGTAGACCACGTGAACTTAATTGCTTGAACAGACTTTGAGCTTAAAGACAACTTTTCTACAGTTCTTAGAATATTTGCTTATCTTTTGCATTTTTCTTTTATTTTGTCGGACATCCGTTCGCTGCCAAAGCAGTTAAGATTGAAAGAACGACCAACTTCTATTTACAACCCTCTCTCACGTGTTTTCTCTACTAATTTCTTAACAAATATTTAAGTTGTGTTGTTTCCTGCATTTCTATTTTGAGGACTTTCAGTGTACAACTAAGTGTCTGAATACACACATACATACATCAGTAACTGTTACTGTTTTTTTTTCATTTTTTTTTTTTTTTTTGTTATTACTACAACCGTTAATCTGTTACTTGTGTGTACTTACTGCCATCGCTATGTGCAACACCCTCACGCAACAGGAAGTACCGCAAGCCTTCCATTGTGTAAGTTTTGGCCGCCGCAACCGGATCAACGACGTTTTGCTTGCTTTTCGACATTTTCTGCCCGTCCACTGTCCAGTGGGAGTGTACGAATAGTTGTTGTGGTGGCTCCAAACCTGAAGAAGTAAAAGAAAATAATGAAAATATAAGAGAAAAAGAAAAATACACGTATCTGCGCGAAGTTTAAAGCTTAAGTAGCTCAGCGAATTAAGTATATAAACAAAAGGGGGATAATTAAAAGTAAATTGACTGCGAAGAGCGTTTAAAGGCAAGAACAAGAAGGTTCGTTAAATGCTTTGCTTGAGATTGGTTAAATACAATTTGTTAAAAAAAGCATCTTTAATCATTATTATTGCATACAACGAAGTTCAATAAGTTGGAGATTTTTTACGAAGCAATAAAATGTGGTATGAGACCGCAATTGACGCAGAACTCCAGAGCCACAACAAAATACTTAAAGCGCTAGCCGACAGCACCTGGGGTAAAGATAAAGAAACCTTGCTGTCCACTTGCAAAGCAATCGGCCGGCCGGTCCTTAAATATGCTGCACCGATCTGGACGCCGGGAACGAACAAGACGTCGATGAAGAGGTTGCAAGCCTCCTGGTGTCGTTGGAGCATCAACTTGCACAGTGAAGCATCTATGCTACGAGTTAAGGAGCATAATGCTTTGCTGTGCAAGCAATTCCTATTGGGATGCTACTGTAGGTAGAACCCTAATAGGCATCTCATGCTTCTCATTGAAGCTGAACAACCACAACACGTGCAACAACCGCTGGACAGGACGCCGTAAAGACAAGCACAGAACGTCATGCACCAGGAGTCAGTCAACACCTTCAAAGACTCCTTTCCGTGAATGGCGCACTCGGAGTGAAAGCACCACCTATTGTAGACGAAGAGCTCGAGATACCTGCGTGACACTGTCACAACTTAGGTCTGGATATTGTAGTAGGTTAAACTGCTACTTATCCAGACTCGATCTCAACATACCCAACGTATGCCCTGCATGTAGAGAGTCTCCGCACGACACTAACCACCTCTTTACACGCTCCCTAAAACCGACACGTCTAACCTCCTCTCTCTCTGGTCCGATCACGTCGAAACGACACGTTTCCTGGACCTCCCGTTAGATGACCTCGGTGACTTAGATTGATTAACCTGTCCCTAAGTGGGGTTAACGAACCGCTACAACAACAACAACATACGTAAGTCAGCCGCAATAGCCGAGTGGTTAGCATTGCGTACTGTCATATTGTATATTATATAGAAACATGAAATAAAGTCTTCTTATAGAAAACCATCTGCCGTTTAGAGGCGGCTTAGAATAAACTGTAGATCCTTCCATTTGTTAGCAAACATCAAGACGCATTGCATAAATTGGAGGACGACCTTCAGCAGTTATAAAGTGCAAACAAGAATTATGCGTGGCCTAGATTAAAGGACTAAAAAGCAATTCACCTTAAATAAAACATAAAGAGTTTAGAAAAAAGTTTATCCTGAGGTAACTAATATCAAAAAAGAGTTCAATAATTTTTGTTTCAAGTTCCTCCGCTTAAGAATATTGTTGGAAGCCAATAGGAAATGTGGGTGTCAATTATTTTGTTATTATACTTGGTCGAACCTAATCGTCCGATGCTTTTATTACTTAATATATATTTTTTTTGCACTTTCACATAACACTGACCCATTAGGTAGAAATAACTTTATGAAATTATTTCCATATTATTCGAAAATTATTATTTTGTACGTTTAAGTAATGACTTTTAATCAGGTTCAAAGCTTTTTCGGCAATATTGAAAAAAATCATACATAACTTTAATAAGAGCTCGATCCCCTACTGGAATTTTTCAGTACTAAGGATATAATCAGGCAAATTTTCTGCAATTTTTAACAAATCGAAGTTCAGAAAAAAAGTTCTAGCTGTCTGAAAACAGCGGTTTTTCAAAATTCAATTCGATTTAAATTGAAAACAATGTGGTGAAAGGAAGGTAGAAGATATCTTAATAAATTATATTAGCTGCTGGTCGATCATAGACTTCAAGAACGGTACCTAAGTATATAATGATGTTGCGGATTTTCAGGATCGCCTTTATTTCAGATATACTTTTGACAAAAAAAAATAATAATCACTGAAATCGCTGGTGCACACGCTTCTTTAAAAAGTAATAGATATGTCCATATATAAGTCTATATATGTCATAGTAATAAAGCACCTTACCTGCAGCAAAAAGAAATGCGGGCCAATAAATGCCATGGAATTTCAAAATATCCTTTCCAATCACTTGAACATTGGGAGGCCAGTAACTACGGAACTAAAAACGATGCGCACTTATTTCTTTGGTTTTTGTTTTTTTTAGCAAGTTGCCAGAATACACAGCTCACCTTTTCATCAGGATAGCCCGCCGAAGTTAGGTAATTTATAAGAGCATCTAACCACACATAAACCGTTTGAGTGTCATCGTCAGGTACCGGTATAGCCCAGTGTACGCGATTTGATGGGCGTGAAACGGAAACATCAGGTAGTGGTTCACTTAGCATATCAAATAAAATTTTTTCAAATTTTGCCGGTCGTATGCGACCACCTTGCTTTACCCAATGTATGACATCATCTTGCAAATCTGACAAACGGAACATATAATTTGTTTCTTCAGTCCATTCGACAGGATGACCAGACTCGAGTGAGAAACGTGTGTTAGTCGCTGTGTCTAAACGCAGTTGTGAATCCGTGAGAAAAGTCTCATCCGAAATACAATACCAACCGCTGTAAGCGGCAGAGTAAATGTGTCCACGTGTGTTTAGAGTGCGCTGTAAAGATATATGGGTTTTATTACTTTAATTTAACAGTTGTTACATGCAATAGTACCCAAAAATGAGCAACCGCCTGCTTATGTCGTTCCTCCGTCGTGCGTATGAAATCTGTATTCGCTATGCCGGCTTCTGCAAATACCTCACGATAGCTCGCTGATATATCGTCACAATATCGTGCTACTGGCACAGCTTGCGCTGTTGCTGCTTGTTGTATTTTAGTGCCATGTTCGTCGGTGCCCGTACAAAGATGTACCGACTGTTCAGGTTGTCGCAAACGTTGATAACGACACACAGCATCCGTTATAACCGCAGAATAAAGATGTCCAATGTGTGGTGCTGTGTTTGGATGAATATATGATAATAATTGTTTTTCAGACTTTCCTCCCGACACTTACCGGCATTGACATAGAATATTGGCGTTGTTGCATAAAAAGTGTTGCTAGCTTGTGCACAGTACTGGCGAAAAGTATTTAATTTCTTAATAAACATAATTTTTATAGATATTCTTAAACATTTAATTAAACATTTCTATATTTCCAATTCCATTAAATAACTGGCAACTAATCTTGCTGATTACCGGCTGTGCAATTTCGTCTATCAGCTGTGAAACAGCTGTTTGATAATTTCAACAACTGTTTGATGCCTGCAAAGCAAGGACTCAAACCGGTATGTGTTTACAGGGCTGCATTTCGTAATCTGAAATAATGTTAACAAAAAAATTTAAAAACTGTAAAAAATGTACACGTCTGGTAAAAACTCAATCTCCATCAAGGAGAACTTTTTACTCCCTCAATTTCGTTACGTGCTAATTCTCATTGATATTTCTCACCGGACAGAGCAAATTTTAGATAAATAAATGCTTCACATTTTAAATATTTAATGAATCCTATTCGGTTCCAACTCAGTAAATATCTCTCTTTGGAAGTGTAAAACTTTTTGTACTCTCTCTTTCGTAACTGACTAATTTTTCGCTGAAAATTTCACTTATCAGAGCTAATTTTAACTGAATTCCTGATTAATAAAATGAAAGCAGTATTTTTAATAACAATCCCGAAGCTCAATAGGAGTGTGAGTTAAAGAAAGCCAAATGACGCACTTGTTTGGAAAATATTGGAAAAATTAATCCAACAGTAACAAATTTCAAATGAAACACGATTTTTTTCTTTTCTTTTTGTTACATTAATTTTTATGAAAAAGTAGCTTATTTATTTGTGTCATCACTTTTCTTGTAATTATGATATATTTAATATACAGTTTCACTTTTTTATAAGTATTTAATTATTAGATATTTACTTAGCTATATTTTTTGCTCTTATCGATTTATTTAATTAATATAACACAACTTTAAGTCTAATAGTAGGTGATAATTTAAATATTTATGCATGTATGTATGCATGTATGTAGGCATTTTTAGCTCGTTGCATATATGCAACAAAAAGTAAAATTTCCAACAAATTCAGATAGACAATAAGTTACTAGCAAAATGCATATTTTGTGTCTAATTATATATGTATGTATAAATGTATGTATATATGTAGTTATCTTGCTGATATCGTTGAGTACATTAGTTCATTAATTTTATAATATTTTCGCAAATATATAGAATTTTGGAAATTTTTTCGTAATAATTTATTTCTCTTAAAAACCGAACTTCTTTTTTTTAATGAAAATACATTAATTTAGTATTTTTTGCAAATATTTTCCGCAATTAAGACATACATACAATTGACCGTTGGTTTGAGTGAGCACGGGAATTTTCTAGTTTTTAACAAACTTGCTCTAAAATTTACTAATAGTACTTGTTGTGGTATAGCTATTTTATTACACTTATCATTTATTAATTTATTTATTTTACATACAACATTTTGCTTATACTTTTATAGCAGCGTAAGAAATCTCTGTGCACTTTATGATTTCTTTGGCTTCGTTTTTCAACATTTTTTTTATACAAAAATAATTCATTGAAAATATTAAATTAAATAAAAATATATTAATTATGAAAAATTAAATTAAAAAATGTGGTACTCCGGTAGTTGGAATATTTTAGCGTGCTACTAATTAATATTCTACAAAGTCTGTATTCAGAAATATTTTAAAAATTAATTGAGAAAATTGCAATTTAATAAAATTTATAAAAAAATTTAATTCTTAATTTTTTAAAGCCACACTGTTAAATTAACTAACAGCTGCCATTTTTGTATTCAAATGCAAGGGCAGTGTTAAAAAGTTTTAAAATTCTTAAGTTTCTATTGTATAATGAAATTTGTGCTGAAATTCAAGAATGCTATGAAACCCCCCGAAAATGCTTTAACAATATTTCTATCAGTAATTTTTAATTAATATAAATTAAAAAAAAATACTTTTTTCAAATACAGAACTTCTTTAATGTAAATATTTGTGCAATTTTTTTTTTTTGAATTTTTGAAAAATTTGTTTCTTTCCAATTTACTGATGCCTATTCGAAATAATATTTAATATTTGAGATAATTTTTCATAGTTTAAAGAAACTTATTTAATTTTCTTTAAGTTAATAGCACTTATAAACAGATGAACGTATAAAAAGAGGTTAAGATTGACAATTAAAAAAGGTTTATATACTTTTAGATTTTTTATTAAAAAAAAATATAATTAAAAATTTATTTTACTAAAAATATTATATATAAATATAACTAGGACATTTTTCATAAAGCTACCACATACGAATTGAGTGTCACAAATTACATACATCTTTTCACATAAAATAATATTAAAACTAAAAAAAAAATATATAGCATAATTTTAGGAGCACAATATTTACAATATACATATAACTACTCGCACAACGATTTCGTTCGACGTTATAATATGTCAAGGAATGAATATCACTTTAGAATTGATTTAATATTTTCAACTTAACTCTTTTTTTTATGAATTTTGCTTAATAAATTTAATTGTTTACTTTTCGTTTGTATTTCATTAGAAGCTTTTATACAATATCGCATTATTAATAGTGTGGTGCGAAAGCCCAAAAGAGAGTAGCCTACGCTTTTATACGCGAGAGCGGTTTGTCCAACCTAACATAGTACATATACAAGTATATATGTATGTAGTATTAAATATCAGTTTGGTTTATGTAAGATAAAACTTATATGTCGTCGCTTCTTTACCTAAGCTTTATGCTAAGCAAATCCAACGAAGAAGAAGAATAAGCCGCCACTCAAGTTAAAGCTCACAGCGCGCGCTTCTATTTAACTTACTTCCGCGCTCCGGTAGTTGTGGCGCTCTTCTCGAAACGCTGCGTTAGAGATGCTATGTTGCCCGCCTTTATAGTGGGCGCCGTGCGCGGCGTACCTGTGGCGGCCAAACGCGCTGCCGCAGCTGTAGTACCACCGACGGTGGGCGCGGGCGTCACTTTCTTTTGACTATTGAATGAGGGTTTCGCGGAGAGCGGCTTGGGTTTTGTTATTGTAGCAGAGGGCAGTGCTGTGCTGTTACTGCGTGTTGCATTTGTTGGCGTTGCAGTCGTAGTGCTAGGCGTTTTATTAAATGAACGATTCCTTGCTGCCGCGTTGGAGCTTGTGCTATTGTTGCCGCTCATTCGATTAGTTGATGCTGCATTCATTTTATTTGTAGCGGTGACGCTGTTGCTCCCTGATGCTGATGTTGCTGTTGTTGCTGCTGCAGGCGCAGCGTTCGTGGGCTTAAAGCTGGAAAACGCTGTGGGGGCGTTTGTGAGATCAGCGCGCGTGGGCGCTACACGCGCAACTGGCGCGTTCACCGGCGCCGGGCGCAGGTAGGTAGGCACAGTTTGTGCAGCGGGCGCAGACGCAGACGCATTGGCGGCTGCTTTTACCGTGTTTATCTCTGCATTTGTGTTAGTATTAGCACCTGGCGCGGTTGGCGCGCTCGACTTTGTCTTCACTGTTGCTGCTGTGCTTTTTGTCTCATCAGCATTTGGAGGCTTATTCTTTACAAGCGTTGATGCGGTGTAAATAGAGTCGCCATTGCGTTTCTCAATTTCATTCACTATCTCACCCAATAAGCCCATCTCACTGTTTTCACTTATAAAATCGCTGCGTTTTACTGTTTGTGCTGCGGGCGGTATTTCATCAATAACCGAATATATGTTATCAGTTGAGATGGGCGAATCGACTTCATTCGACTCGCCTACTGTGGTCAACTGCTGTTCGACGAACTCGCAGTCATCATAAGTGTTGTCCACGTTCGATTTGGCAGTACCAACCGGCAATGCATAGCCAGAGGAAGTTGTCGAATTGGTTTTCTTTAATGGTGGTGGACGCGGCGGTGGGCTTTTAGGACGTGAGGCAGCTGCAGCTGCTGCTACACTCTTTGGCCGTGCGCTACCGGGCGCGTAACGCATAGACCCGAATGTCTGTATATTTGTCTTCTTTGTTGGCGAACGCATGGACTGTGCGCGCTTCACCAGATTTTTAGTTTCTTCCTCCTTTGGCGTGGTCTCAGAGTCCGAGTTGGATGATTCGCCTTGTGGCGCAACAGGCATTGGCGCGGATATCTCAATATTCTTCAGCTTTTCACGATCAATATAGGTTTTCTCCTTTAGCGGCGCCTTCTCCTCTTTCTTCAGGAAGGACGCTATACGTCTTATGGTGCCATCGCGCTTCACGTTCAATTTGGGATCTGCATGTAAAGGCACCGGCGGTGGTGGCGCCGGACGTGGTAGCGAACCAGATTGGCCAGCACTCGTACCAGGCGGTAAAGGTGCAGCACGCGTCGGTGACATCTCACCGCTTGACTGTCGAAGCGGCAAGGTCATCGTTGAATTCTCCAGTACCGGCATCGATATGATCGGGCGGGCATTCGAGCCTGGATTAGGTGGTGGTAGTGCGGGTGCACTAGCGGCACCTGTAGTTGTTGGTGGTGGCATCCAACGACTGGGCGGTGATGCATCCATTGAGCTGGAGCCTTTAATGAGTGGTGGTGGTGGCGCAGAGCGTTGTGGCACACCGCCATTCATGGCTGCCGTATCTTGCACAGTGGGCTGTACATAAGCAACATTGGGTGCGTTGAAATTGTTGGTCGGCGAGGTGGTATCATTAAGCGGGCGTAGTGTGAAACCTTTGAATTTGCCGAACATGCCATTGCCAACGGAGGTGTCATTAGAATCGCTGGGGGATTTCAGCAACGCGGAATTCATATCATCTGTACTGCTGGGCGTTGACTTGGGTAGGCTGTTTACGCCAACGCTACCATTGTTGCCACCGCTACCGCCACCACCATGTGGGCCGTGATCAGGGCGAGCGGGTTGTTGCTTACCACTGGCGGCTTTAATGCTGGAAGAGAGAAAGAAAAAATATTAGTTTTAGCAAAAGTATGATAAAGCAAATATGTGCATATAAGAAGTTTCATTTTGGGATTCTGAACGTATGATTGGCATATTATAAGTATAAAACTAAGCATGTAGAAATATTTGTAAATTTTGATATTTGGATTTTTTTTTTAATCAATATATTTTTGATTGTGAGTTTGTTAGTATTTTAATAAATAAACACAAACATTAAAAAAAACAAATATTAGTTTGTTAATCAATCAGAAGAGATAATTTGAAATAATGAACATACCAGAGCCAAGTCTTCAGTTAAAATGGTACAGTGCACGCGAAAATTATGTTAACCAACACCACAACGTATTTATTTCAAATAAAATTAATTATGCTAAAAACATGCAAGCTAAAAGAAGTTATTAGAAACATTCACGAAAGGTATGAAGGTATGTAGGAGAATGTATGAAAAACAAAAACAAACAAATTGATACAACGTCACATTTTATTAAAACATCTGTACTTATATACTTTTAATTAAATTTTAATAAATACAACAAAAATTCAAATCACAAAACTATAAGAATAATAAATAAATTAAGGGCATTATTATGTGTGTAGTATAGGTATATATAAAAATTAAAATAAAAAAATATAATGAAAAAATACTTTTACTTTTTCTAACTAAAACATATATCTAAGGAGCTCATCATATCTACAGGCATACATCACTGGATTTATGAAAGATTTTTGGTATTTGTAGGCATTGATTATTTAACACAAAAATGGAGTTCACAAACAGGAAAATGTACTATATTTTGATTTTTTATTAAATGTTTTATTTTATTTTAATTTATTTTATATTAAGTTTTTTTTATTCTTTTACTTTATTTTATTTTTTTTAATTTTTTCTTTTATTTTCTTTGCCTATTTTATTTTATTCTCGTTTTTTTTAATTTAATTTTCTTTTCTTTATTTTATTTTATTTTTTCTTATTCCATTTCATTTCAATTTATTTTATTTTATTTTATTTTCCTGATTTAATTTAATTTAATTTAATTTCATTTCATTTCATTTCATTTCATTTCATTTCATTTCATTTCATTTCATTTCATTTCATTTCATTTCATTTCATTTCATTTCATTTCATTTCATTTCATTTCATTTCATTTCATTTCATTTCATTTCATTTCATTTCATTTCATTTCATCTCATTTCATTTCATTTCATTTCATTTCATTTCATTTCATTTCATTTCATTTCATTTCATTTCATTTCATTTCATTTTATTTTATTTTATTTTATTTTATTTTATTTTATTTTATTTCATTTTTTTATTTTATTTTATTTTATTTTATTTTTTATTTTATTTTATTTTATTTTATTTTATTTTATTTTATTTTATTTAATTTTATTTTATTTTATTTTATTTTATTATATTTTATTTTATTTTATTTTATTTTACTTAATTTTATTTTATTTTATTTTATTTTATTTTATTTTATTTTATTTTATTTTATTTTATTTTATTTTATTTTATTTTATTTTATTTTATTTTATTTTATTTTATTTTATTTTATTTTATTTTATTTTATTTTATTTTATTTTATTTTATTTTATTTTATTTTATTTTATTTTATTTTATTTTATTTTATTTTATTTTATTTTATTTTTTTATTTTGTTTTATTTTATTTTATTTTATTTTATTTTATTTTATTTTATTAATTTAGATATAATTTTATTTTCTGTTAATCAATTTATTTTTATTTGATTTTAATTTATTTAATTTATTTTTTTTAACTCAACAAAAATATCGATGTGAAGAATATCGCCGGCATGAAAAAATAGTCGTCAAAATTATATGTATATAAAAATGTCCGTCGAAATTGAGGTATAGAATTAAATTTAGGAGAAAAGAAATGTTCATAAATAAAAATATAATTTTTTCTCAAACAATAACTACAAAAACGCTCATAAAAATATAGTTTTGGGTTGGAAATTGCCAACAGGAGGAATGAGGAATAGTCAATACCCAAAAGTGTAAAGTACCGATAAACATTTGTGCATAAAATGAAAATAATAATTTAATGCCATTCAAGACGATGCATGCATTCAAAGCAAGTTATGGCAAAGCGCAGTTCAGCAAAAAAATCAGCAACAGCAACCAAATCTTTAAATATTTGTAATTTTTACATCCACATTAGTATAAAAAATCTGTGTCGATATGGCTCGTAAGGTGTAAGTTTTATGCTTTTATCACTATATTTCATAGTTTGTTCCGAGTTTTTGGGAAAGGGTAGGAATTCGTAAAATTAGAGCTTTAAAATTATGTATTTTATTTTTTTTTTATTATTACGCCTATCGACATAGATTTTGTTACATACATAATACATTATGTATATATGTACATATGTAAATGTGTATGCATTGAAGTTTTTTTTTTTAATAATTTGCAACCATCGCCAAGGCCAGTATTCCGAGTTAATGCTACTTTAGATTTCCTTTATTCGTCAAAGTCGGGACACACCTATCACGATCGCTCGCTATGAATTGTGCACCATCACAAAGTGCATTAGGATTTGTTGTAGCCTGTAAGCGTATATCGGTAATTTCTAGCTTACGACGTAACGTATTATTTTGACTGTTATCCCCTGTCACATCACTATTGACAAGCAATTGTTGTTGCCTATCTTTTACACTGAGTGTAGTTGCTGTTGCTGTTGTAGGTGTTCTAAGTTTACGTTTCAGTGTTGTTGTTGGCGTTGTTGTATACATATTACTAACTGGTACAATCGGAATTTTCGTTGGTGTTGCTGCTGACTTTATTGGTCTGCTTATGCTATTTTGTGTGAAATTCTTTTTTATGTCCGCCACCGATACAATTTTATTATTGGGTTTAATACTATTAAAATCTTCGTTAGTTTTACTTTTGGTTAAATACAAATTATTATGAATACGCGATAAATTATTAGTGGATGCGCTATGGGGTTTTAGTGCATTTGTTGCTATTGTAGTGGCTGTGGATGTTGTTGTTGTTGTTACAGTGTTCGTGCTAGTGTTTGCATACGATTGTGTACTTGTGTTGAATGTATTTGAATGTTTGAGTTGTTGTTGGCCCCGTTTTTTAGCACAGGAGCTAAGTGTTGTGCCCTTTAGTTTATTATTTACGCTCGCAGACGATGCACAAGATGCAGTTGAAGAAGAAGATAAGTTAGAGCAAGTATTGGAAGAATGGGAGGAAGTAGTTGTATTGCTAGTGGAAGTAGTAAATGAGCAAACCGACTTGTGCGGCGTGGATACATACATATTTTCGGCCAGTTTGCCGCCAAAGAAGAAGCGTCGATTGCGTACATAGTATGTGAGCCAGATGATGAGCACCATAAATGGTATAACGCCAAAGAAGAAGATATACATGAAGTTCTGGAAGGCTTGATGACCTGTTTTTTGGGGTTTAAGAAATTAATTAATTTAATAATTAATATTAAATGCAGAAATAAAGAGAAGCGCAAATACTCACTGGTTGGTGATGTTGCCGGTCCGCTGTTGATGGAGCCACCAGGTCCTGGCACAAGACATGTTGTTCCCGCATAGCCCACATGACAGTGGCAATTACCCAAACTATTGCATACACCATTGCCATTACAATTATCTGGACACTGCTTGCCGAGCCCCGTAGCACGCACGCGCTCTATCGTTAGGCACTTTTGGTTAACACACATTTTGTCATCGCCGCACTTGGCGCCGTTCGGTGTTAGCCCCGGATCGGTGCTCTGCAGCCCCAAATCGACTAATGCTGTGCGGCACGGCACTATATTGCCCTCATGATTGATGAATGAATGCGACAATACCGCTGCCGACTCCATGCCGAATTCCAAACGCTCATTCAAATGCCGACAATGCAACATGCCACAACGTACGTGCTCATCCTCACAGCGTATGAATGTATTGTTGATTCGATCGAAGCCACAATTACCGCCTCGCTTGCCTTCCGTATTTTTACTATAGCAATGCTCCGAACTCTCGCCCGTCGGTCCCCATAGTATGCGACATTGTTTCGAATGCGAACGGCAATTGCCTTCAAAGCAATACGCTTGACCGCTGTCACACTCTTCGGTGTCACGTTTGAACACATCTGCTGGACAGTACTCCGATTCACCAGTACAGAATTCAGGCAAATCACACTCATTCTCAGCCACACGGCACGCCTGTCCGGCCGCTTTGGGACGACATGTACTCAAATCACAGCATTCACCAGTGGCACACGAGGCGTTCGTGTGCAGCATGCAAGTGTACGGGTCACAGCAGGTATTTTCACAATAGTTGGGCAACCCACAATCACATTGTTCGCCGGGCTCTACGAAACCATTACCGCATTGCGGCGACTCGAACAGTTTGGTGGGTTTGTTACGTAGGCAATAATTCATGCCGCGTGAGAAGGCTATATTCAGTTGGTCAATGCTGCAGCTGCTCCAATGCACCGGCACCACAGAGGTGGACGAAGCGGACATTATGCATTTTTCATCTTGACAACGGCAGTCGGACGAATCGTGCTCCATGCCAAAATTGTGGCCCATCTCGTGTGCCATGGTCGTGGCGACCACCGCAACAATTTGGCTATGCTCATTGGAAACGCCACCGGAGTATTCATGCGTGCATATGGGACCTTTGAGCGCTTTGCCTGTAGAAGTTTAATGGGGTATATATTAATTAAAATTAAAAATAATAAAAAAAATTTTATATTTGACTTACCGACAACACCGCCGCTAAAATTCTCTTTCGTTAGCAATTGCGCATTATCATTGGGATGATCGAGCACCAGTTTTGTTCGTCGATAGTTGAGGAAATTACGCAGCGTCAAATCGCCATCGGTAGAGAATTCAATTTCATTGTACTCATTCCAGATGACCACGCCCACCAGTGCAACAAAGATATTTAAGGGCACGTATAACTGAGAGAAGGGTGGCTCGATTAATTTGTGCAAATTTAGTACTAATATTCAATTTATAATTTAATATTGTTAGTTAGAGATCGAATCCGAGGGATTTGGAAAATTTTCGATGTTAATTTTGCAAAGTAGTTACAATAATTTTAAACACTTTGCCAATTAGCATCGACCTAAATGTAGGCAGCAATAACACTTGGTATAACGTTGCCTACATCCAGGCTGATCTTAGCAAAGATACACACCTAATTATTTTTAAGGTAATGGAGTTAGGTTTTATAAAACGAAAATACAAAATTTATTCCAGGCGGCAAATTTTAAATATTTTCCAATTAGTTCCATATTATGCCAACTAACTGTTTCTTTAAGATTTTGCTTTTTAGCGTACAACTTACCGCATTAATTATATTAGCCAAATCTTTGCAATGCTGATGTACTTTCCTTGGACTTTCACCAAACGATTTATAGACTTTATTATCAACCACAATCACTAACTCCACATAAGATGAATGTTTGTTGGCATTGTAGGGACCACGTATCCCATCATTATTTTCATAGGATCTTTTATACTGCAAACAAAATTGTTTAGTAACAATATATACGAGTATACACATATGTATAATTAGTTCTATTTTATATAAATATTACAATTAATAATATTTTTCTCTTTTAAACAATTACCCTTAAAATTCGATTGAATTCCGAGCCATCCAAGTGAATTGGTACTTGTGGCGGCTCATCGCGTTCTTTCAATAAATTTTCAGCCTTGACATTATCATCATGTAAATGAGCGTGGTTGTCGGTAACAGTATTATAACCGCACGTGGCATTTTTATTCAACAAATCAACGTGCCTATAAAGGAGAATGGGAAAGATGATATTAATTATATGTTAAATATTAAATTTCTATATTTTTTTATGGAGAATTAAGTTTTTTTTTTTTTATTTTCGATGTCTCTTAAATTAGCAAGAACCTTTAAAATTAGTCAGCACATTTCAGACTAACTGTTTTTGCAAATATTTTTTACCCGAAACGGAAGTTGAAACGGAAGACAGGAAAGTAGCATGAAATTTATATGCAAATATATATGTGCATATATACACACAAATGTAGGTATGTTTATGAAAATCATTTATTTATTTTACTCACAAGACCAACTATCGCTTAGCAGTGCGTTGGCGTTCAGATGTCAAGCTCGTTAAAGTGGCTAAAAAGAGCGCCGGCTTGTTTACAGATATGTGTTGACCAAATATTGACTCAAAACGTGGTCGCACGCACAGAAGTCGACTGTGATGAGCATGTAGCTTGTGGGACGACAGAGTCTATCACGTTGATGGCTTGCGAATTTAAAATAAACAGACAGACCTGACAGCTACGCGACCTGAAGGCGTGGTTGGAATAATGGTGATGTTTGGGCTAAAAAGCATGCCAATTTGAAGTTCTTCTTAAAAGTGGTTGGCAAGAATGGATATTTAATTTGTAAATGTTTTAAAAAAAGGCCGATTGCCTTATATATATATGTAAATAATTGGCGATTTGTTTAATGGAGAGACCTACAGTTTATACTGAGTCGGCTCCGAACCGCTGATGGGTTTTTTATGAAGAGCTTTTATTTCATGTCAGAAATACACCAGAAGGGCTTGAGCTTCCCTGCCGAGGGGCGATCGCAAATAGAAAAATTGTTTTAATTTAATTAATTCTATTTACCGAAGTCGCTTAATTAACCGAGTGGGACACTTTGCATACCTTAACCAATGTTCTTTTGTATTTTAGCGATTAGATAGTGAAGTTTAATTACTATTTTTTTTAATTTAATAAATAACGATTTCTCAAAAACCATCATTTTAAGATTATAAAAGTATTTATCCTCAATATATTTTTATATATTTTGTACAGAACATTCATACATTTAGATGATGCAATTAATTAAGAATGCGAAAAATACTTAATGTACGTAAATATGTATATAACACAGATATACATACCATATATGGTACATGCACATATATATGATTTCGCTTCAATTGATTCTTAATCTACGGAAGTTGAGTAAGCGTCAAAGGGTATTTCTACATTATTTAAGTTACAAATTAAAAAGAAAAAAAAAAGCAGAAAAGCCAACCGTAATCTCAATTAAACCAAATGTGAATAAATAAATATAATCGACAATAACAATTACGCTCCAAAAATATGGTTAATGTACATATAATGTATGCCATTTTCGAATAATTGTCATTGTTAAAAGGCAAGTAAGGATTCCGGTATGACCGAAAATTAGATGCTCAACTGATATTTATAAAGGGTGTTTTTTTTCAGATGAGACAATAATTTTTTCGGCGTTGCTACTTTTGAAGCTATCTACGACTTCAAAGTCTTGACTGTCAACATCGACGTGAGACCCGAGTCGTGAATGCGATGGCCGTTTGTTAATGACAAGAGATATTTCCTCTTGCCTTCCTTTATTATCAGATTCATACCAAGGATGACTAGATACGAAACTCTTTATTTCGTGAAAGCGCTCTAAAGCCCACATTTTTTCTTATAACATTTTTGAACAGTACCAATGAGATAGAAAATTGACTTCTTCGGTTTTTTGAAGAAATCTTGGGTATTTTATTACGATCAAAAACATCTTTAATTCCAATTTCACTAATATTACAAACATTTCTTCAATATTTCCTGCGGAAGCAAATTTCTTTTGAAACAAAAACAAGGGATTTTTTTTTATTGATAGAGTGGTATTGGAGTATTTTGCACTTCAGCTGATGAATTTTTCCCGATCTGACATTGCTGCCAACATTAGAATATGAGATGGAGAACGCTCTCAGTTGAAATATGAGTGAATTTTTGAGTAAGTTAGCTCTGCAGCTCACAAGATAACAAATCAACTTGTGTGAAACCCTTACTCGTATCGAACGGGTCGGGAGATCTTTCCCGATCTTTACGGAGCTTTTCGTGTTGCTCAGCGTGAGTTTGCAAAACTGTATAAGGCTTTTAGGGGCAAATGCTGCTTTAAAATCGACGATAAGGTGGTGTGTGTCCATGATTTGGCGCATGGTGAATATCTGACCAATGGTTGATTTACCAGGTCTAAATCCACACTGATAAGACCCAATTAGTTTTTTGATGGTGGGCTTTAGTCTTCCCCTCAATACTCTCGATAAGATCTTATATGCGATCCACCATTTTTGTGGATTGAGCAAGGCACACTTAGGTTCGAATCGACGGGCATGCTTTCGTCCGACCATATCTTGGAAAGAAGCTGTTACATTAAGGTACATGCAGTACTACGGCGCCGTATTTTATAGCTCGGCCGGCAATCCAAAGGTCGCACCTGTTTTGTTGGTTTTCAAGCGGGCGATTGCTATTTAAACTTCTTTACAATCGGGCAATGAAACATTTTTTGAATCGTCACCGTTTTGGGGAATTGGTTTCGCCATCTTCTGGTTTGACATTTTCACGCCATTCAGCACGCTGAAGATGTGTTCCTTTCAGTGATTACACTGGGCATTAGTCACTGGATCACTGCTCTGAACCTTGCAAGTATTTGCTCCGGTTGCGTATCTTCCCTTTTTTGTCTGCAAATGCGTCCTGCGTCAGGTATCGGCATCTATCCCACTCGGCACATGTTGAAGTCGATCACAAGGTTGCGAGGTTGGCAGTCTGTTTTCTCTCCTCATCGTACCAGCTGTTTTTGTGACCTTTTTGAAGTCCAATAGTTTCGTTTGCAGTGGTACGTAGGGAGCTCGGAGCCGTCCCACAATTCACTTTTATCAAGTGGCTGATGAGTGTCCTCAGAGAGCAGGAGCGCAAGTCAAGTAGTGAATCGTTCGGCTGTCTGTTGTGATTACAGCTTTTTTTATTTTAAATACTTGTAAAATGGCAAAATACTGACAGCCACACTTTCAGTATATTTTTAGCCTCATGAAATATTCCTGTATTCAATCGCTGGTAATTGTATATACCATGTATATAAGCGACATTGTACATAGGTGGAAGTGCCAAAACTGCACTTTTGAATCGAGGGAATACTTATTACAAAAACATATTTGCTATATGTATGTACATATGTCTGTATGTATATGAATATTTCAATGTGAATGTCAAGTTCAAATCTTTCTCTCCCTTTACGTATTTATACTCACCGAAATAAAAAATGATCATCATGCAAACGTCCATCACTACCCGAGTGTATGAGATATGTATCGATGCCATCGAACACCACACCATTTATACCACCACCATTACATGTGGATATGGCAACATTCGAATGTGGTTTGCCGCGTATTGTGCCCTGGAAAAAGGCAAAATAAAAATAATAATTAAAAAATTTATATATATTTGTAAATAAAAAGAGTACGAGATAAATATTTTAATAATAATATTTCGCAAACAACAATGACAAAAAATTAGAAAAATATTCTCACATACGAGTAGCTAACTCACCTGGTAATGACATAATTCCATTTCAGTCTTTGTGAAATTTTTTATTACACGCCCTGTTGGCGTGTGCGAATTCTGATAGCGGAGAAAATGCTCGGCTGGCAGTAACTCATCGTTGCGATGCAGGTCAATTTGTACGCGTTGACCTTCATGCTGGTACGTGAGTGTGATGTGCGGAACATGTTGGCCATTCTGGAGATAAAAAGGTGGAAAATGTTAGAAAAATATATATAATAGTCATGCTTTAACGAATTTGATAAATTAGTTTCGCTTTTTTTCATAAAGCTTACTTTATTTCTACTTTTTTAATGATTGGGTAAAAATTTTCAGAGATTTTGAAATTATTAAAAACTTCAGGTTTCTTTTGAATATTTTTGAACTAAGTTTTCTGAATATTAATTTTAATCAGCTAAATATTGGCCATTTCTCTTTATGACTTTTTCATCTTTCGGCTAGCTTCATAAGTCTATCTGTGTAGAACTTCTGTGCTTTATTCGAAGAACTTGGCGAAATGATTTTCAGTGGCTCTTCGGTCGTTTAATTTTTTTACCCTCGATATAGTTTTTTCAAAGCCGAAAAAAAGTGGTCATGTGGTGTAAGGAACGGACGATTTGGGGTGCATCAAAACTTTCAAACTAAACTTAGTCTGTTTTGTCTGGTCATAGAATACTATGTATTATGAAGCATAAAAACCTTATCACCGATCAATTCTGGGCGCACTTTTTTCAAGTGCTTGATGTCAGCCGACCATTTTTCATCGCGATTCAGAAATGGTTCGATTTTGTCCCGTTTCAGAAGGGTTTCACTGAATTTATGTGGCACCCAAGCATCGAGCTTCTTTGAGAGGCGTTTTTATGCATTTCGTGTACATGAAATGGTATATTAACTTCAATCCGAAGATTGGGTCAGTATGACGAGTTGAGTTCATTTATCCATGTCCATCGGTCTGTATGTCCGTCTATGTATTGTACGCAAACTAGTTTCGTCTCTCAGTTTTTGAGATATTTCAACCATTCAGATGCACTGCTACATTTTAACGATCATTTGTCGGAACCGTCCATTATTTTGAATAGCTTGCTATTCCGGTAGATGTCACCTTTGGAGCTGTAATTTTATAAAAATTCACTATACAAATTTCATCGAAAAATCATCATTCCACCTCGATTGCCACGTCGATAAGCAAAACTGTCGCATCTGGTGCTCGGAAAATCGTAGAGTTATGGTTGAGTTATGGTCCGGTGTGGTCATTGGACCTTACGTTTTCGGAAATGAGGTTGCGCTATCGAGGGATGATTAATGATTATTTATGGCCAGTATGGGATGGTATTCTGGAATCTGGACAAAGTTTACTTTGAACAAGATAGCGCTAGGGTGCCACACTAGCAACGAAAGTCGATTGGACATTTCGGGTTATAAATTTGTCAAAAAACGATCTAATAGCGTAAAATTTGATACAATGTACACATGTGATTAATTGTACATTAGTATCATATGGTGTTGAAAATCATCGAAATCGGAGGACTATATCATATAGCTCCCATACAACCGATTTGTTCAGATATGGGATTTTGGGTCAAAAAGCACTCATAAAAGCTTTTCTTTCTTACTTTAAATGATTCCAAACTGTGGCATGAGTGATGCCATATCTCCTGACGGCTTGCATGTCGGTTTTAGAATCCCATCGGTTTTTTGAGTGGCTGGCTGAATATCATGTGGGACATCTTTGACAATCAAATTTACGGAATGGAATCGAACAAAACACTCCACTTACTTCTCATCGAAAACCATCAAAAAAATGTTATTTTGATTACAAACACGTACCCAAAATAAGAGTATTATCACCGCGTAGACTTTTTATTCTTATTTGTAGTTTTTTTTTGTGGTTAATATTCCTGATTGAATTTCATAAATATGTTTTTTTAATGTTTTATTATAATATTTCTGAGCTATTTGTATTTTTTCAGATTGTTTTAAATAATTTTTATTTATATTTTTCAAAACTATACCTTTAAGCCTTTTTTCCATTAAAATTTTAAAATTTTTTTATATTTTTTAATTTTTCATTTGAATTTGTAAACCCTCTGTTACAGCTAGAGCCGCAAAACTCAACCATTCTAAGGATTTTTCCATGAACATTTTATTGAAATTATAAAAATGTCACATTCAAGTTACATGTAGTACTATTTTTCGTTGAACTGGTATGTAGGATGTCGCACCTTGTTTAATTGATTGGTCAACAGGACTAATTTACATATGTATATATACATACAACACCTATGCGGTATCAAACATGCAAACATCTGCACATATCAGCATACCTTTAACCAAGAACCGTCAGTAACCATTCAAGCACACTTTGTTAAACCAACAACCCATTAAATGTGTGTTTAATAATATTTAATTGTCCGGCGGTCGATCATATTACAGCAGACAAATTTAATTTTAACATGCAAATTGTGGGCGTTTTTCAATTTACCTAAATGGTTTTTGAACATTTCCATAACACAGAAATATACGAAGAGGGGCATTTGTAGAAAGAAAAATTGCGAAAAAGGTGTACCACAACGTTGGAAGCTGTCACTGGGCAAAATGGAGAGTAGCATACCGTGAATTATTTTGTCATCATTCATATTTATAAGTAAAAGAGTACGTATCAGGATACTTTGCTGTTGTATGAAGCAATGAGGTGGGATTTTAGAGCTATATTAGGTGATTAGGTGGTCATTCTATGGTATTTACAGAATTCTTGGTAAGAAATTCATTCACAGCGAGCCATATCAGTTTTTACGTAAATTCGTGAGTGCAAATTCTAGACTTTTTTTGCGACAAAATTCCTACCCCGAATACCGTAAAAGGATCTTTTACATACTATTTTTTCTTAAGAAAATAAAGATCCTTGTCCTATGACTTCACAGCATATTAGTTAAATAAAAGAATTTACATATTTATATTATAGATATTTGTAAAATTTATATAGCTCCTTAGAGTTTAGTTTTCCGCATATTGAAATATTTTATTTTAAATATCACTCTAAATCTGTATGTGTATGTCTCGAGTGGTTATTTCCTCTACTCACCTCCGTATCCAATGTGCTACGCAAGGCGCGTTTATGTCGCCCATGTCGAATTTCTGGGCGTATCACGGAATGACTTGAGAACTCATTAAGGGCAGGAAAAAAATCACCAGTCTGTGGATATGATGAATGTGCTGAAAGAATAAAAAAACAATTAAAAAGAGAAAATTAGAAAATGAATAAATATCAATAACATTAGTGCAAACTGCAAGAAAGAGAGTGAATCTCTAAAATGGCTGAGAACAATAACCTGCCGAGCTAGAAGAATATACCTATAGTAGAAGAGCAATGCCGCTACTGTTACTACAAGCAACATGATTTAGTGGATTTTAAGACGTTGCTGACAGTTGTGGTAGACTTGACAGACGCCAGCGGCGTAAAGACAAATTAACAAAAATTTAGAAACGTAATGACATTTTAAATGCTAAGAGCAATAAAAACAAAAAATGCAAGAGCATCGGAGAAATAAGATTTACACACAGGCAGCATACATATTTACATATTTACCAAACAACCAACAGCATAATCCATTTACGAGTATAAGGCAACGAACCAAAGAAAATGTAAGCCATAAATTTGTTTCCTTTAGCATGAACGTTTGTATGAGTGTTTTAAATTCAAAAAACCTGTCTACCCAGCACACACGTAAAATATATTTCCTTTACTTTTGGGAAAATCGTAGTTCTCAAACTGGTATCAAACATTTTCTCCACTGATTCTCCAATGTTTGAGATATTTTTAGTTTTCTAACAAATTATTTTCTCAATACGATTTCGAGCTCTTATGTAAAGTTAATATCCAACGCCTTTGATGCCAGTAAGTTTCAGAACTATATGAATTATAGAAAACTCAAGTTGAGGTTTAATATTTTATAAACATCGTTGCCAGTCTATGAATAAGTGGCTTCAAGCCATCAGTGCAAACGAAAGAAATAAATTTATATAAAAAAATAATAATTTTGCTTGAGAATTCCACGACACTTGTGTTGAGATGCTGTTGAGAAACGTTGGAGATATTTCATTTCATAACTTAAGCTCAAACACAAATGTCTACTGGGTTGCTGAGCTTCAGCAAGCAACATGGAGAGTGCACAATCTTATTGGGCAATGCAAAACATTGACATTGACAGACTTTAGTAGTTCAGATTTATGTAATAGCCAACAAGCTGTGACGTGCCATCAGTTGGGTAGATGAAGATGTAGATAGCGAAGAAGAGGAAAAGTGTTGCAAGAGAAACCGCCGCCCGCTGCAGCAACAAAACACGATAATTGTACATGGGAAACTGTGGTTAGTCTCTAATTACGTGGCATTAGATGACAGCAGCACAAGGTGCGTGATTACTTAGAGTAAAGACACAGAGACACACTTCAACACATAGGTATACATCAGTACATACATTTGCATACACCTTCAGTGTCATTAAGAAAAATATATACAGCAAAGATTGTCTTAACCATTGGCGAAGAAGCGTGTTATTATAGGCTCAGAACATGAGCATGCACAGTGATGTTTGTGCACAGATAAGATATGCTAACAAGCCAACTAGTATGTCGCTTAATAAAGTAGCTATTGTTGTTGTTGATTTTGAGCTTCTAAGTTTCCAGCTGAGGGGAAAAACGGCAATTCAAATACTTACATATACGTATACATGTACTTAAATGATTTGTGTATCTTAATGACAAATAATGAGTGAATTAAATTTAAATTTAAAGACAATAACTGCCATTACAGTGATTAGAGAAGGAGAAAAGGGACTTTCGGGTAGAATTGTTATAAAAACTGCAGTAGCGTTGTGTACGTGTTATTAAAAGCAAAATAAAAAATGTACTCACACATGACGTTAACATGAGCTGACATCAGCGCAAATTTGACAACGTCGACATGAGAGCAAAGCAAAAATAATAAAATAAGTGTACAGAAAAAAAGAAAAAATCACAATAAAATTGAACAAATCGTGTTCTGGAAAAGTTTTTGATTAAAGTGACAGAAATTAACAAACGAAAAAATTAAAATAAACCGAAAATGTGTCAGAAACTTTTAACGAGTACATGCTGTCGGGGTAAGAGAAGTAACTATAGGGTTTTCCAATAAGAATGATATGTTTTTTTTTTATAAAAATTTATAAATAGAATTGAGTTCTGAATATAACATCATTCAAATGGCATTCAATTTTTGAGCACTTTTTACACTACAAAAAGTCGTATGTCATGAATATCACATTCAATATTGACTTTTAAAGCTTGAGAGAGTCTGGTTTATTACTAAAGACCAAAGACTTCAAATAACCTCACAAGAAGTAGTCTAATGGTGTTAAATCACAACTTTCTGAAGGCCATTCAATGTCAGAATTTCTTGAAATAATCGAAACTCTAAACCTTAAGGTGTTGTTAAGACCAACTTCTTCCATTTGTGGCCATAAAAAGTTGGTTATCTTCGATCTATACCGATCTCCATTGAAAGTAACGGTGCAACCAGCTTCATTTCGATGATTCCACCCGACCAAAAACCACACCAAACTGTCAATTTAGGTGAATGCAACGGTTGTTCATGATTAAATTGTCGATTTTCTTTGCACCAGAATCGAAAGTTTTTTTATTTACCGCACCACTCAGATGAAAGTGAGCCTCATCGGAGAAGATTTTATTAAAAAAATAGCTATGGTTTTCAAGTTGTTGTTTTTGTTGTTTTTAAACGTTGTTCTTGCGTATATCTTGCCATGATGAAATTGTAAAGATTACTGAATACAATGCAAAAAAATACAGATTAAAAATGGCCAAACCGACACATCATCCTTATCAGAAAACCCTATATAATTAGCTGGAAAACTAAATTGATACAATGAAATAAATTTAAATATAACATAAATACAATTAATCAAATTAAGCCAATTAAAGCGTAAAGTAAATAAAATAATATAAAATGAAATAAAAATATAACCAAAATAAAACAATATTAATTAAATCATAAAAAATTAATCGTGTAAAAAATTATACCTAAAATAAAATTAAATAAATTAAAAAAAATACAAAAATGAAATGAAATAAATAATATAAACGTAAGAAGTTAAATAAAATAAACCAAAAAAAAAATTAAATAACTTTCAAAATCAATAAATATGAAGGTTGAAATAAAAAAAGTAAATATTAAATGTAAAAAATAAAAAAAATAATAAATTTAAGTAAAATAAAATAGGTTAACATAAAAAATAAATATATAAGCTAAAGTAAAAAATATAAAATAAAAAATTTAAATGAAATAAAAATTATTAAAAATAAAAACCAAATTAATTTAAATAAAATGAATAACTAGAATATATATATGTATATATATTATATGTATTTTTAATAAAATCAAAGCCAATTTAATATTAAATTAAATAAAAAAATAATGCTTGAAATGAAATGAAATAAAATAAGCGACGTTGGCCTTGGCAGCTAGTGTGCTGAATACGTTAGTGTCATATTTTATATTATTCTAATAGATAATAATAATAACAATAATAATAATAATAATAATAATAATAATAATAATAATAGTAATAATAATATTAATAATAATAATAATAATAATAATAATAATAATAATAATAATAATAATAATAATAATAATAATAATAATAATAATAATAATAATAATAATAATAATAATAATAATAATAATAATAATAATAATAATAATAATAATAATAATAATAATAATAATAATAATAATAATAATAACAATAATAATAATAATAATAATAATAATATTGTAATAATCATCATAATAATAGTAATAATATTAATAATAATAAAATAAAATCAAAATTAAAATAAGGCTTAGAAAAATTAAATTAAATTAAACGGAAAAATGTACAATAAAATAAAACATAAAATAAGCTGAAAAAAGTAAAATAGTATAAAAATTAAAGAAAATATATTAAAGTAAAAGAAAAAATTTAATTAAGAAAATAAAATTATTTAAAATAAAATAAAGAAAACAAATAAATAAAAATAAATAAATAAAATAAACAAATACTTTATATAAAAAAATTAAATATTATTATAAATGAATTAAAATATGATAAAGAGCTTAAAATAAATTACTGCAAAAATATTGTGAAATGCCCTACAGTGCAACAAAATGTCGCATACGAAGGAATAAGCCTCTTTGGGCACACTTTGTACTGTCTCTTTTTACCAAGACCACGCACGCCACGCATTAAGGTGTCTAGATTTTAAAAATAGCTACTAACATTCTTATGAAAATTTTTCATTAGAATTATGTATATGTATGTATGTATATGAGTGGCACGGATTTTCCACGCGCCAACAGGCAGTTGACAATAAAGTCAGATGAAAGAAAGAGCAAAGATGCCACGCTTTCTCTGGCGGTCATAAGTGGCAATAAGCACATGAGTTTTGTGTCCCACTTCCGATTATTTTTGGCGCTATATCAGCGGCGGCGTGCCTACAGTGATGACACACAACTAATTAATTCTACACATTAACAAGGAGGTATATTATAGCGTAAATATGTAGTTGATTACTTACACATTTATTTTCAAAAAATCTGTCTGGGGTATTTTCAGTCGAATGTTTTGCTATGGTTCACTAAAACTGACAGTTCACATGAAATTTTATTCAAAGTCAGAATATTTTAAATAATAAAATTGGAACAATCATCAAGGGGAAACATCTCAAGATAGATTATTTATGCACTACAATTTGAAATTTATGTTCAAACTTTTTATATAAATAATTTAGAAAAGACAGTTGAGGGGAAAAGTTCTGCGTTCAAATTTGAAAAATTCAAGTTTTACAGTTGAAGCTAAAGTTACTTAATTTTTATATAAAAAAAATTATCAAGAGTAAAACATATTCAGAAGTATTGATATTCCATAACAGGAGCGAACGGCGTAACATATTATTCACACTATTTTCCTCCAGCAATGTAATTATTATTTTTTAATTGAAATTAAATTATGAGCAAATGTGTTCTGAAGGAAAAATGTTAATGTGCCTCGCTATCAACACCCAAAGGAATGTGTTGAAAGTAATTTAACAATGCGTATGTATAAGTATATTACACGTTGTGATGACAGCACATTGCTATTAAAACGCCGCTTCTCTCTATACCTCTATATACCTATATGTACAGCTGAAGGACATTTACTGTTGCCACATGCAACAAGAATTGCAACAAAAATATCAGAATTATATGATGTGTGTTTTGACGTATAACAGAAAATAAGAAGAAAGCGAACTATATAAAATGTATAATGAAAAGAAATGTAAATATACCGTTAGCAATAACTGCACAGCAAAAGGTAAATAAATTATAAGTAAACAAGGACTTGAGTTTAATATCCTGTATAATGTAAACAAGCGCAAGTGCATATACACGAATATATTACATATTTGCATTTATTTTAATACCCTACACAAATTTGTTGACCATATGGTCCAATGCAGTACTCCTTTATAGTGCAACCTTGGATTAGTTCACGGTCGCTACTAGCTTATTGTTAGCCGATAATTGATTGTGTTTAAACGATCGCAATCACTACACGTAGTTACGAGTGCGCTATAAAATTTACATATATTCCTGTACAGAAAATGTATGAAACTGAAACGACAATTACCGCTCAAGGTTGACCGCAATTAGAAAAATTGATTTTTCTATAAGTTTTGGCTGTTTTGTCAAACCATCTTGAATTTGAAAATCGCAAGAATTTATTTGAGGTGTCATGGAATTCACTCCATTTTATTCATTACAAGGGATCACTCCACTCCTTTACATATTCCAGAGACGCAAGCATTTGAAAATATTATTAACGATATAAGGTTCTTAATGAAGGCAACATCTATACCTGTTGAGCCGAAATTAGCAGCCACGTTGAGGAATATGTAGATCTAGAGAACCAATGAAAAAGATTTTCAATATCATGAAAACATCAACCGTTCATACGGATATTTCCTAGGGAAATTTGCTACCGAACAGAACCACCTCCGTTCCATGGCTGCGGTAAATTCTAGTCAAGCAACAACCATTAGAGGACACAGTCTAACTTATTTGTTCTTGGAAACTATGGGAAATAAATATAATGTATATGTACATAGATTTGGGTATAGGATATTTTTCAAATTTTTTTCATGTGTTTTGTTGTTGGACCATTGCACGGATGGGATAACCTTGTAATCCGTGGACCCTAACATAAATTTCTTAGACTAAGAGAATTCCCCTGCACTGTTCTCAATTTTGCGTCAACAACTCACCAATTCGCGTTCCTGCAGCCGACCGATTTCAAAAGGCAAAAATTGGACGATTTCGATTTCTGACACATGTCATACTGTTCCGTTTTAGTGTTCGTAAACGAAAACGAAAGAGTGAAACTCGGCTCATGGCATCACGTATTCGATGACAATTTCATGCGAAAACGATTTGCAGCACATGCAGTACATATGTATCTGATAATACAGAATTATTTGTTAAATATGTACATATTTATTATGTTCGAAAGTAATTTTTCGTAAATACTCTATAGAGTACCAACAGGGGATTATCTCTATAGCGTATCTTTGTGGAGTAATTTCAAAACTAATTTCCTGTAGGTAATCCATTGGAGTACTCGGAGGTAATGTATATGGTCCTGTCTAATTTAAAATTAATTAGCCAATATACTTTGTACGGATTGTGGTTAATTTAGAAGTATTTTATTGTTAGTGTGAGATATATGTACCATATATCATGCAGATCAAGCGTGCATGAAGTATAACACAATATTTATATGTATATATGTATGTATATCACTTTGTATAAACATCTTCACAACACATTATCCAATAATGACCTCCAACCGCAAGGATATGCCTTTCTCTTTCGGCTTGTATTCCCTGCACTTGTCATAACTCATTTACTCACTCACACACTCGCATGTGTATAAGTTAACACGCTCTTTATTAATTTTCTCACCAATAAATGCTGACTTAACATTTAAGCTGATTTTTGACCAACGTCAAAAATACCTACGTCAGTAAACTTTTAAAATAATGTGTCAACAGTAAATAACTCGTAAACAGGAAATTGCACTTTCCTAACTCACTTTTGTAAAATCAGCGTCTGCTACATTTAATAAAATTATAGACAGGAAATCAGGTTCTTATTACATTTGCTAAACTTGTTAATAATACTTTAGTAAGCAATTTGTCATATTCTTAAGTAGTATAAAAATCAGTAAATTAAAATGTTAGTTTAAGTTCTATATTTGACTTCAATAAAGGCGGACACGCTGTCCGAAAAAAGTAAAAATACTTTTTTTAGTCTCTCTAATTTAAAGGGACATAACTGGCGCCCGATGCCAAATTCGCGAAGAAAGTCCTGAAAAAGTAAAAAAGTAAGGACACGCGTGGGCAAACCCGAGCATATAAAAAAAAAAAAAATCCTGAAAAGTAAAAGTAAGGATACGCGTCCGTAAGAAATCCGGTGGTGAAAAAGTGCATGAAAAATCCTGAAAAAGTAAAAAAGTAAGGATACGTGCTAATAAGAAATCCGGTGGTGAAAAAAAATGCATGAAAAATCCTGAAAAAGTAAAAAAGTAAGGATACGTGCTCATAAGAAATGCGTGGTGAAAAAAGTGCATGAAATATCCTGAAAAAGTAAAAAAGTAAGGATACGTGCTCATAAGAAATCCGGTGGTGAAAAAAAGTGCATGAAAAATCCTGAAAAAGTAAAAAAGTAAGGATATGTGCTCATAAGAAATCCGGAGGAAGTAACTATTAAAAGTGCGAGAAAAATTATATCGCTCTAACTTCGAGGAATGGTTCTCGAGTAGCATTAGCAAAAGAGGGATATAACGTATCAGCCACCTCAAGTTAAAAGAAAAAATCGCATGCGAATACACGAAGCAGTGAACATTTGCAAGAAAACAAAATTAAAAAAATAAACCAGCAAAAATTAATCAATAAAGAACAAAAGACGTTTTAACAAAAAACAAAAAAAAAAAAAAAAAAAAAAAAAAAAAAAAAAAAAAACCAAAATAACCAAAATACTTGATATTAAATCTACAAACAAAAAAGCAGCAGCCATAGGAATATCGTGATCCTGGTGTACTGGTGATATTAAGCAAGACAGCAGCCGAGGGATCGTGACGGAGCAACAACACTAAAACACGGACTACTAGTATTAATATAAAACCTAGTTGTAAGTAATATAATATAATATCCAATTGTATAGTATAATAAACACATAGCTTACCCAAAAGGAAACAATGGCAAACCCTAACAATTTAGTCCGTCCTCCCGTCCTTAACCAAAACCCCCCAGCCCCTCAGGCATCAAATAATGTCCAACTAAGTGTGGACGACCTAAAAAACCTAATAACCAATATAGCAACGAACATTCTTCAACAACAGGGGCCAGGTGTAGTACAGGCCACACTCAACCCAAACTCCTTTCTTAGCACAACAATCGATCAAACCATAGAAGATAGGCATCGGGGTAATCTGGGAGAACTGGATAAAATTCCAGACGTGGTAAAATGCCTCAAAGATTTCTCCGGTCGCCCTGAAGAGTTTAATTCATGGAAAAAAAGTGTGGACAGAATACTCAACATTTACGAACCACTAAAGGGAACCCCAAAATATTACGGGATTCTTAGCGTTATCCGAAACAAGATAACAGGCAATGCCGATACGGCATTGGAATCTTACAATACGCCGTTAGATTGGCTGGCAATTACCAGATGTCTTGCAATGCACTATGCAGACGAACGCGATATTTCAACTTTGGAATATCAGCTCACGACCTTAGTACAAGGTAACAAGAGCATAGCGGAATTCTATCAACAGGTTTATAAATACCTTTCATTAATCCTAAATAAATTGGGATGCGTGGATATGGGTAGCGAGGCTCTGCACATGATGACCCAATCATATAGAAATAAGGCACTTGATACCTTCATTAGGGGTCTGAATGGGGACCTCCCACGATTACTAGGAATTAGGGAACCTGCCGATCTTCCACAGGCCCTTAATCTATGCATGAAACTGGACAATCAGAACTACCGAACAAATCATGCAAAAAATATAAAAAAAGGATATCCAAATTTGGGAAGATATCCCACTCAACAGCAGACCTTTTACCCACAATTGGCTCACAAGCCACAAAACAATCAACTTAGATGGAAGGCCAGACCACAGTCCTCCAACCAAATTCAACTTACAAATGCCCCTCCAAGGCCACCGAAACCCCAACCTAAACCAGAACCAATGGAGGTGGACCAGAGCATACATTCACGACGAATCAACTATATGAATAAACCTCCTCAAAATCAGTTCCAGGGTAAAAGACCACCACAATCGGTCAACAATCACCCACCTCTCAAAAACCAAAGGATGTTTCATATAGATACGTCAAGTGAAGAGACCCAATCCAAAAATGAGTACGAGGATGAGTTTGAAGGATACAATGATGTCTATTTTTTAGCATAATTAGCTCTTCGCTTCCATACATTGAAGTGAGGACGGAGAGCGGAAACATTTTAAAATTTCTTGTGGACACAGGTTCCAGTAAAAATTATGTAAAACCAAGCTTAGCAAAAAAGCGATTACCAAACGAAAAACCTTTTCGTGCAAAATCAATTGTAGGAGATGTTAAAATAACGGAACACACGTATGTAAATCTCTTTAATATAAAAGAAAAAATTAAATTTTATCTTATGCCCATATTGGAATCATTCGATGCCATTCTGGGAAACGACACACTTAGGGCACTGGGAGCAGTAATACATACTGCAGAAAATAAAATAGTTTTAAAAAATGGCCGTATGGTCAGACTTAAGCAACAAGCTTCACATAGTGTCAACACGATAAATATAAAAGAGGAAGGTTTATCCCCCAACCAAAAAAATAATATGAAGGATATTGTGAATACATATCCCAATCTTTTCTCGGAGCCCGACGAAAGGCTTACGTACACTACGAAGGTTATGGGACAAATCAGAACACAAAATGACTCCCCTGTATATTCTAAATTCTATCCCTACCCAGCAACGCTGAAAAGCAAGGTAGAATCACAAGTAAAGAAATTACTGAATGATGGTATTATAAGGCCATCCCGATCCCCATACAATTCACCCGTGTGGATTGTACCAAAAAAACCAGACTCAGAAGGTAATAAACAATATCGCATGGTAATAGATTATAGGAAATTGAATTCGGTCACGATGGCCGATAGATACCCAATACCGGAGATATCGGAGGTAATCTCAAACCTTGGAGAAAGTAAATTTTTCTCTGTTTTAGATTTGAAAAGCGGTTTTCACCAGATCCCTTTAAAGGAATCGGACATTGAAAAAACAGCATTCTCAATAAAAGGCGGCAAATACGAATTTACCCGTTTGCCGTTCGGGCTTAAAAATGCTCCCTCTATTTTTCAACGAGCGTTGGACGATATACTACGTGAGCATATAGCAAAGTACTGCTACGTCTATATCGATGACATAATAATATTCAGTAAAACTGAGGACGAACACCTCGATCATATTAGGAAAATTTTTGAGACCCTAGAAGAGGCCAACATGAAAGTCCAGTTGGACAAGTGCAAATTTTTTAAAAAAGAAGTCGAGTTCCTAGGCTATATTATATCTCCTAATGGCATTAAAACCAACCCTGCGAAGATGGAAGCAATTGCAAATTTCCCGCAACCTGCAACTTTAAAAGAGCTTCGAAGTTTCTTAGGTATGTCAGGATATTACCGTAGATTTATAAAAGACTACGCAAAGTTAGCAAAACCCCTAACATCTCTTTTAAGAGGTGAAGAAGGTAGAATATCCAAAAATAAATCTTCGAAAGTTAATATAATTTTGAACGAAGATGCTATAAGAGCCTTCAACAATATAAGAATCTCACTTACTTCTGAGGACATTGTATTTGCATATCCCAATTACAATAAAAAATTTCAGCTGGTAACAGACGCCTCCAAATTTGCTCTTGGAGCCGTCCTATCACAAGATTCTAAGCCATTGTCGTTCATTTCAAGAACGTTAAGTAAAGCCGAAGAACATTACGCGGCGAACGAAAAAGAGATGCTAGCCATAATCTGGGCCTTAAACTCTTTTAGAAACTTTTTATATGGATCAGCCAAGGTGGAAATTTTTACCGACCACCAACCACTCACATACGCGCTTAGCAATAAAAATAACAATTCGAAAATGAAAAGATGGAAGGCAGCTCTCGAGGAGTACTCTTACGAGCTATTTTACAAACCAGGCAAACAAAATGTCGTGGCCGACGCCCTATCAAGAATTCCTCATAAGGAGACACAGATCAACACTTTATCTATGGCAACGAATTCAGACGATAGCTCATCCCATAATCTTATATATAGTGTTGAAGCGCCTATTAACGCTTTCAAAAATCAATTATTTCTTAAAAACGACAAAGTTTCCTCTTACCAATTCAGAATAATATTTCCAACATACCATCGACATATAATTATGGAACCAGAGTTCTCCCAACAAAAGCTTATCTCCATCCTCAAGAGATACCTCAACCCATCAGTAATAAATTGCATTAAAACGGAGGAATCCATAATGGGAAAAATACAGGAATTATACCAAGTACATTTTAGCAAGTATCGCATCAGGTTTACACAGGTAGAGGTTCAGGATATAACTGATGAAAAAGAGCAGGAGGAAATAATTATAAATACACATAATAGAGCCCACAGGAATAGTAAAGAAAATAAAACACAAATTTTGGAAAGATATTATTTCCCTGGGATGACAAATAAAATTAAGAAAATTACCAAAGCATGCGTTACATGCAAGGAAAATAAATACGAGCGTAATCCACCAAAGCCTCAAATACAAGCTACTCCTATACCCCAGTTTCCAGGTCAAATAGTCCATATAGACATATTAATAATGGGTAAACAGCTTATTCTAACAGCTGTGGATAAATTTTCTAAATATGCAGTAGCGAAAGTTATTCGCTCCAAAGCAACCGAAGATATAAGGCAACCGCTGAGGGATATTCTTTTCACTTTAGTACCAGAAACAATAGTAATAGATAATGAGAGATCCTTCAACTCAGAATCAATAAACTTCATGATTAACGATGAATTCGGTACAGAAATATATAGAGTACCTCCATACTCTAGCTGTTCTAACGGGCAAGTTGAGCGCTTTCATTCCACACTACAAGAAATAATGCGCTGTCTGCAAGTGGAGAAGAGCCACAGATCCTTCATTGAGTTATTGGAAAAATCCGTTAAAGAGTACAATTACTCCGTGCATTCCACGACCGGAAAAAAACCAATTGAAATATTTTTTGGGAGGAGAATTAGTTGCGACCCTGACCTTCTAGAGAAAGATAGGCAGGAAATCAAGGAGAAATTACTTAGTAAACAGCAACAGGAGCTTTGTTATCATAACAAAGACAGACAAGCCCCGTTAAACTTCTCAAAAGATGATATCATATTTGTAAAGGTAAATAAAAGATTAGGTAATAAATTATCAGCTAGGTATAAGAAAGAGATCGTAGCGGAGAACTATAACACAACCATTAAAACAAAGTCAGGCAGGATAGTTCACAAGAAAAATATTAGACAATACTAAACCAGATACCCCCACTCTAACAGGAAAATGCTACTAACGACCATCTTCTTCTGGACATTCATTCTTGGTGTCAAAAGTCAACAAATGAGTGTACAGGACTTGACGAATAACAACGGGTACATACCAATCAAGACAGGAGAACTGAAGACAATTAACCATTATGACAAGGTACTACATTTCATTAACCTGACTACATACGAGAACACGATGTTGCGTATTACGGACAACATAAAAATTTTGAAAACAACTTCTTTCGAGGACACGCAAGTTTTAGAATCCATTAACGAAAATTTCATTTTACTAAATGCAAAAATAGATAAGTTACGACCACACCCAAAAACCAAACGAGGACTTATTAACGTACTAGGTAAGGGCTTAAAGTTCATAGCAGGCTCTATGGACAGCGATGACGAAAGAGAAATTAAAAACGCATTAGATCAGGTACACAACAATGAACGGACAATCACTGACAATGCAATCAAATTAACATACTTCAACAGTTTTTTGGCGCAACAGATAGACAATATTACAACCCACATAAACAAACAACAAACTCTTATAACCGACTACATAAGCTCGTTTAAATATTCTACAATGAACAAAATACAAACAATAGAAGACGAAATTCAATTCATCGAACATACATACAGGATTAACAATGACATAACACTTTTAAGAAATCACATAGACGACATAGAACAAATCATTTTTTCTAGTAAGTTAGGCATTGTTCCCACCGACATAATAACCCAAACAGAACTGGACCTAATCAAAGACTACGACAGTTATAGAAACATTAAGGTAGCCGTAATCTTTCAGGAAGATACCATTATTCTCACCTTACTTATCCCACAATTTTCCACCAACATCATATCCAAAATAAGATTCGAACCCCTCCCCAATCCCTTAAATAAGTCCATTGTTCTAAGCGAATACGAAGTTCTTGTAGATGATAATAACTATATCTACAATTTAGATGTAAAAGATAATTTAGAGAAGAATTTGTTGAAGAAAAATGATGAATGTGTCAGTAATATTTTAGAGTTCAAAGAAGCCCAATGTAAACTAAAATATTTAACAAAAACTTCAGTTGTAGAAGTTGAACCAGGAATACTAATATTAAAGCACTTTAATGGAAATATATCTCATGATTGTAGTAAATTGAAATTTATGCAAAAGGGCACATTTATAATAAAATTTGAAAACTGTAAAATTTCAATATCCAATATAACCTACAATAACCTAAATCTTAAAACATACGACACATTTGTTCTCCCAAATTTAATAACGAATATTAAAGAAAATAATGAAACTAATCTAAATTTGAAACTTGAGAGTTTATATGTAAGCCACCTAGAACATAAGAATGATATCCAATTGTTAGTAAAAGATACTAAAATAAAACATGTAATTAGCATAAGTGCCAATATTATAATTATTTTAATTTTCATTATTATTATTCTGATTTTCTACAAAAAAGAAAAAAGATGTTATGTAACAACAGAAAACGTAGCAGATGTACCTAAAGCTCTATACCTTCAAGTCACTGTATAATTTTGTGCCGATTGAGGACAATCGACTTAAGAGGGGAAGAGTTAACACGCTCTTTATTAATTTTCTCACCAATAAATGCTGACTTAACATTTAAGCTGATTTTTGACCAACGTCAAAAATACCTACGTCAGTAAACTTTTAAAATAATGTGTCAACAGTAAATAACTCGTAAACAGGAAATTGCACTTTCCTAACTCACTTTTGTAAAATCAGCGTCTGCTACATTTAATAAAATTATAGACAGGAAATCAGGTTCTTATTACATTTGCTAAACTTGTTAATAATACTTTAGTAAGCAATTTGTCATATTCTTAAGTAGTATAAAAATCAGTAAATTAAAATGTTAGTTTAAGTTCTATATTTGACTTCAATAAAGGCGGACACGCTGTCCGAAAAAAGTAAAAATACTTTTTTTAGTCTCTCTAATTTAAAGGGACATAACTTATACACTAAGAGCACAGTTACAGTTATAAATTCACATTTTAACTTAAAGCAGAATACCCAACAAACATTGTATAAATATTATTTAATAATTTGAATTATTTATTGCTTTCAAGTAGATATACAAAATCTTTCTTCAATAGCTCTCTAATTATATTTCATTAATATTTAATATTTTTAAACCTCTCCGAACCTTTGAGAAATACAATAACACATTTATCTACAAATACAAATTGAGCATAACATAAAAATCCCGTTGATAAACTATTGAGAAACGTTTGAGATTTGACAAGAACTCTAATCCTGCCTTTAAATTAAGCTCTAACTCAACTGTTTATTGGGTGTATACAATCCAACCGGCGCCATAGCCTTAACCAATACAAATTCATATAAATATATGCAATAAAATACATATGTATGCTGCTTATAGCGCCAACCGAGTACGAGGACGCCGAAAAAATCAATAATACAAAAATAAAATGCTTGGCGCTTCGTTGCCACAGCAGACTAAAGGCGCTACTGTAAATATTTCGACATTAAATGCCATCAAATGCAAACACACATAAATATTTATATATATATGTATATATGTATATGCATATATCGATCTGTAGATCTAGGGGAAAATAACACTGCAACTCGAGAGTAGTGTCTATACAAAGAGTATCAAATGACAGCAAAGCAGTGGCAGCAATTAAAATTGGATCAGTGGCACAGCAGGAATAGAGAAGTGTAAATGACATACAAAAACATATGTGCATGTAGTGCATATATGAAAATTTATATATACAAGTACAAGTATATTTATAAACATATGCGCCCCGTCATATGCATTTTAGTTACTCTCATCGCAAGATAATGTGAGGGAATGCTGATTGAAGTTGTCAACGCCACAACTTTTGAAGGGTACGCACATACATATGTATGAGTATGTATACAAACTGATATAGCTGGCGGTTACATTTACGCCTGCGCATTGAAGAATACATGTATATATCACCAGGCGTTTGATAAATGATTGAGCCGTGATTTGTTTGCAGCTCATCGGGAAGCTACATTTGACGAAATGTGAAACGCTTGTGGTTGGATACTAACACTTGAGATTTCTGTTTCCAATTATTATTGTTTTTTCTAATATTTTTGTTTTTGTTCTTGTGACAATGACCTCACGCACTGTTATCGTTCAGTTCAGAAAAATCATTGGCCTACTCAATGGGTTGTGATAAATGAGTCTTTCGCTGCCTTACAAGGACATATAGCGAGCGAGTTTATTTTACACATTATTCTCAGATATATAAGTATGTATATGTACATATGTATATTAAATTTTTTTGCTCACAAATTTTGTATTTATGTAAATTTTAGTCTGCTACTACCACCTACACGCTAAGGTTTGATGAACTTCTTGTACTAAAAGACGCCATCCATTACTTGATACATATGTAGGTATGTATGTCTGTAGCGCCACCATAAAATGTTTATGAGTGAAAATCAGAACAAAAAATCGCATAAAATGCAGTAGACGTAAACAATATTTTTATAATAAAAGCGGTTGTTAAGTGCGTTTATTTCGATGAAAGTCTAAGCAGCCAATAGTTATGTGCAATGTTTTAAGAGGTCAGTATTTTGAGGTGAAGACAGAAGTACAATATTGTATTTGTATTCGTACAGAATAGATATGTATGTGCATAGTATGTTTTAAAATGATTTGTTGTGCTTTTATTTTTATTTTCATAGTGGAACTAGAATTTTTTGAAATATTTTTTTTGTCGGAAAGAGGTAAAAAAGTAATTGGATTTTTTAAACTTGAGCTCAAATGTAGACAAAACGCTATTAGTGCCAGCGAAACAGCAATGTGATAAATACAAAACATTACCTACCATTAGGTACTCTAATTAATATATTATATACATTTAAAGTAAATATGAGAAAATAAAAAAAAAATTGTATTTTTTAAATTAACTTTGGAATATATTTTTTTTTCGTAAAATTTTAATTGTAAACACCGTCTAACTCTTAAACTTATTAAGTGCTCACCTAAATGTAGGCAATATTCCAGCGAAACAACAATATGATAAAAATAATTAAAACGTTGCCTGCAATTAGGCACACTCTTTAATTTATAATATATCTTTACCCAAGTCACACACCAGCATATGTTTGTCTGGGGTAAAAAAATAGTTTAATTTAAAAACTTTAATTCTTTTAATTGATTTTTTCGTTTTCCAATTTAATTTATATCAGTAAATTTTATACAGACATATATACATATGAAAAAGGCGCTCAAAACCCTTGGATTTATTTATTGGATATTTATATGATAGAAAATAAAATATGATTTACTATATATAAATATAATATGAACCTGAGAATCTTTTTATATTTCGAACTAAATCAATCAAAGCACTTGGTAATTTGAACAAAAAAATCATGGCTACGTAACAAACCCTCTGGAAGGAAGTCTGGTGTAAAGGACAAAAAGTGTCTATTAGTGGAAAACTGTTAAAGGAAAAAGGAAAAAAGTTGGCGTCTATTCTAAGCACCAAAAACTTTGTAGAAAGTGGAAGTGTTAATGAAATAATCATGAAGGAAATATAGTAAAAAACGGTTGCCAGTTCTACTTGCAGTAAATATATGGTAGACGGTTTGGAAAACTTAAACCCTCAGTGAAAGTAAAATCAATGGGAAAGTCTTGCTTCTTTTTAGATAAACGCACAATAGTCCTCTTTCAACGTAGAACTCAAATTCTTTCCGACGAATACAGCAAATACCAAAATTGCAAAACTGTTGAGCTCGTTTTCAAATATCTCGTCAAGTAGCTAACTGCTATAACACCCCTCAGCTGCAATAGAATTGCCAGTTGACATTAGCGGTGTGTTTTGACCTCCTTGACTGAGTGAATGAAAACGTTGCTGTCTCAGATTCACTAACTAATGGTGAAATTTTATCTACGATAACACAAATAGAAAAGAACATTTGGCTGTGGTGTCAGTTAAGGAAAGAAGAACCTCATTCAACACCTTTCAAAACAAACCAATATATTTCCTTCGAAATATTAATTAATTTACATAATGTACATATACTACAAGTGCACGCATACACCTCTCAAGTTTTCTCATTGTAATAGAATAGAATATAATAAATAATAATTGATGATAAAAATTCAATAAATTTAATTCTTTTCTCCCACAAATTTCGAAGCATTTGCTATTTCAAACACTCGATGATTGGTAGTATTTTAACGAGGCCCTGGTATCTTGAATTAATGAGAGTCAACTGTACTTTTTTAATCAAAGATTTCTTCAAGTAAGACACTCATCTTTTATCTGGTAGTGGAAAATTGAGAATAATCATTTCTTAATTTTATTACATATATGCGTATACATATTATGCAGATCGAATCGAATGAAAATGTATTTTTTTATTTTTGAACACTTTCCATAATAAACCATAATTTGTAAAACCTATAATATATTGCTTATAATTCCATTCATCTTGGGCGCTTTAATTTTAATTATTTTGTTATTTTTTTTTTTTGCAATTTTTCATTAATTAAAAGTTATCACAAAAATTACGTCATTTATATTTGATTGCCAAATGGCATGCATATGGACATATATACTGACTTAATTAATAGCAAAGCGTAAGTGTAAAATTTTACATACTCGAAAATGTATTTTTTCGTTGTAGATTTTATGAAATAGAAGTTTTCAGCTGCTGTAAATTTAACGTCAGCAGCATTGTATTTCAATATATTTCAAATATTTAAAATATTCTTATTTTGATACATAAAATTTGTGTTCTATGTACTTATATACACAAATACATATAGATGTATGTATACCCCTGCAGTGAAAAATACTTGTTGTTAACTAGAATCCAATTGGTATGCATTTTCGCACCAACTAGTTCATCTTCCATTTTTTTCCATATAAGCAACTGGAATTTTTAGCATGACGATGTCCTACGGACTGCTAATTGTTCGACTATACATCAGCTGCATACCAGTTGTATACCACTTCATTTAGGAATGTTGAATTTCTAGTTCATCAAAATAATAATAATAATAATAAAATGAAAATAAATATGAGTTTGCTGTAAACCTCATGCGCTACAAGAATAACCTCTAACCGCTAGACTATCGTTATGATGTAGAGCGGATCGAGATTTGTGGACTTCAACAGAGCTTATTAGGAAATGAAACTCAGTCGTGACGTACCAAAAACATCAATAACATGAAGTGGAGTGGTGGTGAAACTTTCTATACTACCAAAACTTAAACCTAAAACTAAAAAAAAAGAAATTAAGTTGCGTTCGCAGCGAACCATGAATCTAACGCGCTACAGTGATAACCTCTAACCACTTTTTCAACAGATCGTAACTGAGTATGGAATTCAGCCGTGGCATGCGTGATTTAGCCAGTCACAGCACACGGCAGTGGAAATTATAATTACTCCAATTACTAATCAACTGCCAACTGGTAAGATTTCATCTTCAAATTACTGGTATTTAACTAGAATTTTCGCTTACTAGTCTACCTCCTCCCTGCAGGGTAGGTTCACTTATCCATTGAACTTCACATTGAAACTGCAAATTTAATAGAACGGAAGCGCCGAGTTGTGACAAATTAATTGGTTTTTATTTTTTTTATTTTATTACAAACTTTATGTTTAAACACTCGTATGTATGTATGTATGTATGTAGGTATGTGTTTCCGAGTATACCGATAAAAGAACGGCTATAGGTTTTTCAGTATAATCCTTCATGGACGTTTAATTGAAACTGTAATGCTGAAGTATACTGGCTGCTGTCATACTCATCATCATTAGCATTAAAAATAAATATATATACACATATGTACCATATATATGAGTAAAGAATACATTTATATGCTTGTCATTGCAGATAAAATCAGCAATTCAAATTCAGTTAATATAAAGACATTTTCAATTTTACGACAAATATGATGATGATTGCACAAAATTTTTATGTACAAATATATGTATGTATGTAGTATATGTCAATTAAATTCTGTAATACACACTCACATACATGCACATATTTACATACAATATTATGCGCCGGCACGTGCATAAAACAACCACTTTGTATCTGCATATTTCAAACTTTGCAGACAAATAAGCTCGGTTATTATGAAAAGATACTATATATACATATGTATATATGTAAAAAAAAATACTCCTATAAATTCCAAAGTTTTTTAATTTGAAATATTTTGTCTATATATATTTTTTATTTCATATTACAGTGACATGCATTTATTCTCACCGTGTAGTCATAAAAAAAAAATATTTTTATTGAGTGCCTACGTCGGGCATAGAAGATTCGTTATGGAAAATGCTATTAAATTTAATTGATTTGAAAATCTTTAGACAACCGAAAATTATGAAGGCCATAAAGAATAAGCATACTTTTTCAAATGTGCTTATGTACATATATATATGTATGTCTGTATATGTGTATTTAAAGGCACTTTAAATAAGTTCTCAAGTTCTAGGGCTTAAGAGCTGGAGAAAACGACCATACATATGTATAAATATAGACTATAAATATAAATTTATATGCAGTTAATTGTGCATTTGTGTATAGGTATATGTAAATTTTCAAATACGCACTTTAAGTATTTGAAATACTTATGGTAGCTCTACATGAATTTATTTCGATTAGCTCGTTATTTAAGCATAAAAATAGGCGTACGAACGTGCGCCAATGCCATTTGAAATATTTAAAGTTTTCTATGATAATGTCGTATTTGAAAACATACATAAATTAAAGAATTTTTCAAAAATCACTCTTTGACCGAGATTTTGAACAATTTTATTGGCTTTCATAAAAGTCGAGCAGTATTTAAGTGAAAAGTTTTAAAACTTTATTTAAAAAAATAAGAAATTACAAAATGACTTTTTGCAAAAATTTAAAACTTTTTATTTAATTTTTAAACCTTCGCCCTCTCTTTTAGCTACTAAACACGATATTATACTCCCAAAAAATTTCGTAATAATTCGTATATCTTATATATAAAAATCTTATGTCCGTTTGGGAAAATATAGTTATTTCCAAAAATCTGTAAAAGTTACCGACCGATTTATTTGAAATTTCGTCAGATTGTTTCTATGGTTACTGTCCCTTTTTTATTGACTTAAGGGCAGACAAAACCACGAAAAAATAAGGATTTCGCCAGTAAATCATTTTAAAGAATGAAAAAAAGTTTTATTAACTTAAGAACTATAGCTATTTTTGTTGATCCAGTTCCGAAGGAAATGCCATATGGTGACCGTTAGAAATCCTGGGAGATTTATTTAAGCCTGTAAGACTAAGGGAGGTATTCTACAAAGGAACCATAATTAAGGCGAGAGCTTCGTGGGTTAATAACGGAAAATAATCACTGGAAATGCTCCAGAATGCTAGTTATTAATCGTTTACTTTCTAGCCCATTATATAACATTATGTCACACCTGACTTTCGGGAAGCTTATGGCGACTACAACAGAGGATGAAAAATTTCGAAAAAGACACAAGACAAAGCATTTCATATATAATGAAAATGAATGGCGGAGTGGAAGCTGTAGTTTATGCGTCCAAACGCATATAGCCAGACAATGCAAGCCACCAAAACCACTACAGTAGCTTCCAATCCAAAATTTTTGCTATGAAAATAGCGGCAGGGAACTGGGTTATACAAAACCAAAGGAAAATTTATATGTAGTTGCCTATAAATGAGGTCTGGTTAAAGACATTATATATATAAATATATGCAGGAAATGAAGGACGTCAAGAAAACACACATTATGTGAGGCCATTTGGAGCGGCTCAGATTAAATTGTAGGTTCTTCCATTTCCTGCAAAAACTTCAAGACGTTAACCACAAATTGAAGGTGGACCTTTGCCGAAAAACGAGGTTACAAAGCGATTTATAAAAACGGTTGTTTCGCGATACTAAAAGTCCCAAAATCTGCATTATTATCTCGATTTTCGTTTTTATTTTGATAAAAGAGCTTTCTTAATGTCTTTACTGATGGTGAGGAAAATAATTTAATTTGATTTTTGCAAAGGAAGAAAATTTTGCTCGAAATGAAATCTCTTAAAACTTAAGAATTTATAATATATATTATTTTTTTATTATTGTTTGTTGAAAAAAATTTGCTTGCCATTTTCATTTTCATCAACCCAGGCAAAATAAGTAGAAACTTTCCGGCTTTACCTACACAAAAAAAAAATATTTTTTGAGCATTTCCATTCTGTAGCTAACATTAAATTAACATAATTAAATTACAATATATACAAAGTACCAAAAAAAGACAAAAAAAAAATGGGAAAAATGTAAATAAAGTTCTCTCATTGGGGCATAAAAAAAAACAATTAAATAAAAGTTTTGCCGGTCAAATGAAATGGGATTGGAGAAGAGACGATATACGATATGTACATATATACATACAAAAATATACAAAATATGCACAGACAATCCATAAACGTGTGGAAAGTATTTTGAAGGAGGCGTGCAAGGAAACACTAGAATATGGAAATAGAAAGAAACGTGTAGAGAAAAACAATAGCAAAAAGAAAATAAAAATAAAAAAAATAAATAAACTCAAGAGTAGAAATATAAATAAAAAAAGGCAAAACAAAACCGATACGAATTCAGGAAAATCGAATTGAAAATCAATTTTTATTATTTTATATGCGCAGAACGTTGGCGTGCTGAGAGTTCAATACACTATGCTCTTGGTTGCAAGAACAAACAAAAATACATCTATACTCCTAAATAAAAAATGCTGTATAGGTATATTATATGTATGTTTGTAATACAACAGCAAATGGGACCATACTTCGAATAGACTGGGGACTACATTACGCATTCACTCTGTTGTTGTTTGATGCATGTGGCAAGGAAAGCTATTCCAAGGAAGTGTGAGATGGCATGCTTGGAGTAAATTTGTATGTGCTGTGAAGTAGTCGAAATAATTGGAATTCAATATGGCACGCATTATTTGATTTGATTTTCATGCCACAAGTCGATAGACTACAGACATATACACATGTATACACACTTATATATTTGTAGGGAGTTCTGAAATTGATATATGTACGAAATTCATGCGTTCTATTTTGGATGTGTTTTTTCTTAGCATTTAAATATATGCCCACATACGAGGGCTATTTTTTATATTTCGAGATTAAAGAACAAAAACAAATATTAAACTTCCAAATCACTTTATTGTTTGAGATCTATACACTTTTGTATGCGTTGGAAGCAGTTTGCATCGATAGCTTTTGCCACTTTTTTATTGAGTTGTCTTCAAAACATTCCTCAGAACGCATCAGCTGCCTTCTCAGGTGTCGGAGAACGTTGAACTCACAGTTTATTTTTTAAATACGGTAATAAAAAGGATTGTCTCGGTACCAGGTTGGGACTGCACTGCGAATGACTCAACAAATCGCTGTTTTGAGTGCTCAAAAATACAGTTGGTTCATTCGTGGTGAAGAGCGATTCATCTTCGTTGGTAGGTTTTCCTGATTTCTTGAAGAACTACTGTCCAACCAATGGTAACGTATGCTGGTGCCACTAATGCCTATACTTGTCTCAATCTCACGATAGGTCACATGACGCTCTTTGCGAGCAATGTCAAGAATTTCCGAAACAACAACAGATCTTGGTCGACCTTCACGAAATTCCTCTTGTTCGTTGAAAGTTGTAAAAAAAATAGTACGAAAATTTTCGCGATTTGACTTAATTTTTTGGCCGAGACAAATATTTTAAGTTACTATAAACTGCGCTCGTATTTCAAAATGCACTGAGTATGTACAATATCTAAAATGTCAAACTTTACGATAAAGTTGTTAGTTGCCAGTTTGCACACTAGAGTTGCCAAATCCCGAAATATAAAACACAACCCTCGTATACACATGATTTGCACCACTGAATCAATTCGGTTGCAACCGCAATTGACTCAACAACAAATGCAACAATTGCTTTAAAGAATTGACAACGAATGAGTAAAAAATGTCACACAAACAACAACAATAGCATCAACAGTAATATCAACAAGCTGCAGTAAAGTGGATTTTATGATGCTCGAAATTGACTCAAAAAAAAAGGTTACTTAATTGCTTTCAGACAATTTCCTTCAAATGGAATTTTTAATCGAATTGCTTGCTACTTACATACATATGTATATGCGGTATTTGTGCACGCTATTGGTGTTTAAAAAATTCTATTTGGTGCGTTGAATTGAAATTTTCTTATTCGAAGGTTTTTTTCTTCAATACCATAGATCATTAGTTTCTATTTTAACATAATTTAAGTTTTAATTTTCTTTCAATTCATTCAATTTTTTATTTTATTTCAACATATAATATTTTATGTTTTCTTCATTTAATTTTCATTGAATTTTATTTTTTTTTTTAATTCTGCTTTAATTTAATTAATTTCTATAATATTGTAGGTTATTTATTTTTTACTTTGTGTTTTGTATTCTTTTTATCTCTATATTTTTCTATTTTTTGGAGTTTATTGTAATTAATTTTATTTTTTTAATTTAAGTTAATTTTATATAGCATTATATTTAATGTAATTTTATTTTATTTTATTTAACTTAATTTAATTTCATTTTATTTTATTTTATTTTATTTTATTTTATTTTATTTTATTTTATTTTATTTTATTTTATTTTATTTTATTTTATTTTATTTTATTTTATTTTATTTTATTTTATTTTATTTTATTTTATTTTATTTTATTTTATTTTATTTTATTTTATTTTATTTTATTTTATTTTATTTTATTTTATTTCATTTTATTTTAATTTATTTTATTTTATTTTATTTTATTTTATTTTATTTTATTTTATTTTATTTTATTTTATTTTATTTTATTTTATTTTATTTTATTTTATTTTATTTTATTTTATTTTATTTTATTTTATTTTATTTTATTTTATTTTATTCCATTTTATGTTATTTTACTTTATTTAATTTGATTTAATTTAATTTAAGTTAAGTTCATTTTATTTTATTTTACTTTATTATAAACTTAAAAAGCTCAACTAAAAATACGATTTCTTTGAGTAAGTCGATCCTTGGGCCACTTCTCTGAAAAAAAAGTGATTCAGAACAATGCTTCTTATATTATTTTATTATGAATTATTCGTTAGCGGTTACAAAGCATGAATTATTATGTATATGTACACATGTATTACTTGATTGAATTATTATTTGTTTTATTTAGTTTTATTTAATTTTTTTGACTTTAATTTTTTTTTGCTTTTTCATTTCTTTTTATGATTTAGAATGCCAACTTAGGAACATATTTCTTTATAACTTGAAGATTGAGTTATGAATCACAAACAGTGAAACATAAATGAATTTGCTTTGCGCAGAGATTGTCGTACTTATGGTTGAAAGGTTCACAATAACCGCATTACCAGCTATTTTTGGATGATACTGATTTACGAGAACATATATAAATAAAAAGTTACCGAGAAATCTGTGCAGGATTCTCGTGGGAGTCATCGCTTTTGAGAACCCAAATTCGACCATTCTTTATTACTAATATCACTTTGCTATTAAATTTAATTTTACTTGCCATTTTGCACATTACGCTGCCAACACACATACATGGGATATCTTATATTTTTATATACATATACATATATATACAATAATTACTAGTCAGTTGAATAACCCTCTTATCAAACTCTGGTCGACGACAGGGTTGTACCATTTCGGTATTTATGTTTCAATCGTCGCAAGTATTTTACAAAACTCTTGTTTGTATTTAGTCATTGCTTGCATTTCCAATTATACTATTTTTTTCTTTTTTTTTGCAAATTGGCCGCGTTGAACAGGTGAAATTGTTTGGTGGCACAACGGCAGCTGCCTCTCGGTGAAATCACATTTAATTTGCTCCAATTTTATGTTTATACTTGTTCGAGTAACAAGTATTTTTTGTTCATTGTTTTTCTTGTTTCTACATTCCTCTATTTATTTAACTGATGGTATTTGTGTGTACGGAATTTTTATGGGCGATTTGTTTGCAAAATTGAATCCATTTGTGTGCATGTTGCTAAGTTGATTGCAGATCAGTGATTGAACCTGAACATATGTTACCAGTTCGAAATTGATGATGCGAGTGAGCTCGTTTCACTTGTTCGTTCTCTCGAGTGAAATTTAATTGTACACACAAATATGCAAAAGTTAAAGGAGCAACTAAGTAAATAAAATAAAATAAAACATATAAAATATAATAAAATAACATAAAATAAAAAAAATAAGATAAAATAAAATAAATAAAACAAAATTAATTTAAAGTGAAGTAAAATTAACTTATATAAAATAAAATTAAATTAAAATAAAATAAAAAGAAAATACAATAAAAAAATAATTTAATTTTAATAAATTTACTTTATTTAAATTTGTCTCCTTTTGTTTACAAAAAAAAAAAAAAAATAATTAAATTAAATAAAAAACAAAAAAAAACTAAATTAATAATATAAAGTATAATAAAATTAACTTAAATAAAATAATAAAAATAAAAAAATTTAAATTGAATTATATATAGTATCATAAAGTAAAACAAAGCAAAATTAAAAAATTTCATATTATAAAAATAAATAAATCATAATTTAAAATAAAATAAATAAATATAAGAAGATAAAATTATTTAATATGAAGTAAATAAAATAATAAAATATAAAGAAGATTTAATAAAATTAAATTAAAAATTTAAAATAATAAAATAATAAAATAAATAACATTAAAAACGACAATAAGATATAGTAAAACAATTATAATTAAATTAAATTAAATAAAAAACTGAAAAAAAATAAAAATACTAAAAGATAAAAAAGTTAATAAAATTAAATAAATAAAAATAAAAAAATAACATAAAAGAGTACAAAAAAAAATTAAAACAAAATATATAAAACAAAATAATAAATATAATGCAATATATCGGCCGCGGTAGCTGAGTGGTTAGCATTGCGTACTGCCATTCGGAAGGCCCGGGTTCAAGTCCTGCTGCGACGAGCATCCAAAAATTATAGAATATTAGTTTAAATAAAAAAAGTATTTACCCTTAATTTTTAATTTATTTATTAATTTATGCATAATATTTAAAAGTGCATTTTTTTGTATACTTTTTCATTGTTTGAGAATATAAAGACTTTTTTACCCTTACCCTTAAAAATAAAGATATGCAATTTTATTTACGGGAAACCATAAAGATTTCAGCAAAACAAATTCAAAGAGTTTAATTGTAAAGAAAAAGTGCAATTTTACAGCCAAGCATTAAATTTATCAGCAAAATATGTGAATAGTAATAATGATAGGCATTCATAGGTAACTCTATATACTCTATACATTCATATGTATATACCATATTTAAAGCCCAAAAGGTAGATTACGCGTTTTTACTGTAATGTAAAACCAGCGATTCATGGAAAATGAAATAAAAAATATGACTAGACAATTTTGTAAGAATTTAAATGCATATATGCATGTTTAATATGTATGTACATACGAGTATAAGTATGTTTATATACTTGTGAGAAAAAAGTTATAGCAATTATAAGCACGTAATGGGTAGGCTTGACAATGCACAGTATGCTAGTGTACAATAAAGCGAGATAATAAATTTTAAATATTTTTTGAAATTAAAAAAAAACAAATCAAGCTCTCCTTTTATGGCATAATTTTATTGTATTTTTTCCACAAACACTTTAAATTTGAGCCAAAAAATTAAGTCTTTAAGACGCGCAAGTGATGATCACTTAAGTCAAGGATGCACAAAAACGTCCATGCAACAGTCAACAGTCACAGGCATACTGCTCAGCAGTTGGAAAGTAAAGAATAGTGTTTTTTGGCTTTGCTGTGTACTTGCGCATTGTGGCATAGAGAGCTCACTTCAAACATACGAAATACTAATAAATATATGCGTATACTAACTATACGATTTGTTGTATTTATGCATGTGAATAAAATTAAATGAATTTTCTATTCGAATAAAATCTAGTACAAATTTACATATGTGCATAAATTCAGTACACAATACAAACTTAGCCAAGGCTACACAGTAGCAGCGATTTTAAAGAATTTACCGAGAAGGAAAAAATAATGAATATAGGTATAAGAAACTAGGCCGGAAAAAAGTCGCGTGAGCCAGTACTCTTGACGTGCTGTACTTACCATTTGCAATGCTTGACTCATGCTACACACAAAAAATGTCTTTTTTTTTACTACTCAGCAAGCAAGGAGGCAAGTTTGCCTACTTTCTTCACCCTCATCATTTAACCCTTCAGCCGTGTGTAAGTTTTTCTTTTTCTTTTTTTGCTTCTACACAAAACTCGCATAGCTGGTTATTGTTATTCCTGACATAAAACTACAAAAATATAAGTAAGCACTTACGAGTACTTTCAAATGTAATACATATATGTATGTACATATATTTCGCTTTTTTCTGTATCGATCTCAACAGTCACTCTCTTTTGAGCCTTTTTACTTAAAATATAATAATTGAGACATTGTAGTTTTTGTAGCCACTTCCTTTTCTTTAACAATATTCATATGTGAGTTGACTGAAATATGAGCCCAAAGTGTGCCAAGTTGAGTGTGTGTGTGTATGTTCGTATATGTGAAAAATTACAATACATTTAAAATTCAAAACTACTTGACATTTGCTTCATTTCACTCCAAAGGGCACTATCCTTTCTTTTCAACTTTTTTACTTTTGTCTACTTTGTCTACTCTTCTGTAATTCTATATCCACCAACGTTTCACCTCGCTCATATTACTAGGAATTATTTCATTTAATTTTTTAACCACACCTGGTTGCCTGGCTGAAGGTTGTGGTTGGTTTTTGTTTATTATTGAGTTGGTTGACTTGACTGAGCTGTCTAATGCTCATAAAAATATGCAAATGCCTGCGTGTGGGCTTGCCTGTTAGACTACCTGCACTTGGGCATAACCTTTATCTTCTTAGCACTTGCCTTTATGTAAATCTTCTTCCTTTCGCTTTTACTCATTCTTTACTGTCATTTATATTCATATGATGTTTTTTTATCTTTTCCATTGATTTATGTCCATGGCTCTCGCTTATATTTAAAATATAATGGGTTAAAATGTAAGAAAAAATCGAAGGCAACGAAATCAAACTGTTTGAGTTTTTTTCAACCTTTAATTTAATTTTTTTTATTTTATTTTATATTGACTTATTTTATATTATTTTACTTTGTTTTATTTTATTTTATTTTATTTTATTTTACTTTGTTTTATTTTATTTTATTTTATTTTATTTTATTTTATTTTATTTTATTTTATTTTATTTTATTTTATTTTATTTTATTTTATTTTATTTTATTTTATTTTATTTTATTTTATTTTATTTTATTTTATTTTATTTTATTTTATTTTATTTTATTTTATTTTATTTTATTTTATTTCATTTTATTTTATTTTATTTTATTTTACTTTGTTTTATTTCATTTTATATTATTTTATTTTATTTTATTTTATTTTATTTTATTTTATTTTATTTTATTTAATTTTATTTAATTTTATTTAATTTTATTTTATTTTATTTTATTTTATTTTATTTTATTTTATTTTATTTTATTTTATTTTATTTTATTTTATTTTATTTTATTTTATTTTATTTTATTTTATTTTGTTTTATTTTATTTTATTTTATTTTATTTTATTTTATTTTATTTTATTTTATTTTATTTTATTTTATTTTATTTTATTCTATTTTATTTTTTTTTATTTTACTTTATTTTATTTTATTTTATTTTATTTTATTTTACTTTCTTTTACTTTATTTTATTTTATTTTATTTTATTTTATTTTATTTTATTTTATTTTAATTTATTTTATTTTATTTTATTTTATTTTATTTTATTTTATTTTATTTTATTTTATTTTATTTTATTTTATTTTAATTTATTTTATTTTATTTTATTTTATTTTAGTTTATTTTATTTTATTTTATTTTATTTTATTTTATTTTATTTTATTTTATTTTAATTTATTTTATTTTATTTTATTTTATTTTATTTTATTTTATTTTATTTTATTTTATTTTATTTTATTTTATTTTATTTTATTTTATTTTATTTTATTTTATTTTATTTTAATTTATTTTATTTTATTTTATTTTATTTTATTTTATTTTATTTTATTTTATTTTATTTTATTTTATTTTATTTTATTTTATTTTATTTTATTTTAATTTGTTTATGATTGGTTTATTTTATTTTGTTTTTATTTTGATTTATTTTTGCTTATCGTAATTTATTGCATATTATTTTAATTAATTATTTTTATTTTATTTTATGCTGATTTAGTGCGTAATTTTTACTTTATTTTAATTTTATTTTAGCTTATCTTCTTTTCAATTAGAAATCAATAATGAAATACAATTGTTCAATTTGGTATATTAATTATCAATTTTCCAAAATTTGATTTATTTGAAATCTATATCTTACATGCATACATAAATACTTATTAATATCTAGAAATGCCTTTCAATAGAAGCAGATAGAAATATTCCAACGAAGAACTGAAAATAACAAATAAACAAAAAATTTCCTAAAAAAGAAGATGTGATATGCCCGTTTCTGTAACTAATGCATTTGCAGCGAGAAATTTGAAAAATCAAATCTCCCAGGGAGGTCTCACTACGAAGCGCCAGCTATGCGCCATAACCTTTGTAAGGGGAAAAAAGTGTTTTGAGTGTTGAGATTCCTAGCTTGAGAACGGATTAAGATACAAAATATTCTATTATTGTGTATTAATTAAAATACAAGCAATCAACGCTAATGAAGTTATCAAGCGCGACATCACCGCAGGTAGTGTGCTATTGTAGGACTATATAATTTTTCGAAGGAGATTCAATTTTTTAGTTGTTTTTTGTTATACTGAGTCGTGCTGATAACACCTGCAGCATGTAACGAATCGATTGAGTTAAGTTATTTTCGGTATTCTAGGTGGAAGCTCATATTAGTCGTGGTTATAAAATTCGTTTTACTTTAATTTTAATGAATATACATATCTAATGCATTTGTACCATATATGTACGAGTATGTATGCATAACATCCAAAATCATATTCAAAAAGCTATTAAAACATTTTTATCAAACTCATCATCAATTTATTACCCGCTAGAGCCGAATAGATTATAGTTTATAGTTTATTTAGACCACCAGCGTGAAGAGAGAGTTGGAAAATAAATATTTTAAAAATAAACACAAAACTCCTCTACAAACTAATAAAGGATGAAAATGTTGAAGGAAAATGGTTGTAACGTCGTTGCCGACAAGGCAAAGTTATGCGGTTATGTGTGCAGTGGAAATCGTTAGAGAGTTATTATCAGCGATAACTTTTTAATTTTATATTAATAGTTTCTCCATTGCATGGGAACAAAAGCAGCACGCTACTTTATTGAGCGTTGAAGAACAGTGGTACAGCGTATGGCATATTTTATTATGTTTTATTGCGGTTCATAAACTGATAATAAAAAACTATAAAATATAAGAAGGATAACTTAGATTAACTGAAAAATTATAGTGGAATAATGTTCGAGATACAAGCGAAACGCCAAGTGTGTTAAGTGTGCATTAAATCACTAGAAAAACGCTGAAAATTTTGCTGAGTATAAAACTAACAAGGAAATGCAAGAGGAGTGGAGGGCTCAAAATATAAAGAACAAAAAAGAAGACAAAAAGCTATCACTTGCTGGGTGAAGCTATATATAATATACATACGTGTATATACCATTAACAAAGATATCTACAATTCTTCATTATAAATATATATAATTGGCACTATGTAACGGCTAAAGCGATTTTTGGCCGAGCTTCTCCTCCAATTTGTGGTTTTGTGTCTTGATGTTTTTCCAACAAATGAAGAGACCTACAATTTATATTATTATTTTTCCATAATTTTTTGATATTGGTCGGACCAGAATTCGAACCATGATAGTACGCAACGCTTACCACACGGCTATTGCGGCCGTCAAATTCACCATAGCCATCGCAGACAAAGAAAAAAATAAAACCACCTTTAAAAGCGAGGTATACAGATGGATCAAATATCGAATAAAAAACAGGAATAATAATGGTATAGAAGTGACGGGATGAGACAAGCTTATGAAGGGCTACTATACTAGAGGCTTTAGGGACATCATATTAGTAGGAGTAGCTTAAGAATACTAATAGGAAGTAATACCAAACTGCATAAGCATTTTATAAAGAATTGGATCCAGCTCTGATAAGACTTGTTGCTTTAAATGCGATGTCGTAGCTAGTAGAAGACTGAGATATCTAGGAGTCATTCAGCAGGAGGAACATTAAATCAATCAATCCTTTTAGCCTGCTATGATGTCTAAGGGTTTAAGGTTTGATTGAAGTAATATGAAAGAATCGGAGGACATGATACACCACTGGTCACAGTGCATATCCTCTATTTCCACTTGTCTATCTATCTACTTATGTATGGAATATATGTATATGTCTGTTCCCTGAAATCCGATTGGAATCATTTTTTTTGTCAGATAGTGTTTGCTTTGAAGTTCAGCCGTGATCCTTCTTCGATGCATTTTGATGTTTTTTTCGCAAATGGAGGGACCCACAGTTCGTTTTAAGCGATACATTTTTATAAGAAGCATTGATTTCATTGATGTAAGAGATACACTCTGACGGCTGGACAGGGGGGCCGAATTAATTTTGGATGTGGATCGACTCAGGACTCGAACCCTGACCTTCAGAATGGCAGTACGAAATGCTAACCACTGTCATTATGCCTCTCCATTAGAAATACCTATCACTATTGGCAAAAAATTTGGGCAATCGATTTTCAGGCCATTTCGTCACCACTCATAACATTCGCCATAGACAGGAAGAGACTATAAGGTGGTTTCATAAGAACCTCTCGACCAAGCTATCGGAGCATCTGGCGAGTTACTATCGATGTGTGTGGTCTAACGTTGTCCTGATGAAACACAATTTCCCCTTGTAGGTCGAAGCTGGGCGATTACTACAATTGCTGACAGTGCAGGTCCGAATTAAGAGTTTGACCGTAGGGAGCAGTTTATAGTGGATTATTCCTTGCCAATGCCAACAGACATATAAAAAAAACCTTCCTGACCGTCAATCTAAGTTTGGATACCGTTTGTGCCGTCTTATTGCCCACTCTAGTTGTATCTGCAAATTATTTGAACGGATCTGATGACAACAACATTTCTGGCAAATGTTTGGTTCGATCCAGCATTCAGTCCGTGCAGGGTATAATAAAGTTAATAAGTACAAGTGGAAATGTGAGAGTGGAAAAAGAAGCAATCAAAAGAACAAACAGGAGCAAACAGCTTTAACAAGTTCTTCTGCAAATCTTGCAAAAAAGCATAGGCGATCCTGCAACCCACTTTAATGCTTTAGCATCGGAGCCACCCACCTACATACATACTTCTATATTATATTAAAATACACTCCACTTTCTACTGGATAATGCAAATTTATGCAGAACTTACATAAATTTTCCTCTGTTGCTTTTTTTTCTACTACAAACAGCACAAGGAGCAATAGCAACCCGACAAACCAAGGCATGCAACGCGTGCATACACTCGGGAAATTTGCATGTAAATTATAAAAGTGCAGTTATATGCATACACGTATACCAAACTCAAACAACAAAAGTCAAGCGAATGAAGGAGGAAATTTGTATAAAAAACCAACACTCGCACAGAAATCAACCAAAAAGTTATAATTGAAACAGCACAGTGGCAGCGCTCAAGTGCACGGAGGTTCACAATTTTCGCACAACTCACGAGCTAAAAATACGCGCTGCAATGTGTTTTATGCGCTTATTGCTATGTTACGTGTCGCGTCGCGCGTCCCATTGATGCGTGGCGTCGGCTGAGAGTTTGGTGTTCCACAAAACAAAACCAAAAAAACTGAATTGCATAAAGTGTGTGGCATGCAACAATAAGTGTTGGTTGGTACTTCGGGGTTGCGGTTATAGCACGTAGCTCTTGTTTTGGTTACTGGTTGCAGGCAGCGATCTGATGAAGTGGCAGTACTAATGTGGTGTAGGGCGATATGGTATGCTTCTGAGAGTCTGTGTGCATGTAAGCAATTTGACAGGTTACCCACCCCTCTTGGACGTGTGCCTTTGGAAAATATTCAAGAAATATATTTACTTATAGAAGCAATGGGTTTGAAAACTTTTCTAGTTCGGTCGAAAATGGTCCGTTTTCATAGAGTGGTATTCAGCTCAACTGGGCCGGAGGAGAGCTAAAAGTTCGGAATACGCATTTACTGTGGAGAGATCGCCTTGGATCGTGAAAGCGTGTAAAAATACAAGATATAAGGAGTACATTAAGCAATGGTGGTTCATAATTGGAATGATATTTGTAGAAAAAGATTGATCTTATCCCATTTCTTATCGCCTTTTGCCCTTGGTTGGGCGGTCATGTCAGTTCATTTATTTGGAACCACTTGAAAAAGGCTGGATACCATGTCAGTTGAGTTAACGAGAAAAACAATCTCATGGATCAGGTTCCCATCTGCGCATCGCTGCGGAATCGTAATAAAATCAACACATTCCTGAACCGGATGGGGACTGGTGATGATAAGTGGATCACTTACAGCAACGTCAAACAAAAACAGTCGTGGTTGAAGGATAATGAGCCATCACAATTCGTCTCCAAGCCAGTATTGACGGCCAGGAGGAAAACAAAAGTTTTTGGAGGTGTTGACAAGGAATCATCTACTTTGAGCTCCTCCCCTATCGCCAAACTCTTAATTCGTACTCGTACTGTCAGCAATTGGACCGCTTCAGAAAAGCAAACCGAATCGGATGTCATCAAGACTATGTCAGACACATTGATAATGACTTGTCAAAAGCTCCGTGAGCTTGATTGGGATGTTCTTATGCATACACCTAATAGTTTAGACCTCGTACGAAGTTATTACTAACTGTTCCTGTATATGGCGAATGATTTGGCTGGTGAAGAAGAAGACCTCAAGAGAAGGTTGTGAAGATCGTTTATTCCATTTTTTTTTGTCAATAGGGACAAGAGTTTCGAAATGGCAAAAAGTTATTGAGCAAAAATAAAGGATTACTTTTTCATATTATAATATATTATTCCTTTAAAAAAGTATGTTTGTGGAGAAATATGTAACATAAAATGTAAAGGAGTGTGAACCAAAGCCACATTCCACCGGACGGAGGAAGGAGCGGTCACCTTACACTAAGGTAGGGAGGCGTCTCGGTATACCTAAGCTTGAAAAGAAACTAAGAAAAAACGTCTTACTCAAAAAAACTAATACTAGAATTGTAATTTACCAAAAATTTCAATAAAAAAGCTGTAAAAAATTTACTTTTCTTTACGAATTGCCCTATATAAATGAAGCAGAGATACTCAAACCCCAACCGAAAACGCACAACGAGTACTTTTCATTTGAGTTGAAGCGAGGCAGCTTATTAAAGTTGAAAAGCTATTTATGGAAGCGTAAAAATGCAAGTAATTCATGGGGGAGCAACTAACAAACACAAATGAGCAGAAATGCAGCAGCAGTTGATTGCTAGAACAAACATTTCTACGAATTTGAAAATTGAAATAAAATCAAATGCAAAAGAAAAAAATACAAATTTAATGTGGGATTTCTTTCTTATTTTTTTAAATTTTATTTTATTTTATTTTTTTCAACTGTAAGTGCACTTTATGCAAGAACTCGTCTGTAGTAGCACGAGCCGTTGGCATTTCCTCTTCACTTTCACTTTTTTGCACAGAAAAAAGCAAACGCAGCTAAAAATAGTGAAAAGGGTTGTAGTTTCTACAACAGCAGTTGGCAGATTGGGTACGTTGGATGCTTGACATTTTCACTCATTTAAATATTGGTTAAAATACTAAATGACGGTATGAAATAAATCATCAAATAAATAAATACAAATCGTTTAAAATAATCATAATTATGGTTAATAATCATAATTCTGTTATAATACAAGTATGAGTATGTATAAAATAAATTGTAATATCAAGCTAAACGGAAAAGTGTTACATTAATAACAGAATTACTGGAATAAATTCACACTGGTCCAAAAGTATGTCAAACTGATCTTTTTTAATACGAATTATGTATTATTTGTATTGTCTTGCTTCAATTCAAATCTATTAAAAAATAATTAAAATAATTTCAGTTGAAATATTTTGCTATTGATAATATATAAAAGCAAAGATTTCATTTATATTAAAAACTAGTATAAAACTAGTATATATCTGACTAGTATATTTTTGGTAATTGTCATTTCATGCTCAGTTGGGCTCACTTGATTCAATTGTTTCGATGCAGTATATAACTAGTTCAGTTGTGTGAAAGGTAGGATCAGTGACATTGTATTCATTTTTAATGTATGACTAATACACGAAATGCTATATCAAAAGATCAATATGAAATTTTCACTCAAATCGAATAGTTTTCTAAACTAAAGAATACATTTACTTACATTTAACTTAAAAACGAAAAAAATTGTTATAGTCAAAAATTCAAATAAAGGACTATATTCCTTAGACCATTTGGAACGTCCTTCTTAAGTATCAGTAGGCTATAATGATTTAATGAAAATTGGCAACATTGCTTTTGAAAGAATATGTTATATCAAAAAATGAAGATTTTTGAGTACGAGAAAAAAATAAATATATTGTGCAATTATTTCATTTATTAATATACTGTTTTGACTTTTACGTTTTAATGAAAAATGGTAACATTGCTTTTATAACCATGCCATAAACCTACAGGGGATGGATTTTTGAGTATAAAAAAATAATGAAATAAGATTCTAGCGTCCATTTGGAATATCTGTCAAATGCTTCGAAACACTGTATTGATTTGAAGAAAATTGGCAGCATGGTTTTTGAAATAATATCATATATGAAAAATGTTATTGAGTACGAGTCGTTATGACTTTTATGCTTTGAGGAAAATTGGCAACATTGATTATGTAGATAGTGAAAACCACAGAGTTCGAAGTTCCGATAAATTCCACATTTAATAACAAAAGCAATTGTTATTTTCTCAAAATAAATATTTATTCTAATATTTTTACTTATTATATGAATGACTGATGGATAAGCCACTAGCCTAAACCACTGATCGGAGAGACCTGAACCTTGGATGATATGTTTTTTGTATAGGCATCTGAAAAGTTTTTCCGGTATGTGAACTTGGTACCGATCTATTCGGAAAAATTGAATTTAATGTTTGATTTGCATAAAATTTTATACAGAGATATCTTTGAATCTAAATTAATATGGGAAGTACTTTTTCTTCCAGGAAGTGGGGTTGCGATCGATTGGTTTTGCTTAATATGTTTAACACATGCGATTTGCTTGATATCAGGAGATAGCTCTTTGCTTAAGTCAATGTGAGAAGAACTTTTCATACCGGTACCGATTTACATATGTATACGAAGGAATCTTATTCAAGGACCGATTTGCTTATAAATTAGAAAATTTAAAGCCCCGTATTTTTCTCTTTAAGATGCCTTTATATAATAGCTTATACGATTTTAATAAATAAATAAATTTGAAACTTAGAAAACATGCATTTCATATTGCTTTGTAAGTGAGATTTATTTAAAGACTATGATATTTTTGGCTTATTTTCAATCTCAAAATTTTCAGAAGATCGTTAAAATATGTAACTACTTTACCTAATATGAAATGTCGAAAAATTCTCAAGTAAATGAAATTGCTGAAAACATTTCTCATCAATTTGACGCACAGTGTATACGAAACTGCGGTCGTATTGCGTTACCCCAAAAGAAACCGGCGATTTGTTTAAAGTAAATAAATACATTTTTTTAAATTTATAATAAACTTTAATTAATCATGTAATTTCCATTTTGTTAGATGACCTTTCGCCATTTTTCCGACAATATCATTAAACAAAGTTGCCTGCACTTTTTTTCTAAAGCAAGCTAAAAATGTAAGCTTATAACTGTCAAAAGCAAAAATACAATTAAATAGTCACAAGCGGCTCAAAAAAATTGTCAACAATTGTCTGTATGAAAAATCGTCGGTTTCTTTCGGGGCAACCCAATATTTCGACCTGCAGCTGCATTGTTGATATTTCAACTTTAATTAATTGCATACGCCTGCATCCAATCGTTCGCAGGCGGCATGCCAACAAACGCAGTGGAAAACGACTCTTAGTACATTCAAGGAAAAGCAAAATTGAAAAAAAATTAAACGAATGCAATTTGTACAACGTACTACTTATTTGCGTACATATGTTACATACATATACTCATGTGTTTGTATACCAACCAACCCGAATACTCATATGAATGCAAGCTCTTCAACTTTGCATTTCTTTTTCATTTCAATTTTGTTCTCATTGTTGTTTTGTTTTAAATTTCTTCGCTTTAGCATTGTCTACCTTTTCCGGCTTTTCGGCTTACATAGGTACATATGTTTGGCATAAATTCGAAAAAAAAATTGTGTTTCTCTACATACAAGCTGTTATCGCTGTGAAGAATGCGATTCGTAAAAAAAATAAACAAATATTTAAATAAATCGATACTTATTGACAATACAAATATAAACATTGAGTAACCCAGTGGGAGAAGAGCAAACAAGGTAATGAAAGAAGTGAGGTAACACATTTCTTTAGGTCGAAAGCCGTAAAAATTAATGAAATCAATACTTTATTTTTGAAAATACTTATTGAATGTGTAAGAAATCAGTATCAATTTTTTACTCATTACCTTACCAATTACTTTTAAATACCCAAGTGTTCAAAGCTCAACTCAAGTCTTTCACCCACTGGGCTGCCATTACAAGCAATCACATCTGTACTTACATACATTCAACAAACAAATATTTGTATTTATGTAAATTGCTTATGTATTGCAAGTAAACAAATATGTGCAACAACGGATCGCTGACCTTAATTCGAAACGCATTTAGGCGCAGTGCGTTGGGTGGGGCATGGGGCATCATGGTAACAGTGATATGGTTTTGATGGATGGATGAATGTACTGTTGATGCAAATTTAAATAAAAAAAAAACACCGGCGTTTCCAATGACTTATTGACATATGCAATTATTTAAATTGGAAAACATTTACATACATAGATATGCATATACCTACATAGGTACCCAGTGTGAGTGTTTTCGTATTTTGCTTTTAACTTTTGGCAAGCATGTCCAATTGTTGTGCTTTCACATATGTACATATGTATGTGTGTAGAGGGGCCACAACCATAAATTGTGGAATAAAATATATTTTTTATTTCCGGGTTAATTTGTATAAATGCCCATACATTAACCTACTTTTTCGCTGGCGCTGATTTCAAATTTGATTTTTTTAACAGAACCTTCATTGTTGGCGGACAGCAGGTATTTGTGGAATTACCATATGTAGACCTATCGTCAAAAAGGTTTTACTACCAGATTACTCTGTTTTACTGAAGGATGTATTGAGCTTGCTTAAACCAGGAAAATCAAAGAATGCCGAACTAGTTTCAAACTAGTCATAAAGCGCACTACCAAAGACTATTGCGCTAGAATTTTGAGACAGCCATCTATGCAGATATGTTCGCCAGATTCGTCGCCTTAGCTATATCTTTTCTTTGAGCAAACCGGCACAGTGAGAGAGCGACCAACTCATCAGGTGACGAAAGTTACCTCAGAATGTTGAAAAAAACACTAAGCATCGAAGCATACGCCAGCTCTGAAACTAGTCAGTAAAGCAGTCTTATATCCTAGGACAATTTCTTTCAATATCTTCGAACAGAGTTATGCTAGATCTTAATTTACTAGGAGCTACAAACTGCCTCCTTTTAAACTGCCTCTCAACCGAAGTCAAATATCTCGGAATAATCTTAGATAGCAAACTCAACTAGACCCGTAACAGGACAAAAAAGTTAAGGAAGGTTATAACTTCACTTTACGCTTGCAAAACGGTAATAGGAAAAAGGATGGGATCTAAGAACGAATATCGTGTACTGGATTTATACATCGTTAGTTAGACCTCTCTACGGTGTCATCGTATGGCGGTCGGCACTTGACGAAATTACTTTCTGGGGAAAATTAGAAAGAGTTAAACGGTCGGCTGCTATCTTGGTAACAAGAGCACTGTTATCAACTCCCTTAAAAACCCTGCTAACTCTTCTCAACTTCCCTCTTCTGGACCAATACGGGAAATTACAAGCGAGTTCTAACGCAATTAGATTAAATAAAACTAAAAATTGGAAGAATTGCAGTACAGGACACGCCAGTATATGCTTCGACAATTTTTTCTTCACGAGAATCGCCATTCTTAGAGACGGTTCAAAACTTGATGGAAAAGAGTACTACGGTATATACTCTGCGGTGCTCTCAATAAATATGAGCATCTTTGAAGCAGAACTCTTTGCAATCATGGAAGCTGCCGAGTTGCTGCTCAAATCTACGGTAGCAGGGCAATCAGTTATGATATATTCGGACAGTCAGATGCCACCAGATCAATAAAATGTAACAGTACCATATCAAAAGTGGCTATAAAATGTAGAAGCAATCTAAACAAACTCTCGACTAAACGCAACACTGACGTGGTCTGGGTACCCGGACACAGTGATATCCCAGGCAATTGCATGACAGATGAACTAGAGAAAGAAGAAACCCATCTAACCACAAAACAAAGCATAAGATGCAGGTTTATGTGCTTGAACTGGGCTTTGCCAAAGAAGTGGACTTAAGACAGATATGGCTACAGTTGGACGAGAAGAAATCCAAACATCTTATACTTCTAGATCGGTTCTCATTGACATAACGAGAGGCATAATAACATAATCTGCGCGACACAAATTCCTCGCGAAACACTTCTTCGTCTTTCTCACTGAGCTAGACTCAGCGGAAATTGGAAAACTCGTTGTGTCTTTGTATGACACACGAAATGGTTCGAACATTTGAGAAGGTGAAGACAGGAACCTCAAGGTGAGCCTATTGGCCTAAGTTCGCTGTTATTAACCAGAAGCCGATGCAACTCAATTCGTCTCTCAGATATTCCATTGAGATTCGGTTTAGAGCTGGACAATGAATTATGAAATTTATTTGTTGAGACATTAAGAAGCTCTGCAGTATTTAGTCATAATTTCTTGACATGCCGCGTTTCAGATATTACATTTAAAAGGTTTATTTTTTAATCATCCAAATATTTTTTTTTTTTTTTTTTTGGCTACAAAAAATTAACATTTTTGAATGAAAGCAGTATCAGATTTCAGGAATTGTGCCTCATGAGTATGCAGCAAATGCAATTTGTTCCAAACAAAGATAGATCTACAGGGATGGTAACAATTGCCGATTGTAATCTTAACAACTCATATTTTTCAAAGAAATATATTGAAAGGTAAGCTGACTCTCAGTGCCACACCAAATCTTATACCTTGCGAGTTCTCAACATGATCTTAAACACACAGCATTTTTATCACCGTTCAACCTCTCGGCTCAGAACAATGACTATAAAGAAGAACGCATTTATCTTTGGGACCATCAAGTAGACAGCTGGGTGTCATCAGTAGGTAAACACCCACTTAAGACAAGAACAAATCGTTTGTGATAACTCAGTGGCAGAAAATCGAAAAGTGACATAAATTAATTACCTTTAAAGATAAATGTTTTTGTTTGCAACATACATACGTATGTGAGAAGAAGATAAAAGAAGATGAAAATATTTCACACACACACATATTGCACTCAACAGGACGTAGAGGAACGCAAGTATACAATGTAGCATAAAAAAATGCCAATGTAACCTGCTGCGAAACAGACTTGGCTTGAAAGGTACAATCGAGAAAAGTGGAACGAGGTGTACAAGTCCCCTTGCATATGTATGGGTTTTACTCCAAATAAGTGCAGATCCTTTATGCGGGATACTTCTTTTTTGCGAACACCTGCCATCCATACAATGACAAGGTGATTCTCACATTTTTTTCTCAAAAGGATTTCGCTTCTAAATTGAACGAGCCACCACCAGCCGCGCCGTGGAGTGGGGCAGTGATTGCCAAACAACAGTCGGTGGTAACGCTATCAATTTGAATAGCCTTACGTACCTCCTGTCGACTTACCACACCGGCAAACAGCTTCAGGGAATACAATGGCCGCTGGGAGAGCTATTGAGCTAGAAAAGAATGCATGTATTGTGAATGTAATATTATCGGGAAGAAGGAGGGAACTGTGAGAGGAGGTAGAGTAAGCGAGTAGGCTTTGTTAAGTCTGGAATCAGGAAAGTGCAATGAAAAATTGTATAGAAAAAAAAAAAAAAAACTATAATAAAAACAAATAGCTGCTGAAGTACTTGGAAACAAAAACAGGATTTTAAGCGAACGGCAAAGAGGTTAAGAAATCGCCGCTTTTCAAGAGCCAATCAATGAGATTGTGCTAAAAGTCACACTCAAATCAAAACCAACAAAAGGGTTGTTAAATAACGGATGTGTTAAATATATGATATATTACAATTATATAAAAGTATTTTTGTACTATGTAACATATATATACCTTTATTAATATGTATTTTCACATCAATATCCTTATACGCATCCTCACCACTTACATACACATATGGCTGACCAGCAGATGCGTGATTACTCGTCAAGCTCTGCTCTGTGACCTCGAGTGGCTGTGAATTTTCACGCGTCAAAGGTGTTGAGGCAAACCATTTTATACAAAACAGCTATGTGTGTGAGAACAGTTATCACGGCAGTGCGAGAAATTGCGCCCACATGCAGAGTTTGGTAGTTTATCGATTATTGTGAGACAAGAAGAGTCGTTTATCTGAAAATATCTTCTTTTATTTACATTTTCAACCGCCTTTTTCGCTACTAAAAGGAGAAAAATCAAGCCATTTGGCGTTTAGTTTACGCATTTTTGACTTTTTTCTACTCATTGTATTCTTTTTTGTTGTACAGCGTGCTTTTATGTACATGAATATAATTTCCTAGAGCATAAATCATTGATTTCGCCTTCTACTCACAAGAAATTCATGCAAATGTGTTTACAGTGGAGCGAATATAAATAAAAATTCCCAGAAACATTCAGGAAGTGAAGTAGCGACCGATCTGTTCGAAATCTCAATCGTATTTATGGTTCGGTTTTCCAAGAACATACCTTTTTTCTGGGAAGTAGACAGTGGACCGACCTATTTGACAATATCGGATTTATGGTTAGATTTACTTTAGAGTTTTGCTTTGGTTACCATGAAGACTAATTTTTCTTCTTAGATCCGGCACGAACCTATTCGAAAAAAATCGGTTTTATTAATCGACTTGAGGTTCGTTTTTTCTCAGCACCAGAAAACGATTTTTACTGATGAAGCATCTGTGGTTCGGAAAACCCAAGATTTATTGTTGAAAAGCATCTCCATCTTCAACGTATAACTGTTTGATGCGGTTTATGGTCCAGCGGGGTCATTGGACCTTACTTTCTCGAAAATGAGGCTGGAGCCACAATAACGGTGAATAGATCGCACTATCGAGAGATGATTAATGATTTCACATAGCCAGAATTGCTTTATATTGATTTGGACATTTTCTTTCAAAAAGACGGCTTACGTGGAAAAAATTTCTCTTTTATCTATCGAATAGGTGTTCGCAAATGACCACCAAGATCTTGAGATTCAACACTATGCAACTTCTTCCTTTGAAGCCGCGTGAGAGATAAGGTCTACGCCAACAGGCCAAGGTTGATTCAAGACCTCAAAGTTGGAATTCGTAAAGTTGCTGAGAGCAAACAGTAGCCACTGTGGTTTGGTGAAAATTTCATAAAAAGGATACAGACCTGCAAGCGTAACCGTGGTGGCCATTTGGCTGATATTGTTTTCCATTAATCATGGCATATCTTCCTCTCTCTGATCATTTATCTCAAAAAATATTAATATTTTTATGCGAATATCAAAATAACATCTCTTATCGGAAAACCCTGTACCACAGCTCAACCGCGAGATTTTGTAGCGTTTTTAATTAAATTGGCTGTTTTTATGGATACTAGTTGCCCTTATTATTGTAAGCCATACATCCATATTAACTTAGTAACAGTGTATGCATTCTTACAATCTCAATGTAAAGCATGCCGTAGGAGGCTAGCCTAATTAAAGCGCAGTTGATATTGTAGGTGAACCTACAGGTGATTACAGAGACCCACCTTTCAGCTGCCACCCTAAACGCTAATTAGCTGGTTCTTTAAATCTTATGAGACTATCTTTCTTGATCATATGACCGTGAAGGCAGCAGTCAAGATACTATATATGACTAATATATATATATATATGTGTATAATAGGCTGTGGTCAGGACTAAACACTAAACACACTTAACAGGTAGCCTCTTTAATCTAAGCTAACTCTTGACTATAAAAAGCTTGTATTAAAAGCTGATCAAAATAGCATCCATTAGATATTCCGAAAGTCAAACTCCAGTTTACTCTCGTCTGAGCTGAATAAGCTAGATTTAGAAGCTTAGGAAATTAAGTATATATTTTATTGACAAAAACTGCGCGCTTTTTCGACTTTGCTGTCTTTTATATAATTATATATGTACATATGTATATTTCTTCAGGTTTTCGCCGCTATTGCACCACTGTTCGAATACAAGTAAACAGCGGCTCTTATCGGTCGCAATACAAACAATATTGCAAACATAAACGACTTTTCCTACATTCAAATATACATAAGTACATATAATATATGTAATATTGTCGCTCAGTAAAAAATTGTACAACACCAAAAATCACCAAATAACCATCTGTAGCAAGCAATTGAAAGATACAAGTGACAATGTTCGTACCTGTGAGCGAACACACACAAAGTGGGACATACTTGTATATGAAGTCCTCTTTTCGACTAAACACCACAGGTTGTGTGTGTGTGTGGGAGTGAATAAGTGTTGTAATTGCTGTATTCGACTATTCGGTTATCTGCACTTGCCGAGAATACTCTACACTCCTCCGCACATCGCTGACCTCAGCACTTGAACACTCTCTCGCTCACTCAGTGTGGTGCTCTGTTGAGCTCTTGCGGTGCTTATCGAGTAGACGCCGGCAGAAACACACACATTCGGTATTGTTATCTTACATTTCCAGCTATGTTGTGTGTTGAACAAATGTCCTTTGGCTGATTTTACAACTTTGATTTGTTACCTGCTTACCTTTCGGATATGAGTTTGTATGTTGTATATACATAAATGTATGCATGTACACTTGTAGGCATCTATGTATGTAAGTACATGTAGTTGTGTGGCATCACTGTCTCGTCGAACAGGTGTTCTCCGGTTTTGCAATTTGTTTTACTATTTATTTTCCACACCTTTATGCAAGCGATTTTTATGACCTGTTGCAATATTGGAAATTCCATCAATTACGGTTGAGGCATAAAGGAAGTGAAAAGCCATTCAGCCATTCAGCCATTCGGGGCTACAAATAAAACAAATAGCCAAAAGAAGCAGATAAGAAAGAAAGAAAGAGAGAAGGAAAGCCAAAAAGGTTCGTAAGGTCCTTAAGCCATAACTATTTGTTAGAAGCGTGAAAATTCACAGTTTTTCTTATTTATTCAATTGACAAACAAAAGAAAGCAAACACTTTTATGATTACTATCGATTTATGAGCGTTGCAATGGGTATTTCTTTACATTTACATACATACATACTAGTATATGTGTCTACGTATGTTGACATTGAAATCAATAATTGTAGTGTGTGTTTTATTTTATTTTAAAATATTTGTTTAGGAATTAAAAGGTTTTCGCTTAAAGATTTTCAAAGGTAAAGAAAAGTTCTTTCTCGCCTCTTGTTTGATTTCATTCACGAAAATGTTCACCTGTGTATCTGTACGTACATATACGTGTATGAGTTATTGGCTTATGAATGGCTGGAGTTTGGCAAAGAAACGCACATAAATATGCGATGGTGTATCCTTAGGTATTTTAGTATATATGTAACAACAATGGAAACTATAAATCCCATTCTGTTGGTTTTAGAATAGAAATTCTTTGGAAAAATAATAGGCCTACAAAAATGACGTTTACCTCTCAGCTAAGTTATATATATACCTATATATTCATTTATTTATGCAAATAATTACTAGAAAATGCTTGGAAATAATGGAATGAAAGATGAAGTTGTATGCAGTTACCTAAACGCGGCGACCAAGTGTCTGGTATGTCTGGTGAACCAAAGTGTGCTCTGCCCAATCCTCAACAGTCTGCGCCAATTACCGTTGGATAAGCCTACATAATTTCACATATAAGGTCCTTTCAAAGATTTTTGATATTTATCATACGCCAAATATTGGAAAAGACCGATGAAAAGGGGATCGACACACACCAACTCTTCGTCGATTTTAAATCAGCCTTCGACAGTAAGAAAAGGAGCTGCTTCTACATCGCTATGCCTAAATTTGGTATTTAGTATCTACGCCAGCGCTACCGTAAACAAGCTTCAGCCATCGTACTCACCAGATTACACACTGTTCTTGAAACTGAAGAGACGCTTGAAAATAGAGCGTTTTTCGAGGTTTGAGCTAATTATATCAGAATTTCCGAATGTTCTCAGAAATATACAGAAAACGGCAGATCAGAACTGCATCGAGAAAAACTGTTGACGCCAGTGACTTACAAATATCTGATGGGGACAGCTCTGAGAGGAACATATTCGAAATTGATAAAAAATAAGGAAAATTGATAACGAAAAATAAATTCTATAAAACTAATGTGATTATTATTGCATTATTTGACCTAATATTTAAGCATATGTTCATTCAAGGTGAGTGTTAGTTATAATTAGTGGCGCAATGCGGTGAGTGGAATTTATTAAAATCAACATTGAAGGTTATCGAAATCAAGCCGCAATGTTACCCCAATGCATTGTAAAGAAATACATCTGCATACATACATACATATATTATTTAATGTAAGTCATATGTGAGCATTTTTAATACTAATACTAACACAACTTTATGTTATTGATAACAACAAAGTGCAATTGGACAACCAAATTGATAACAAAATTCAAGAGATAACAAATTTCGGTATAAATTTGGGTTAAAACTTTGACTAAATTCCAAGGTCTTATTACCTCAATTTAACATAGATAATGCAACTGATAGTTAAATAGTATTATTTATAGAAATACATATATTTTTTACACAATATACTATACATTTTCTTCTTCAGATTATAGCTGAATCAATTATAGCGCGCCATTCATCTCTTCTTTTTGCTGTTTGGCACCAGTAGGAAAGACCAAGTTAAACCAGGGCGATCTCCACCTGATCCTTCCAACGGAGTGGAGTGCGGTATTCACCATTGCCAATGCGCAAGGACTCATAAATCGGTTGCAAAACTTTACTCTCGAAGACTCCCGAAGCAGACTCATCAGATGTTGACATCGCCCACGCTTCTGCGCCATAATATATAAAAATGTCGTGTCACGGTAAACACTATCACTAACAAACCGAAACTGCTTGACCGACCTGAGAATATGACATAAAGTATTTTTAAAGCCGAGATGTGGATCAGGCTTGATTTACTTGAAATTTGGTACTGAGGTGGTTTTTTGCTTAGATTGAAGGAAGTGGACGGACGAAGTACCGACCTTTTCGAAAGAATTGTATTTAATGCTCGTTTTACTTTAACTTCTTTTTTCAGAAGAATGGTTAAATTTTTGGATGAATTGCTTAAAATGTTCTCCGAAAATGAACCAGGAAACAGGATCTAAGTTCGACTTGACGGAACATAAGCAATATTTTATTTGTATTAGATAAAGGTTTGTAAAGTTAAGGACTTTTTATCAGTTTTCTAGAACAAAAATTGAACAAAATATAGAAAGCCATACCTATTTGTAAGCCGCCAGCTGCCGGATTTTGTAAAAGCTTTTCATAAAAGAAATTAATAATTTAAATGTTGACGACTTGAGCCCAGGACCATACGAATGGTATTACGTGCAAGTTCATTAAAATTTCCGTAAATAAATATTGTACTAAATTTTATTAAAAAATTAAGGTATTTTTATTTCGAATTTTCAAAAATTAAAACTAGAAAAGAAAACGCAAAGTATAAATGCAAAAGCACTGCAGACTAGATGCAATTTGATGTATTCAAGCATGTACATTCTGCTTTTTGTCTACATCAATCTTAATTGCTTAGCAGCTGTGCTTGATGGGGCCAACCCATGAACACAAGCCACTGCCGAGAGTCGGTGCGAGAGGAAAGTCTATGCATTATGAAAATTCATTCAACATACATACTTCTTCGTATGCAAATAAGTGCATGCGGATATGCATTTTGCATTTTGCTTGTTTGCAGTCACAGCCTCAGCTGCAGATATCAAGGCAAACGGGCAGGCAATAGTTAAGTGGCAGCGCGTGCGTTTAAATTATTTATGAGCTGAGTATGAAACGTGATTCTGCTGTAGTTTATTTATATTTTTTTTTTTCAATTCTATTTACTTATTTACTTATTTGGTTTTGTTTTTATTAAATTTTTTTTATTTTTTTTTTTTGTAACGAATGTTTTTTACTACAATTTTATTTCATTCAAATGCGATAACTGCATTCCTAATCAATCATAAACAACAAATGATTGAGCATAAAATTTATTTTATTTTATTTTTTTTATTTTTTATTTGAAATATGTATGCATGTATTATGACTGCTCGCTGTCAAATAGGCGCCAGTTCAATGACATCGCCGTCTAATCCACAGCCACAGCGATAGCGGCAAGCCCAGTGAGCCAATTAAAATACATAAGTCGGGGAGAGGATTAGTGTTAGGCATTGCAATTTCTACACTACATTAAGCTTTTGTTTGAAATGAAAATAAAATAAAAGAGTGAAACATTTGTGAGGAGTAGGAGACTTAGGAATAATGCAAATCTTCGCCTGGTTTAGTTTGCATTGCGGATATTAAATGGGCGCGTTGCAGTCAATCAAAAGTCTGTCTATCTATCTTACAAATATAAATATGTATAAAATATAACCCAGAGCTGTTCTAAATCAGTTGGAATTAAATCAACACAATATCTCTGTGTAGCTTTAGTTGACTTCAAAATTAGATTTAAAAAAATTAAAATTTTTATTTCGACATATGTGGCAATCCTGCTAAGAAATATGTCAGTTTGATAACAATATTTATTTGCTATATAATAAAAACTTAAAAGAATAGCAACTGCAGCCCTTTCTCATATATTTCATTAATTTAAAATTTTCACAGTTGGCAACCCAAATGAAAAATTTATTGTCGACTAATATTTTCAACGTATTTGAGAGTCGTGTTTCAGTTGAAGCTCTAATTGCGTAAATTTATTTTCCAAAATATTTTATTCCATTTTATTTAAAAACAGTGGCAACCTTATTCTCAAAAAAAACTCTCATGCCGAAATATTGATGATTCTTTTTTTTTTTTTGAAGGAGTTCACGAAAGCTTACTCAAAAGGTTCTTAGGAAGCCAGCTGTAAACGTTGGGTGAATTTCCTACCAGAACCTCCAATCATAGCTTGTTAAGGAGAAGATTGGTGGACAAAGTAGACCACATACCAGCATGTTTTATGAAAAAAAAAAGATGGTGGATGGCGAAGGAGCAAGCGACCTACCAGTGGAGTTTGCGACATCTACAAGAATGCATCAAAAATGGATGACGGAGTGAGTGCCGAATATATTGTGAGGAACTAATTCTCAGGCAACTCTTCACAATTTCAGATCACTGCAGTGTCTTTCAGACAGAAGTCTTCGCGGTTTGAAATGCTGCTGAGATTGCCAAGCAGCAATTAAAGCAATAGCTTCATTTTGTATTGAGTCAGAAGAAGAAGAAGAGAAGATATCCTTATAAGCAGGGAGAAGGTAGGTGTGGCACTGCAGGAAAGTGGTTTCATGCCACAAGGGCATTCCGGGAAACGAAATAGTTAATGTGATTGCCAAAAGTGAATTCCGTCGGGCTACCGTTACACAATGAACTGATATACAGATCAGGCATGAGTGACACGCTGAATTTTCTACTCTGTTTTTTTCTGGCCTTATCTAGAACTCGTCTTAAATATCTAGTTCAAAATTAGATAAATGAACATAATTTTAAACCTCGAAAAAGCGTTGATGTCCTATATAGCTACTACTTCGGCTCGAACTAAACTGAACTTCCCTTTGGCATTACAAAGAAACAGTAGATTCAGAGACCGGCAAAACCTTAAAAACCGATGTTCAGATACAAGGTCTATACTGTGTTCCCAGCCTACTGAATAGCAGTGGAAATTAATCACCCGGAAATTGTGAAACGTAAACTCCAATCAATGATATTAATTGTCCAACTGAAGAACAACAAATTGGCGGGAGCTAATGGTCTATCGGCTGAGCTTTTTACATGAATATCGTAACGAAGACCTGACAAACTGCACCAATCAGCATCTTTGAAAAATATGTCTTGGAACGATAAGCTGTACGAGGTACGAGTATACTGCGACATTGACATTGTTCAGAGAATCAAAAAACAGTGGCTATTTTGTCTAGGTTATAGCATCTGGATGGTAGAAAATATTCAGGATATTAAATCTCGCTGGTGGAAGAAGAGGAAGATCTATGTACAGGTGGAGATGAACCTGTTTTCACTTGATATCTTCAAACGACGAATGAAGCGAATAAACGAATGGTTATATTCGACCACGAAATAGAGCTGATGATTTCGCTGGAACTTATGTAGCTAACTAGTTTTTAGACTTTTACTTTGACTACCAATTCAGATTGAATAATATATGCTGCTTTCGCAAATCCCTTTAAACAAGCGGAACTCAACTTGTCAGGAAAGAAATTCGGACTAAGAGACAGTCAAATGCCTCATTAGAAGCAAACACGTCCCTCTTTTTAATGATACTTGTGAACAGCGTCTCTCTTTCTCTCGTTTTTTGAGTATAGCGTGAAGAATAATTAAATATTTCCGGCCGTTTTGACTCCTAAGACAGCGGTAACGACTTCTCCAAATAAAGAAAATGAGCTTGACGACTGTAGGTAGGAGTTTGTGAAACACGTCTCAGGGTTGTGCTCAGAACTACAGGAGAAATTGCTCCTCAGGAGGGAATGTTTAGACCTCGCAGTGTATTTTTGACATGAAATAAAATCCGAAATAAGGCCTTTGGAGCTCACATCCTTTCCTTTGTTAGAAGAACATCAAGGTGCTCGTAGCAAATTGGAGGAGAACACAGGCCGAAAATCAATAAAGAGGCCTGTAAGCAGTAAATTATTTATTTTTTTTACAGGCTATGTGAATGGTACTTGTTTATATTAAATTTAACCCTTGTTTATAGTTTTTTCTTTACTTCAAACAAATCATACATGTCAATGTCCCAAGGCCCTTTGAAGATATAATAAATCGATGTTGTTGTTTTTTTTTCACTGAAGTCACGGTATAAACTGTTAACCCTCGCACATCACGCTTCAAAAACTTTTCATCGAAACAGCTAGTATTCCACGCCACACTGTTCCCCAGCGAAATGAAGCAAAAGATTTGATTTACCATATAAACGAAGTGCAAACAAAAACGCATTTTTAGCTGTGCCAGCAAGGAGGGAACGCAGAGAGGCAAGGGGGTTTGGTAACTGCAATAGTTTGAATGTTTATGTCTATCAAAGTACGCACACACACGTTTAATGGGAAAGCCAAAAGGGTGGAGTAGCAACAAATGAGTGCAAATTCAAAGAATCGACAAACGAGCGCAGTTCAGAGGAGACAGCTGGGGCATGCAACACCACGCAGACCAGGCGGATACAAACATACATAAATATGTATATATGTATGCACATATGTATATACATATGTATTTCAAATTCTACACCCACAAAACTTTAGCACATTCATTCACTGTACATATATGTATGTGGGTATGTGTGTATGTGTGTGTATGTGCAGACTAACAGCTTTTAGTGATGTGCTCTTTTGCAGCTGCAACTTGCGCTGTTTATGCGATAAACTGTCAAAGTTGATAATAAAAACAACAACAACAACAACAACAACAACAATACCAACAAAGGCAATAAAAGCCAAGCGTGCGGGTGTTGCAACAAATTGTAGGGCGTCACAGTAGTTCGGTGCAGCGACTCTGTGTTTTATATGGAGTGAGAAACAAATGGGGATGTTGAAAGTTTTAGTACTTAGGGAAATAGAAAAAGCGTAGGACGAAAAAAAATAAAATAAATACAAAAAACACAGCCAAGTGTTGCAACAGTTGCATGCAACAGTTTAATGGTTGTTGAATGGCCGGGCAAATTGAATGAAGCATGTGGTCTCAACTTGTGGTAATGTGAACACATTTGGCTCCTCTCTGTTGTATACAAAAGTGCGCCATCTTTGGAGTTGACTTTTTTGTTTGAGGCTAAGTTCAAAGGACCAAGCAATAATTTTGAATGTTGCCTGCCGTTATACTGAGCGTTTTCATTGTGGGTAGGTTTGAAGTGGTTATCTTTCCTGGAACATTTTAATGGAAGCGCAGAGCAGAAGATGCAGACTTCAGGCTCTCATAGAGAGAGCGAGAGAGAGAGAGTTTGATGAGTGCGCTCGGAGAGCAGCAGCGAAACTCAAGCGGAGTGCTTGTTGAGACCTTTAGTATATCTGTGACTGCTAAAGAATTTTGATCCTCAACATTAGCCCAATTAAAAAAAAAGTGACTCATGAAGCAGCACTAACAGATAGTCGCCTAACAAAGCTAGCTAGCCAGGCCACTGACTGCGAAGAATATGCCGGAATATAGAAAGTTATAAAAGTACTCGGTCTAAATGTACAATGCGACCGAGAAAAGGAAACCTTCTGTCAGGTGCAAGTCGTAGAATAGAATGAATGGAAGACCAGGAAATCGGTAATACTGAAGATATCGGGAGCAGGGTACTTCTGTGACCGTCCCAATGACTACAACTTTGTCTTCCGAGCATAGATTGTTGCATCATTACTGAAGACGTCAAAAGCGCAACCGCTTTAACAGTGGAATCTCTCAGATATCTTGGAGACAGACAAACAACAATTCTTCTTCTTTACTGGCGTAGACAATTGTTTGGCGTCAATAGGAAATACCAAGTACAGCCAGGTCCTTCTCTACGTGGCCTTTCCAACGGAGTGGAGTTCTTCCTCTTCCTCTGTTTCCACCGGCGGGTACTGCATCGAAAACTTTCAAACTTGGAGTATTCTTATCCATGGCACCACAAGGTGTGCAATGGGGTGTATTCAAGCTTCTGTGTATACTCTTGCGTCTAGGTCGCGCACCCTGGAAACGTGAGCAACACCTGTGCAGAATGCGGTAACCAACCCGTGTAGAGTCTTGGGTCACGACTAAAAGAGAGGAAGCTTCAGTGGAGTTCCTCCGACTTATTCGGTTTAAGGGTTCGCTGAAGACTAAATGCAGCGTCTGTTCATCAGAGGTGCGGCTGCGAGTGGGCGTCACACGAATATAGAAGTAATTGACTAGCGCTGACCCCGCAGAGTGCCACCATCAATTGTTTCAGACCTTTCAGCGTTTGTTTGATTTCAAGTTTATTTAGACTAGTCGAAAACTTAAGGTTCTGGTGAACTTCCACGCAAAGCGTGCCACTAAGCATCTGTGAGGCAGCAAAGAGAACTTAGCTTTCTTGTAGATATACTGACGGGACAACTGCCCTTGCGATATCTTCTTCACAATCGCATAAGTAAGTTAGCATAGGTAAGGAGAGGGCCTGCATAGGGCAATAGGAAAGAGTTTTTAATGCATAGAAGAGCGAGTAACACCACTATCTTTTTCAAATAATAAATCCGCTAGGTGGCGCTAAAGTATATGTATGTATGTATATAAGGCCTTCGAACGGCCGATGGATTTTTAGGAGAAGCAACTACAGTTCGAAAAACTAATTTTTCTATCATTTTGTATGTTTTGTCAGAGCAGAACTCGAAGCCTAGCATTCCGAATATTAGCAATGCTAACCAATCGTCCATTGCGGCCACCATATAATAATATACACTTTTGTATATAAATCCGGCAGCTGGAAAAAAAATTACCGTTTGGCAACGTTGCATTCTCTTTGTTCGTGTTTCACTTCGATTATTACTGTTATTGTGTGCATACATATCTTTTGTTATCCGTCTTTGGCGCGTTGTTGTTACCTCATTTTTTTTTTTTTTTTGTTTTTTTTTTTTTTGTTTCTTTGAACCATACCTTGCGGTCGATTCTTACGTCTTAACGCCCATAAAAGGAATTGGCAACAATATTTCGCATGAATAAGCGTATTTTCAGCACTAATAGCAGCGCCACAACAACAACAACAACAAACCGTGTATGGTCAGTACACTACATGACGCACGGTTTTATATATGTACAATATGTACATACATATAAATTTATATATTTATATACAATCATTGATTGGCTTAATGTTGCATATTGTATGTGTACACGTATGTGTGTAAACTTCGAATCGAAAGAGAGACCCTTTCTTACGCCACACAATTCTTTTGGAGAAACATATGGCTTGACTGTGTCCTTAGAGAAACATATGTACATACATGCCTGTATATAATAAATAAAAGTAAATGTTAGTATTTCCTTTAGTTTGTTGATTTGCTGTTGCCACTTTGCACGCACACACACACACAGTCACACTTCACATTGGCCATGACCATTTTTGTGGCCAGGGAATACTTTGCGCTACAAGAGTGCTTACTTCAAGAATTTTAATGCATTCGCTAGCGGCTGCCTTGCCAGTTCACCCATACATGCATATGTACATGCATACATGTGTGAGTGATTGAATAGAGTTCATGTCCATACAGGCTCTTACCCTTAACCACAAGAAATAGTTTTGGTTATACGTATACACATGTGTATGCACGTATGTACGTATGTACGTATGTTTGTACGAGTATATGCTTCGGTACATTTGTAATGCTTGAAATCAGCGTTTTACCATTTACGGTAATGTCTAAATGATGTTTGTAACGGGAAAACAAATCTTGAAATTTCTTCTTTTTTTCAATTTGGATAAATAACAAAACATTTCCGCATTAAAAGCGGGAGAAAAGAGAGAATACCATTAAATAATGCATATATATGTTTATAATACTGATACATATATGAGCCTTTAGGCCTATAGACCCGTTGTGATACCTATGTTGGTCGTGATAAAGAGATACTTTTCACCTTTCCATATATTCAAAAGACTTGGTTGGTGCGTTTTATGAAATTCAGGAAACTAATGACGTCAACCGATGCAAGTTCTGCAAGGCAATCGATGAATAAATTTCCGAGAAACCGACAACAGCCCGCACTGAGAGCTGGACAGTGACAGAGGTAGTGTTCCCCCGATTCTGCCTCATCTATGTTTCTGCAGCTGCGGCAGAAGTCGTTTGAGAAGCAGCCCATCCTTCTACCATGAGTGCCCATAAGACAGTGACCGGTTATTACGCCGGATGTTATGCTTATGGAGGGTCGCTATAGAAAGACTATATATATAGTTCTGTGGTTTAGCTCTCCCATCTGCTGTTGGCCGTTCTGATGAAGGTTGGTCTCATCAGATATGCCGGTATGCCCACGTCATTTGGTTAGGACTGCCCCCTTTCTGGCAAGCTCTCGTCGGCTACGCAGTTGCCTAGGATGTTCCTATGACCAATAACCAAAGCCACGGACGTTTCGCATACAGTCGAGAGTTTGTTTAAAATCCCCTTACAGTTGATTGACACCTTTGAGGTGGCATGATTGCATCGGAGAGACCTAATGGCAGGTTGGCTGTCAGAATACATTGCAAAAGAGGATTCCATTATGGCGGTTAGTTCCGCTTGGAAGTCGGGAAGTCTTTTACTTAATTTTATAGAAAACAGTTCCGCAACCAGCATTAACACCAATAAATTCAACGCAAAGTCACTTTTGTCAACATGTGCTACTTTAGACTGATTAGGCAATTGTAAAGTAAAGTATTCTCTCGACGAAAAAACTCTTACAGTCACTCCTCATACCCGTCCTATTATATGGTGCAGAAGTGTGGACAATATCGAAAAGCGATGAGTCGACCCTGGGAATTATGGCTACGTTGGCCAGGCCTTGTCCTCTATATGAAAGAAAGCGCTACTCTGTTGGAAGCATCAGATGGAGAGTGACCAGGTTTCATTTGGAATTTCTAACTGTCGCCAAACAACGTAGATAAGAACCGAATGGTGTACTATTGTTGATTCGTCTATAAGCGCGTAATCGGTGCCCAGGCTAGTGAAGAAGAAGAAGAAGATACGTCATAGAACAAAGCATTAGTGAAATAATATTATTTTCAATTTCGGGCTTGCATGACAAGCAGCGCTTGAATCGCTTAATGAAAGGCTGCAAATAAAAATTTTCCATAAAAATCATTTACTTTTCTTCCTTTCGATTTGATTTTTTTCTCCTTTTTCTTTCTTCTCAGATGTGCTATAAATATTTGCCGCACTTAAAAAGTAAAAAAAAAATCTACACTTTGTTTGCACCTCAATTTCGCCTGTAATCTCTCAAGAAAATCCGTAGGCGTTTCTAATGATTTGTTTCCGTCGTAATTTTGTTTGACCCTCCTCCCGTATATTCTCGCCATTCTCGCATGCATTGTTGCCACATTTCCCCCTAAAGAAGCCGAGTTTCGGACTTGTCTAACTTGAATCAGCAATTTTCTTGCATGTAAGACTTTTCTTCTTCTTTTACTTTTAATAGTTGACCCAGAAGAAAAGAATATGTGTAGTAATTTAGTGTAACCCACAATTATTGCAATTTTCGCCACTCTACATTATATGTGACGTGCTATATACATATGTACATATGTATGTATGCTCATATATAAAAGAAACTTTGAAGGATTTTTCCTTGGCAACTTATTGACACACACACACACACACACACAATATGCCCGCTGTATGCCTGAAAGCCATTGATGGGAAATGTAAGTTACGCTTGAATCTGGGTCGAATAGTTTCGCTTGTTCTAATAATTTCTAACTTTCATACATACACATGTTGGCTACTGATATTTTGTATATATGAAGAAAATGCATTGCTGCATACATATGTATATGTGCACATGCACGGTCCCCTCAAATGTAGTGACAAAATGTCAGCTAAGTAGGGTGACATTATTGCTGGCGGGCTAGGCGTTGCTCAAGTGATAAGTTTTTTTTACTTTAATGGATCACAAATTAAATCCTAAGAATAGAAGGAATTACAAAGAAGCCGGGATTTTAATGAGAAAATAAATTAAGTCATGAATATTAAAATAATTAGAAGAATTAATAAGATTTTTAGTGCTGAGCTCTGATTTGAGCAGGAAACATATTTGTGTGAAGAAGCATGTCAGTTTTTCTTTTAATACTAGTGTGAAACTCTCCGTTTTTCCCCTCTGGCACTTTAATGCTTTATGCAAATGAATTTCTTGTATTTTAAAAATGGCTTAAAAGAAGAATTTAAAATTAAAATCTACAAGTTACTAACAAATTGTTGTGGTGGTTGTCTTTACTAAGCATTAAAAAGTCCGCCTGATTGTAGGCAACGTTTTATTTTCACTAACTTTACTTTTACTAAAATAATTGGAATAGTTTTTTGAGTTAACATTCATTTATAAAAGAGCAGTAAAAGCATTAATTAAACTAAGCCATACATTGGAGCTAAAGTAACAGTATATTTATTGTATTCGGGAATGTGAGCGTGAATAACTATAATGACATAGAAATAATTCTTACTCTCTTGAATCTTACTTTTAAATATATTTTCCACGGTGAAAATCGCAAATTTAAATACTTTGACTATACATTTCCAATCAGCAGAATATTGCATATGGATAGTGATTGTCTGTGCTGATATTTTCAGCAGTGCTCCTTATTTTAGGCAACGTTTTATTCTAAGCAATCGTTATTTAGTAACATACAGTTAAATTGACAAGTAATGCATATTGACTTTTGACAGGAATACCTTTCATGTCCAGTATTAAAGAAAAAGAAAAATTAATTTTATTTCAACCACTTAACAACAGCGATGATTCAGGAAGCAATCCTCAATAATTCAATTATTTTCTCACGAACAAATGCACTTCACCCGTCAGCTGAAAGTCATTTAATACTTGCGCTCTTAATAATTTATGAACTTGAATCTCAGAAAAATTAACTCAATTGATTTTGATTTAATTTTAATTACACAAAAACAAAATGACTTTAAAGTGCCGCTGTATTACTCATTAAAAAATGCACAAAGCAGAGAAATGAAAAGATTTATAATTGTATAGGAAGTAGAAGAAAAACTTAATTAGCAAGGAAATGCCATTTTTATGATACATACTATTCTCTTCATAATTTAAAAAATAACTCAGCGAGAACGGTCTAAAAGAATTCTGTAAAAAGATATAAATCGGCTCTCGGTGTCTAAGCGTGTGGTGAAGATAGTTCAATGTATTTATTTGAGCACTTGGCTCGTATTAAAGAATGGTCTTTACAACGGGTATATGGCCATATGAGACATTTGAAGCTGCGTGGACGCCAATCGCACACTGCTCAGCTCAAGAAGCAGCGATGTAAAGACGCAAATAGATAGCTGATCTGGATTATAGTCAAGAGATTTCCATAGCCACTTCTCTGAATGCAAAAAAACTCAAATGACAATAATCAATTAGCCAGTGCTGTAAGTTTTGCGCTGGAGTGGGAATTTCAGTGGACCAGAAATAAGCCTGATCCGAGTCCGCGCAAAACAATTACCAAATATGAGGAAGTACTAAAGATTACTGTAGAGGAATTCTAAATAAAAGCTGTGCTGCTTGAATTCTAAAAACTTCGCATAATTCGCGAGTGGAAACTTTTTTTTAAATAACAAACATATATTGCGACCGTAATATCTGAGAAGTTAGCATTGATTACTGATATTGGGAAAGTCAGTGCTCGAGCCCTGGTTCGATCAACATAAAATCCAAAATTATAGAAAAAAATGTTTCCTAATTCGACAGGGAATATCAAGCTCTCCGAGTGTATTTCTGACATGAAATAAAAAGCTCCTCGTAAAAACCGATCAGCCGTACGGAGGCGGCTTAGAATACCTAAACTGTAGGTCCCTCTATTTGTTGGAAAAACACACAACACGCATTTTGAAAGATGAGCTCGGCCTAAAATCGCTTCGGCGGTTACAAAGTGCCAATTATACGTATGTGTATATAATTATGTAATCAGAAAGAAAGTAATAATCGTTAGGGAATCATATAGTATATATATATTTGAGATATTGTGGATACTTCTAAGCTCCATAATGCCGATTTTTAGCGAGAGTGCTCAACTTCTTCGGTAGCTAACATGCACAAAAGCTTAACGATTCTCTTGGAAATAAAAAAATCCAGTAGCAGTAACAGTAACTAGTTTCAAATGTATTAAAAACATATCAGTTAATAACTAGTTATTGAAATATACAAATGAAGCTACTGAATCAGACATTTGAACTCATGCCGTAACAGAAATTAGCAGCTACCATGACAACTTACAAAATTGTGCAAACACAAGAAAATGTATTATGTACAATACATACATACATACATATAAATATATCTACATACACCGAAGAAGTCACATATTGAATTGTTTAAATAAAAACATATACATACAAACATAAATCAGCTGTAGAAGCTACCACCAAATGCACTCAGGGTCAACGCCGTAACAGACGACAACCAAACAAACAAACGTCTGGGGGGGAAACAAAATCAAAAAAACCGGCAAAAAATCGATTTTCAGTTACAAAGCAAAGTAAATGGGCAAATGCAAAATAAAACAAAAGAGCAAGTAAAAATTAAATAAACAAAAATGCAAACATGTGACATAGTGAAAAAGTACAAAAAATGGAAAACGGCTCATAAAAATTTAGCTTAAACTGCTGTCTCAATGACTATACCTATTTTAATTTTTTGCCTCTTTTATTTTAACCAAAAATATTTTGAGCAAAACACAAATGCCAAGAAGCGCTTAACGCTTTTGGCAACACTTTCAGCCGCAACAAAACCAGAAGAAAAAAATATCAAAAAATGGCAGTAAACTCGTCGTCGCTTACATTGGGTCACACAACAACAGCAACAACACAAAAATTAAACTTTTGCCAAAATTTGTATTTGTGTTTGACTGCCTAGAGTTGTCTGACTTGTATACGGCGCTGTGACTAAATTGTTTAAGCCAACAACTTATATTTATAATTGACATACATATGTACATACATTTAGCGGGGGGTAAGTAAAATGTTAAAAAAAAGAATACTTGAATTAAATCGGTCAAACAGGCAACTTGTTAACAACCCTTTTTTGGTGTGCCGCGTATGAAGTTGTTGGCTGCGAAAAACAGCTGTTTTTGTACAATACATTCAAACTTTAAGCAAATTTATGAAATTGAGAAATTGAGGCTATGTTTCACTTAGCTTTACTTCCACGACCAGCAGTCATGAAGCCCCTTGTCGAGCCGCAATACAGAAATTGGTGGAAAAAATAGAGCTGTTGGGACAAGTTAGTGGTGAAGAACACGTGTACGTCGCTCAAGAACAACTGAGAATATTGCTGCTGTAACCGAAAGTATTGAATAAAACCCAGTTTTATCCATTCCTTGCCGGAATTGGGAATAAAGACTCGGGTCTTAAGGCTTATAAAGTTCAAATAATACAATAACTCAACCCGGCGCGTCATCAACAACGTTGTGTCTTTGCTAATTGACCTCAATGGTTACGGCAATAAGTAAACCTGTCGCATCTGGGGCTCGGAAAACCCAAGATTTATTGTTGAAAAGCATCTCCGTCTTCAACGTGTAACTGTTTGGTGCGGTTTATGATCCGGTTTATGTTTCGAAAATGAGGCTGGAGCAATAAATACGGTAAAGGGGTTGCGCTTCTATGGATGATTAATGATTTTTTACGGACGGAATTGGATGGTATTGATCTTGACAACGTCTACTTTCAACAAGACGGCGCCGCACAAGCAACGAAACCATCGATATTTTAAGTGAAGAGTGTTATCTCTCAAAGAGGTAAGCGCAATTTGCTACCAAGACCTTGTGATTTAACAACTTGTGACATCTTCCTTTGGCACCATGTGAAAGATAAGGTCTAAACCAATAGGCCAACGTCGATTCAAGACCTCAAAGACGGAATACGTGAAGCTATTGAGGTGAAATTTCATAAAAAGGATGAAGTAAGCGTAACCGTGGCGTTCACTTAGCTGATATTATTTTCCAATATTATTGGCATATCTTCCCCTTTACATTGAAATAAACATCCGATCATTTATCTGAAACAACTCTGTTTTTCCTTGAATACCAAAATAACACCTTTTATTGGAAAACTCTGTTTGTATTAGGTGTAGTAAAAAGAAATCCATTAATTTTACATTAGATGGCATTATTTATCTGTATCTTGCGTTGTATAAGTGCGATCGGGTTCCATTAGATGGCACTTCGTACACAGTCCATCATCAATTTTGATGTAAAAGATGCTTCACGGAGCGGAATTTTCGAAAATGTCGATAAAAACATGGGCATTTTCGAGTCCGACCGTCATGTAAACACTGTTTCGATTCTAAAAAACCATTTGGAACCACATGAATAAGGCTGGATACGAAAAGAAAAAAAGGATTGAATTTTATGCAAAAATAAATGGATTTCTTTTTACTACACCTAATAAATTCCAATCTAACTCGAAATATATAAAAAAATGGCAATTTTAAATAATTTTTCAAACATTTACCACTTGCTGCCTGAGTATTTTTTTTTTTTTGTTTTATTTCCAGAGCTGCCTATTGCGGTCGCATTCCTCGATTTCATAAAAAAAAAATACCTTCCGATAGTCGAGTAATTATTTATGTATGTATGTATCAATTAACAAGTCATTTTTGTTCATTTATAACCATATCAGACATACATACATACATATGTACGAGTATGTACATATCAAAGCTTGTGAATTTTAGCGGTATATTCCAATCGAATTTATCATGATGTTCATATGTATATGTATATAGTATGTAGGTATGTACACACATGAATATTTATACATATATGGCAATATTTGCCAGATGACTCACTCGTATTCATTTTTAATTCATTGTTCGCAAGCGTAATACTTGTTTTACTGTTATCGAAGTTAAAGTTTAGTCACCCTCCTGTTGTTTACGGTTGCTTACCTGCAATAGAAGCGAGAAGAAGAAAAATGTATTAAATAAAAGCTATCATTTGTATTAGATATGCATTAAATTATTGAAAAGGCTAATGTTTTCATTATACATTAATGCAAAAAAAAAAAAACAAACAAATATTATAAACAAATAAATATAATAATAAAAACAGTAGATTTATTGAGGTAAATATTTTTCATGTAAGTAAATCTTAGCATTCGCCAGCTGCGCATCAATTTATAATTATTATAAAAGTGTATTTATGCATTAAGAGCAATCATACAATACATATGTAAAATTTTAAACAATATGTTTTCATTAATTCAATATCATGTATTAAGCGGCCACCAATAGGCGAGAAAAACTTGTACACACATACAAATATTTCACAACAACAACTGTCATTCATAAATTGATCACCCCAGAAGCATTGTAGGTACTATCTTGCGGACGCTCTTAGCTAAGGCAGTCTCCACTACATACTCGTATGTACGTACATATGTATGTGTACATTAATTGTAATTAAAAAAAAAAAATAATTGCATCGGTTCATATCTTCATCTACATATAACCGTTCATGTATGCATACAGGTATGTATGTATGTATGTATGCATATGGAAATCAATACCCAATTTGTTGACACTCTGGGAAACCGCAATAAGTGCAAATAAACATCTGACTTATTGAAAACAGTGTAAAATTGAACATACACACACATCTACGAAAAAATATTATATCACTTGTATTTGCAATTGTACCTGCTAGTAGAAATGTGATATCAAAGCAGTTAAAAAATTAGCAGTTAAGTAAAATAAAATAAAATTTAAATAAATACAAGGGACAACTAAAATGTAAACAAAAATTATTTATGTATAAAAAAATAAATCAAAAAGAAATAACATATATTTAACTTAAATTAAATTTAAATTAAATTGAAAATAAAATTAAAAACGTTAAATTAAATATTAAAAAAGAATATAATGAAATGAAAAAATAACAAAATTTAGGTATAATAATAACAAAATAACAAAATGAAGTAAAATAAAAAATTTAATAACATAGAATAAGATAAAACTAAATAACATAACAAAATTACTAAAAAAAATTATTATTAAATAAATTAAAAAACTAAACATTTAAATTAAATGGAAATTAAATAAATTACATTGACATAAAAAATAATATTACTAAAGTAAAATAACATAAAATAATTAAGAATGAAAAAAAAATAAAATAATATAACAAAATAATTTACAACAAATAACATAAAATACAAAATTAAAATAAATGTTTTCAAAAATAATTGAAAGTAAAATAACCAGGTTAAATAAATTAAAATATAGAAATCGAAAAAAAAATAAATAAATACTTAAATTAAACTTAACAAAATAAATTAAAAAACTAGCAAACAAATAAAAATATAAAGCATTAAATAAAGTAAAATAAAACTAGAAAACCATATTAAGAATAAAAAATAAAAATAAAATTATTTTAAAGAAAATAAATAAAAAAATTTTGCAACTTATTATATAAATGCATAATGTAAATAAAAAAACTATAAATATAAAATAATGAAATTAAAGATAGTAGAATAAAAAATATTATAAAACAAAAATACTAATATAAATTAAAAACAATTAAAAAAAGAATAAAAACAAATTTAAATCAAATAAAATTAAACAAAATAAAGTAAAACAAAAAAATCAGCAGTAAATATAGAAAATATATATAATAAGGGAAGATAAAATAAAAAAATAAATAAATAAAAAAAAAATAAAAGAAAAAATAGTGTTAAATAAAATAAATAACAAATAAAACAAAACAAAAAATGTATTTCTTAGAAAAAATAAAATTAATTAAAATAAAATATAAAATCAATACAAAAGAAAAATAAAAAAAGTAATTAAATACAATTTAGTAAAATAAAATGAATTAAAATAAACATTAAAATTATAGTGCATAATAAATATAAAAAGTAAATAACTTAAATAAAATAAAAAACTAACGAGAGTTAAATAGTATATAAATAATATATTGAAAAAAAGTAAAGTAAATACAATAAAATAAAAACAAACTGAAAAAATGGTGTAAAAACTAACTTTTTTATTGAAACGAAAAGCAAAATATTTGTTTTATCCACGGTTTTAAGTAATAAAAACCTTATTTTTTACGATTTTTCAGATTACACATTAAAGACTTTCTCCCAATAGCTTTACTTTTTATAAGCTGGAATACATATATATTCTTTGCTTATTATGTACTTAAGTAACGTGCGTGGTTAGCTAAGCCGCAACTTATCTTTTTATTCAGATACATATACATATATTTTTTCTGTGCCATTTACAAATAATAATAACACACTTTATATGCTTACATTTATTTGTTTATGTAGAATATATATTTCATAACATTTAATTTTGCACTCACTTATTTACTTCTGCTTGTTTTTATCACAATTTAGTAGTCTTACTTACTCTTATATACATAAATATCAATTACTTGCAGACTTGAGTACTTAGTAGGTATTTGCAAATAACAAAGCCAAAATCCCTCAACTAATAAATGCGTTTTTCTTTTATTTTTTTGGAAATTTGACACTTTGCCAACCAAGGTCATTGTAAGCTGATTTTTTCGTGCTCCATACAGAACAGCAGAACAGCAGTAAAAAAAGAATAAGTAAATTAAATAACGCAAATTGAATAAAGCCGAAAGCAAATGTAGGATGTGGAATATCTTAAAATGAGTATTTGAACTTTTTGCTGGAAAAAAGTTGAGTGCAAAATAATTTGCGCCCACAAACAAGTCAATGAAACCTGTCGCATTAATTAGCGAACGTCTAAGCACCATAATTAACTTATTACAGATGTACTGGGTGCGGGCATGGAGTAATGAGTAATATAGAAAAATAAATGAAAAATTAATTTAACGCTTTAATACTACATGTATGCTTTGACTATTTCTACAAAAATGTAGAAAAGCTAATAATTAAGACCCTTTATGAATACGCCTAATTGTAGGCAACAATTTAATTTAATTACTTATCTAATCTCAAAGTCATAGTCACGTATTTTTTCAGTTCCCTTTTTTTAAATACTTCACATTCGAGCATATCACAAGCGTGTAATTCTTAAGCTGATTGTAAGAAGAAAAATACTTAAAGCTCACTCTCAGCAAATCACTGACGAAGGTATAATTTATAACTTGTATGTTAAGCATTGAGAAATAGAACAATAATATGAGCTTACTTTTTGTACAAGAACCTAAACTCCTTAAACAGAGAATAATAATAATAATAATATTATATAAGTATTTGCTATTGCTACAAATTAAATTAACTCCAGTATATGAAGAACTTTTGATACAATAGCTATACTTTTGACTTTATACCATTTAATCTCCACACACAGCACACACAATTAAATGACAATACACCATATATGGCGATACATCATTAACCTGTATTTAGCTGCGGTTTTCAAACAGTTTTGGCTACACCATCCGGTTTGACCGTTCAATCCATAAAGGAAAAATATATTGAAGCAAAAAAAAAACGTTTTGCTCACAACGTCAACACTGCGAATTAAGAGTACATTGCACTCGTGTTTCGTGTAAAGTGACGAATGATCGTACACAAAGAAAAAAGTGAAATAGCAACTTACTAAAAACAGCTGTTTCAACAACGCGCAACTAATATGAATGATTGTTATATTTGACACGCCAGCTTTTGTAAAGTGAAATTTGTATATTTTCTTTTGCTTAAAGTTAAGGAAAATTTTTGTTTTATTGACACTCGTTAACACCATTCGGTCGTTAAATTTTTTTTAAAGGGTACTTGCCACTATAAAAATGGGCGTATAGTTAAAAAACATAAATATGTAGTGGTGAAAGCCTAATTAAAAACTTAATGTCAATGTGAGCACGTTCAATGCATATAGTGAGGTATGCCATCAAAAAAAAAACAAATGGCGCATTTGGTACTGGGAAGTTAAATTATATGTTGCATTAAAGTTTTATATTTATAATAATTTTTTTATTTCAAGTGCCAGTAAATATTTCTTTATTTTATATCATATTTTCTCCTTATTTATTATTTTTTTTACTTTATTTAGTTTTTTTATTCCATTTTATCTAATTTTAATTTATTATATTTTATTTTATTTTTGCAATTAATTTTATTTTATTTTATTATATATTTATATTATATATATTAAATTTAATTTAATTTATATTAATTTAGTTTTGTTTTATTTTCTTTTATTTTATATTATTTTATCTTAACTTATTTTATTTTATTTTATTTTCTTTTATTTTATATTATTTTATCTTAACTTATTTTATTTTATTTTATTTTATTTTATTTTATTTTATTTTATTTTATTTTATTTTATTTTATTTTATTTTATTTTATTTTATATTATTTTATTTTATTTTATTTTATTTTATTTTATTTTATTTTATTTTATTTTATTTTATTTTATTTTATTTTATTTTATATTATTTTATTTTATTTTAATTTATTGAGTCTTACTTTATCTTACTTTATCTTATTTTATTTTATTTTATTTTGTTTTATATCGCTTTATTTTATTTTATTGTATTTAATTTAATTTAATTTTTTATTATATTATTTTAATTTATTTAATTTAATTTTATTTTATTTCGTTTTATTTTATTTTACATTTTTATTTTATTTTATTTTATTTTGTTTTATTTTATTTTATTTTATTTTATTTTATTTTATTTTATTTTATTTTATTTTATTTTATTTTATTTTATTTTATTTTATTTTATTTTATTTTATTTATTTTTTTTTTTCTATTTTATTTCATTTATTTTGCTTTTATTTATTTTTTTATTTTAATTTATTTCGTTGTATTCTATTATTTTATAGTATTGTTTTGAACTTATTTCATTTTATTATCTTATATTTAGTACTATTTTCATTTTATTTATAACATTACATTTAACTTTACTTCATTTTATTTAATATTTCTACGCAGCAACTACTTTGTTAATTTTTCGCTCAGTAATACAATTACGAGTATGTAGTCTGTCTTTTAAAATGGCGAAATATAATTAGCCACAATTAAGCGTGGCATTTAGCCTTCACCTCTTAGGGTGATGGTCGTTTTATTTGAAATTAAACCGAACGCGAAAACAATGCTAATTTAAGTGCTCCGAAGATTCGTGGCGTGGGTGAAGAAAGAGATCAGAAATTCGCATATTTTGCAGTTTTTAATATTTAAGTATTTCTATACGTTTGAACTTCATTCATTAATTTATAAAATATGGTATTTTATGCATTTCAATACAAAATAAATGTATTTTAACTCTACACCGAAAACTTGTCTTTTGAAGAACAGAATACGTCTGTTTGTATGAATTTACCTTTTCAGACACGTTTGACACGCTAGTGAATCATCTTAAATTACACAGAAGCTATTCACACTCACAGATTTTTTTTTCTCTTTATTGCATTATTCTTATGTGTTTCGTCATCTTTGAGTATCGAAAAATCAGCAAATCTGTATTTATGAGTTCGAAGAAAAATCTTCTTTTTCTAATGAAATTAAGGTTATTTTCAAGAAGCTCATCATTTTATTGCTCAATACATATACGTGAGTTTGCATCTTATGCTCCGGTAGCTTGCAATTATTGCTATGATTCAGTGTGTCAGTGATCTTTGAGTCATTCCAGTTTATGTAGCATTTTCGTTAAATTACTCTAACTCTCATATCTGTATGCTGAAGAACATTTAGTACATATGCTGTGACATACCAACATATGATGCTCGAATAGTGCTGATGTCGCATGATAAGTATCTATTCTAAACGACATATGACCTAATTCAATTAAATCTTTTTATTTTTATTTTTTTTTTGTTTTTTTTTAGTACAGTTTCGTGTTGAAAACCAGCGGAAATCTTTAAAAGTTAGTAACTCATATATTATGCATATATCATTATCTTTTCCGGTATTTAAGTTCTTTCAATGACTCCCTAGCTCTTGTTGAAGTGGCTTACAGTAGCTTTGTGATTTTTCTATGTAAAGTGCTAACCGGTCATTTTATGAGTACCCTATTGGAAATGTGTAAATGTACTAAGTGATTTGCTAATTTTGGATTGATTTTGTTTTTTTTTTTTTAATTATAATATATTATATTTGATTTTTTTTGGAATTTTGTCTTAGCTTTAACATAGTTGGAGAACAAAGAATATTGTCTCAATTATGCTGCAAATCGAACCAAACTAGGTAAACGTAATGGAGTTCGTATAAAAATTACTACGATTTTATTATTATTTTAATTATTTTATATCATTTCAATTTATTTTATTTTACTTTACGTTAATTTACTCAATATAAACTTTTTTTTTTACTATTTTTAATTCTTTTTTTTTAATTTTTTTAAGTTTATTTTATTTAATTTCACTTTATTTTATTTTATTTTATTTTATTTTATTTTATTTTATTTTATTTTATTTTATTTTATTTTATTTTATTTTATTTTATTTTATTTTATTTTATTTTATTTTATTTTATTTTATTTTATTTTATTTTATTTTATTTTATTTTATTTTATTTTATTTTATTTTATTTTATTTTATTTTATTTTATTTTATTTTATTTTATTTAATTTTATTTTATTTTATTTTATTTTATTTTATTTTATTCTATTTTATTTAATTTTTTTTAAATTTATTTTAATTTATTTTATTTTATTTTATTTTATTTTACTTTATTTTATTTTATTTTATTTTATTTTATTTTATTTTATTTTATTTTATTTTATTTTATTTTATTTTATTTTATTTTATTTTATTTTATTTTATTTCATTTTATTTTATTTTATTTTATTTTATTTTTATTTTTTTATTTTATTTTATTTTACTTTATCTGAACATTGGCCTATAAATTAAAGCTTTCCTACTATGCTCACATTTTCATATTTAGCAAAGCTGATTCTAAGCATGTTATGTGGTTTTCTTCCATACTTCACTAAAGTATGTTATTTATGTAGGTATGTCTATGTTTATATTTATTTACTTATGTTACATGTGCGCGTATTTTGAAAATTTGTTTCAGTTTAATTGAGTTAATTGATAATTTACCACTTAGCCAAATTTGTGGAAAATTGCTTCATTGATAATATTAGACATACTAGTATACTCGTACATGCATATACATAAGTACATATATATATGGTCTATTTGTGCTTTAGTTAGTTTTATGTGCATATAAATTGTTAGGTTTAAATATCAAAGCTAATATGTCATAATAACAGCTTGATAGGAATTAAATGTTGCATAATAGTAAAATACTTTTGATTACTTTAAGAGCCAACGCGATGAAATTATGAGCAAAATCTCATCAAATATGCAACGTTTTCAGTAACATATAAATCTTATAACAAAACTCAATTATTTTACTATTTTTACAAATCCACTCATTTTAATTATAAATGAGTTATACATTTTTTTAATTTGGATACAAGCTTGTTATTTATGACAAAACATCGCTACTCATTTCCATTATGAAAAATTTGCAATTGGCGTCGTGGCCATTGTCTCTTAGTTATGGTGTAATCGATAATTAAGAGAAATTTTGCTTGTTCCACTTCGATGCATCGCAATGGCATGCCCTGCAAGAAATCTAAAAATTATGTTTGTGTTTGGTACTTGTTTCCTAAGTTTTCAGCGGAGCTTTCGCCATAAACTAATTAAAAAACTACAAATTATTTATGTTAAATGTTAACAATATTGAAAAATTAGTCAATAAAAATTTATAGTTTGTTACAAAAATTTTTTCATAACGTGCTTACTTATGCACAATTTCAATTACAAAATTTCTTCGCAGGGTATTATTTACAATGTCACCATGGCCACATTGTAGTCTAATTTATGCTAGTACAAGAGTAGCCCACTTCATAAATTTGATCAGCAATTGTGGTCACTCTCTGCAGCGTTGTCGAATATTTTGATGTAGGTCAAAATCAACAAAAGAAGGTTATTGTAACTGAGAAAAATTCAGCTCATAAGTTATTTTTTTATATAATATTAGCTCAACTGAGGTAGCTTTTTACTGACAGATATCTATTTTTTTACTATAGCAAAATTGCCAATAATTAAAGTAACATAAAAGATAAAAAATTATATTACTTAATTAAAAAAAATTAATTAAAATAATGAATTAAATTAAGCAAAAGAGAATAAAATATATTAACATAAAATAAAATTAAAAATTTTAAATAAAAAAGTTAAAAATAAAAATAATAAAAAAAATGGAAAAGAAACAAATAAAAATATATATAAAAAATAAATTAAGTCGACACGAAACAAAATAAAAAAGCTATATTAAAATAAAATAAAAAAAGAAAATAAAATAAAATGAAGTAATAAAAAACCAAATAAAAAAATAAAGTGAAGTAAAAGAAAATAAAATGCAATAAATTAAAGCAAAGTTAATTTTATTAACAAAAAAACAAAAAAGAGCTATAAAAATTAAATAAATTAAAATAAAACAAATAAATTAACAAAGAAACAAAATATATAAAATAAAAAGAAAAATAAAATAATATAAGGGGAAATAAAATGAAATTAAATAAAATAAGTAAGCATAAAACAATAAAAAAATAAAAACGAAATAAATAAAATAAACTAAAATAAAATGAATTAAAAATATATTAAAACAAAAGAAAATTAGATAGCAAAAAATACAGTACAACTAAATAACACGAATTAAAATAAAATAGAATAAAAATTAGTGAAATAAAATAAATAATAAAAATGAATAAAGTGATAATTAATCACATATAAAATATAATATTAAAAATACAATAGCATGAAATAAAATTTGTCCATGAAATATTATAAATAACAAATAATGGAAGTCTAGTCAAAAAATAGAAATTTTATTGAATAGGATTTTAACAAAACCATATAAAATAAGGAATGTTTTTCCGTACGTCGACAATTCCCTTTCTACGTTGTCCTTTGATAAAGCGTATAAGTTTAGCGCAACGTGTGTGGCCAAGTTCTTTTCTTTACAAGGCATTGTCTTACACAATATAGTATATAAAATAAAAGCGTATATCGAATTTCAAAGCAAGATACATCCATAGGTATATATTTTCTTGATGGTTGTGGTTGTAATTCATAAACAACACCCTTTTACATTTAAAATCCACATAACCATTATTGCATTTGAAGATTTTGAAAGCTTCTTCCATGTAAATATGCCTCTTGCACAGCAGCACTATGAGCTAACTACTTATGTAAGTACTCGTAAGACAATTGCGTAAGTACGTAAGAAGTATACTTATGGTGTACTAAATATTTACGATTTTATTAGCCACTTGCTTGTAAATTTTACATCCTGTGTCTCAATTACTATTGCAATATAAAACTATATTTTTTTGTTTTTCTATCTTCCAGACTTTTTCGCTTCAATTTCATTTAGATGTTGATGGGGCTCTCCCACAGCTTCTGTTCAGCAGCCAGCAGCTTTTACTTTCAATTTGTTTTACATTCAAACTATTACCTCATTACTTAAATATAATATTTTGCTCTTTACTTCATTCCTCACTTACGTAACTTTCCACCAACTGCTGTTTGCTATCTGTCCTGCCCTGTTATTGCTGATTATTCTTTTAGTTTATTTCAGTAATTTTTTAGATTTCCTTTGCAACATGCTGCGCGCCACATTATGTTGAACTAAATGCAACAGTAGTAATAGCAACAACAACAGCAAACAGCAGATATGGCACTCTAAGTAATTGCATTGCATTTGTGAGCGCATTAAGTTGTTAATATATTTACTTGAGTGGACATTATTGCACCCTTAAGGCGGGAGTTACTTGTACGTGGCAGGAATATTGTGACTGATACATTGGGTATATCATTACATAACATTTGACTGTAAATGAAAATATCCATGTGGTTTGCCCCCCGGTGAGTCACCGTTTCCCAACCCCCTAAATTAATATAACTGTTTTTGAGATGATATGCTTTGGGATTGACAAGGGCAAGTAGCAAATATCCAAACTTAACAAAAATCAAGTGAAATAAAATAAAATAAAAAAATAAAACAAACTCAAAATCAAATAAATACAATAAAATCAAATAAAATAAAATAAAATAAAATAAAAAAAAAAAAACAAAATAAAATAAAGTAAAATAAAATAAAATAAAAAATTAAATACATAAATTAAAATAAAATAAAAAAAATAAAACAAAATAAGATAAACTAAAAGAAAATAAAATAAAATAAAGTAAAATTAATAAAATAAAATAAAATAAAATAAAATAAAGGAAAATGAAATAAAATAAAAAATAAAACAAAATAAAGTAAAAGAAAACAAAATAAAATAAAAAATAAAATAAAATAAATTAAAATAAAATAAAATAAATAAAATAAAAAAATATAAAGTAAGATAAAATAAAATAAAGTAAAAAATAAAATAAAATAAAAAAGTAAAACAAAGTAAAGTAAAATAAAACAAAATAAAATAAAAAATAAAATAAAATAAATTAAAACAAAATAAAATAAAATAATATAAAATAAAATAAAATAAAGTAAAATAAAATAGAATAAAATGAAAGAAAATAAAATGAATAAAATCAAAGTTAAAGAAAGTAAAACAAAATAAAGTAAAATAAATTAAATTTAAATTATATTAAATTAAGTTAAATCAAAATTAAAAATAAAATCAAAATTAAATTAAAACTCAAGTTTAAACTAATTTAAATTATTATATATAAAGCAATACTAAAATATGCAGTGCCGTTTTACATATTTCATTATTGTAAGGATACAGAACTATTATGCATATATATATATGTATTTATATGCATATGGTGTTAAAGTACAAATGTTATATAATCAGTGTGGATGTTGCATACAGCTTGCTAATTAAATTCGTTACATCTCTGCTAATTATAATTGTGCTGTCTGTGAATTAGTTGAGTAATACTTACAACAACTAAATTACAAATAGGAGTACGTGAGTATGTGACAAGTAGTCACTGTCTACATATACATAGTATCTATGCAAGAGAATTTTTCTGACATTCACAGGCTTCATTTGTTTGCATAAAAAACCTTAGAGCTCGTTAGTACAATATTTGTCTTATTCCTTTCGTCATTTCCGGATAATTATTAAAGTGCCTACATAAGGCTGCTATGTTAGTTCATTGGTCTCTTTGTGGATGCTGAAAAAGTGGTATTCCCATGTCAAGGCTTTGAGTTTTCAAGTATTTGCTGTTTACTTTTTTTATTACCAAGTACTCTAGTAATAAACTAACATTTCTCACATATGAGTCAATAATTTTAGGAATTTAGAGAAGCATAAGAATATGGTGTGAATACTAACAGCAGCGGAGCAGTGCTTGCCACTATTTGCATAATTGGGAATAGAGTTGTTGCTGAGGGAATTCACACCATAATGCTAATTCCCATGAGCGCCCTTGACGCCGTTTTCTTTTTATTCAATTTCATTGAGAGAATGAAGAGTTTGTTGATTAGTATATCAGAGATATTACATGGGTTAATAAAGCAAAAAATAAAGAATAAAATAACAGCAAAAAAATTAAATGAGAGAAAAAAAAGCAGAATAAAATAACAAAAATAAAAATAAAAATAAAATAAAAACCAAAAAAATTAATTAAATCAAAATAAAAAAAGAAACAGAGTAAAATATAAAAAGATAAAAAAAAATAAAAATATAAAATTCAGTTAATTTCGATGTCACAGATGCACCACGCGTCGGGAGGCCTGTCGTCGAAAATTGCGATAAAATCATGAAAATAGTGGAAACAGACCGTCACGAGAGCACTTATTTAATTGCTGAGGAACTAAAGATAAGCTAGAAAACCGTTTGGAACCATTTGCATAAAAAAACGACCTAACTTTTTGCTTTACTTAATAATAAAAACGAAAAAAAAAATTTAAATTTTAATTAAATTACAAAAAAAAAAAAATATAACAGAAATAAAAATTAAAATTTAGTAAAATTAAAATAAGTTAAATTAAAACGGATAAAATAAAAATTAATAAAATATTGACAAAGCAAATTTAATTAGATCAAATAATACTAATCATAAGTGAAACAAAATAAAATTTTGACTTAAATTGACTAAATGAAAAAAAAAAACAAATTAATGTAGTAAAATAAAATAGCCCCCCTTCTGCACAGACTTTTGAATAAAACCAAGTAAAAAAAATCCAATTAATTTAGCCTGTATAGTACATATAATGGCTTTAAACCTGCATGTATCTAATCACGTTAGTTTTTTCATCACTTATTCCGTTGAAATCTAATGAATAACCAAACATACTCATACCAATTAATATTCATCACGCTCTGTGTAATTTACACTGTCATTTTAATTGATATATATATGTATGTACGTAAAAATAAACTAAGAGCTCCCAGTTTTCGTCGCATTAATATTATAATCATGTGACTTGTAGCAATTTAGCAAAAAAAAATAAATTTGCAGGAAAATAACTTATATAATAATATTTACTTATATTTATTTAAATTAATTTGTTATTATTATTTCTTCTCATCTCAGCCACACCTAGATTGCTCCATATGAAAAGCTTCATTTCATGCCTATTACGCATTAGCAAAAGCGATTGTTACAAACTTATAAATGCAATTAAATTATTTTATACTAAACGCAGTAATTATTGCATACTCTTAGCAATATACTTTGTGCGCAAGAATTAACATAACTAGTTAAGTTGGTCAGAGGATTTACACATGTTATATTTAAGCGTATACAAAGAATTGTTTTAATAATAAAACTTGCATTAAAAGACTTAAAAACACTGGAAACATATTCTTAGTTTTTCCATCTCTTTATCACGGCATGCGTTTAATTTTCAGCTAATTGAATTATTTAAAGGCTTTGCAATGAGACATATGTACCATTTGTATGTACATAAAAAGCTGTGTAAATAATTTCATAACATGAAAGTATTTATTATTTTTAAGCAAAAAAATTATTAAGCAGAAAAAAGTGGTAATACACAAATTCAAAATAAGAAAGAAATTACGAACGAAAGCACAAAATATTTCACGGAAATTATATTATATAATGCACTGCGTTATGAAAGCAACATTAATGTATGGTTATTAAATGGCGGTAAAAGTTTTAATTACAACTAAAATATATAACAAATATTGCAAAAAAGAAAAAAGAAAAAGAGCACACGCGTGTGAGATGCGAAATTTCACTTTGAATTATATACATATGTATATATAAATAAGATTAAATATTTTTTTATTTTATTTCATTTAAAAATTTCTATAACTAAAAAATAAAATGTTTTTTATATGTACTATAATTAAAATAAATATAATTTGTTTCGTATAATGCGTATACGGATACATATGTATGTAGGTAAATGCATAGCACCAACAGCTGCCAGCACTGTTAATAGCTGATACACAAAGGGAGGCATAACAACCATTGTAACCGTTCTGAAACCTGGTTTTTACAGCACCTGTTAATAACAGCAGTAAACTCACTACTGTTCATTTTGTATAAGCAAGAGAAATGTCAAATAGTGTAAGTAAACAAAGCGCACATACACGTATGTATGTACATGTGTTTATTCCATACAAGTTGCACAATCTTATCTTGGGACTTGAATAAATAATAGAAGACGAACTCCTTGAAAAGACAAGACGTAACCAATTAATTTAACATGTTAGAACAGTTGTATATAAACGTACAGTGAAAGGCACAGCAAAATAACAGAAACAAAATTAAAAACTTGCAAATAAAGTAGAACCGGAAACAACAAATATAATATATTAAAAAAAATAAAACAAAAAATAATTAAATTAACTAAAAAGAAAACTAAATTAAATTTATCTATTAACATAAAGAAAATCAAAGGAAATAAAACTAACTAAATTAAAATATAATATAACAAACAAATTTAAATAAAATAAAGCAAAATAAAATAAAATAAATTAAAAAAATTAAAATGAAATAAATTTAAAAAAAAATTAAAAAAAATATATAATAGATATAAAAACTACATTAAATTAAATCAAATGAAATGAAACAAATTAAAATAAAATAAAATGAAGTGAAATAAAATAAAAAGTACAAAACAAAATAATATAATATAAAGTAAAACAAAGTAAAGTAAAATAATTTAAATTAAAATAAAGTAAAATGAATTAAAATAAAATATAATGCTATAAAAAAAAATTAAATTAAATAAAAAAGGAAATAAAATAAAGTAAAATAAAGCAAAGTAAAATAAAACTAAATGATTTTAAAATTAAGTCGAACAAAATAAATAAAATCCTTTCAAATAAAATCGAATAAAATAAATAAAACCAAATAAAATCATTTAAAAAAAATCGAATAAAATAAAATAAAACCAGATAAATTCATTTAAAATAAAATCGAATAAAATAAAATAAAACCAAATAAAATCAAATAAAATAATAAATAGTAATAGAAAAAATGAAATAAAATAAATTCAAATAAGTTAATTAAAATAAATAAAAGCAATATAAAATAACATAAAATAAAATAATGTTAAATAAACTATGAAAATCAAATAATCTTAAAAAATTAAAAAAATAAATAAATAAATAAAATAAAACAAAATCAAATAAAATAAAATAAGATAAAATAATACAAAATAAAATGAAATAAAATAAATCAAATAACTTAAATAAAATCGAATAAAGTGTTTTTAAATAAAATGAAATAAAATCGAATAAAATAAAACAAGTTAAATAAATTGAAATAGCATAATAAAAACAAAATATTCGCAAATTAAAACAGAATACAACAAAATAAATGAATTAAAATGCAACAAAACAAATATTAAATAAAAAATATAAAAATTAATTTTATTAATTAAACTAAACAACAAAACAGAAATAAAATGCTATATAAAAACTTAAATAGAAAATTTTAAACAAAATAAGAAACTTAAAATAAAATAAGCTTTTTCTGCCCACCACTGTGGTACAATCTTACAGGTGTAATAGCTACATGCAATTACACGTAGTAAGTATGCACAAATCGACCAACACTGCCTGTCCGTCTTACGGCTATCTGTCTCTCCGTCCGTCCGTGCATCTGTCTAGTGTGTCTAGACGCTGACAACCGGACATTTGTCAATTTCAAAGCGTACATTTATTTATTCCCATAAACATTTTTTCCTCTTCGTCTGAGCTTCAAAGTATTGAATGACTGATGAAGCATGCATTCGCGCGTAAACTGTAAATTGCGCAGAACAGTTAGTGCAATGAGCAGGAAGACTTATCACCCAAGACTTTCAACACACTATTGGAAATAAATATAATAAGGAAAAACAACAAATCACTGAAAAACAAGTGGAAGAAGAACAAAATACAACGGTAGCATAGAAAGAAGTTGTAGAAAACTGCATTCACTTGAGAGAAAAAATTGATGTAAAAGAGATACGCAACTGTAATGATGGGAAAATAATTTATTAATTTTTTTTCTTTATAAAGCTGATTGAAACCATTCACTGCAAGAGGTAGCTAATCAGCTTGGATGAGTAGATAGAATGTGGTCATAAATAATTAAAAAAAGAAATAGAAACAAATAAATAAGTAACTGACAGTTGGAAAGCCATACGGATGATCCGCGTGAGGAAGTCACGTTCGAATTGGCAACATATCGCTTCCTCTACATATAAACACAGGTATATAAATATATAATACATAATAAACTATCTGAAAATCGCATTCAATGACAGCTGCGTTATAGCGAAAGAAATAAACATGTAACGCTACACCGGTAAACCATATCAGTAATCATCAGCGCAATAATTATTAGAGTGTAAAATGAAAATTAACAATTGAGAAATGCACGTCAGTGATGCACACACATATTTTAGTGCTTCCTTTACTTATATGTATGCACATATGTACATACGGTATTGCTATGCTTTTCAGCAGCAATCGACAGCGCGTTACCTCTTTTGGTAATTTAGTAAAATCTGATTTGCAACTAAAAAAATTTACTTATTAATTTTATTTTTTTTATAAAAAGTAAATTTTGCATAAACTGATTTTATGAGGCAGTCATCAAAAGTATGACGTCCTTGGCTACCAACATTTTTTGTTTACCGCGTCATTCTCGTTTTCTTTGGCGCAGCACTCGGGGTTATATTCGTATCATTCTGCCTGTTACCAAATACTAGAATCTGAACTCTGCAATAGATTCGGGTAAAACTTTACGCATTTTTGTCATACTTTCCATTTTTATTATGCACAAAACCCAGCAAAAATGTTGTCCCAAAAACATGGACTTATTAGAATCTCAGCTAATCAGTATGATTATACAAAACTAATGAAATTTCGAAGAATTTTAGGTTAAGTTACATACATATGTATGTACTGATCGATAATGACACACCCTTTCCGTATTGCCAACCCTGAGATAATGTTTTATGAAACGTTAGTTGGTAGACTATACATCGGTTTCATACTAGTTATATACTAGTTCATTAATATATTTTTATTTTCACAGGTTTGTAGACTATGTGGTGTAGGAGACAATGAGTTCAGGAAAAGCTCCACAAAAGACTCATTCGGTGACAGGCTGCTGAATTATATCGAAGACCTAAGCCCAGTTGCTCCCGTTTTGGCCTAATTAAGTTTCTTTCCTTAGATTTTTTTTTTTGCAATTAGGGTATTGTATGGATGAGTGCATAAGTTCGTGCCCGATTCCGCTGGATGCCGTACGAATCGTTTGAGAGTGGCGCTCGTGAAAGAAATATATACATATTATATATCGTTGGAAAGGTGACAGTCCGAACTGTAAATCAAGCATAAAATAACTTCATTTTGATTTGAGTTGCTTAGTGAAAAGACGCATGGAAGATGAACAACGAAAAAGATCATATGCGTCATATTATGTTATACGAATTCCGCAAAGGAAAAACAGTGGGCGCTGCAACTAAAGATATTCGCGAAGTTTATTTGGACCGTGCTCCAGCACTCCGCACAGTAAAGAAATGGTTCGCGAAATTTCGTTCTGGAGATTTTAACCTCGAAGATCAACCTCGCCTTCTGAGCTTGATGACGATGTTCTAAGGACTTTGGTTGCGAATAACTCACGTATTTCGACGGAAGAGGTTGCCAGTGTATTGAACGTCAACAAATCAACTGCGTTTCGTCGTTTAAAAAAGGTTGGGTACACTTTGAAGCTCGATACATGGGTGCCACATCAGTTGAGTGAAATGAACAAAGTGGACTGTATGTCAACAGCAATTTCTTTGCTTCGACGGATCAAAAACGAACCTTTTTTGGATCGGCTCGTGACTGGTGATGAAAAATTGGTCCTGTACAACAATGTTCAACGCAAAAGAACATGGAAACAGGCACACGAGGGGGTGGAACCGAGGTCGAAAGGTGGATTGCATCCGATGAAGGTACTGCTGTGCATTTGGTGGGATATCCGAGGCGTGATCTATTTTGAGCTCTTGCCAGCTGGAGAAACGATCACTGCCAACAAGTATTGTCAGCAATTGGTCGAATTGAAGAAAGCAATTGATGAAAAACGTCCGATTTTGGCCAATCGCAAAGGAGTTCTTTTCCATCATGACAACGCCAGGCCACATGTTGCAAAACCGACCCTGGCCAAACTGAAGGAGATGAATTGGGAAATCATGCCGCATCCCCCATATTCACCCGACATTGCACCTTCTGATTATCATTTGTTTCGATCGCTGCAGAACAATTTGAATGGAAAAAAATTTAAAAATGTGGAAGACGTCAAAAACCACCTTGACACCTTTTTCAACGAGAAACCGCGCGATTTCTATGAATCAGGCATACGTAAATTGGTTGAACGTTGGGAGTGGATTGCCGAACATGATGGCGAATACATAATTGATTAATAAAAGCGCTTTCTTTAAAAAATTTCAATTTTAGTTTGCACTTGAAATCGGGCACGAACTTATGCACTTATCAATATAAAGACATGAGTAAAAAGTTTTACTTGAAAATTTGAATATTTATTACAGTAATTTATCGTATGCATTTAAAAATCTACATTATCTTAGGCCTAAGGTAAAAAGTAGTCCATTATTTTTGTAATAGATGGATTTAGTGATTTATATCTCGCGGAAACGGTTGTGGTCGACAAACGACATTCAAACCCAGACTGAGGGCCAGGAAGGTTTTGTTGTGTGTTTGGTGGGATCGACAAGAAATTATCCACTATGAGCTGTACCCCAGCACCCAAACTCTTAATTCAGAACTGCACTGTCAGCAATTGGAGCGTTTTAATGAAGGAATCGCTCAAAAGCACCTAACTGGAAGGACAACTCCAGATCACATACATCAATATTGACTTGACAGAAGATTCAAGAGCTTGATTGAAAGTTTCTTATGCGTCCACCTTACAGTACGGACCTCACCTCACACCAAGTAATTATCATCTGTTCGTGACTATGGCGAATGATTGGATGGTAAAAAATTGGCCTCAAGAGAAATCTGTGAAAATCGATTAGCGCAAATTTTTGCCAATAGAGATAAGGATTTCTATGAGAGTGGCATAATGACATTACCATCAAAATGGCAAAAAGTTATAGAGCAGTACGGTGCCTTCAATTTAATGCAAAATAATAATATTATCAATTAAATAAGAAATTATTTAATAAAAAGTACCTGCTTACCCCTGCAACTGAACAAAATTATAATTTTCTTTCTGCTGTTCTAACGTATTACTCTTCTGATAATTAAGAGTGAGTAAAGGTTAAACAAGAAAAATAGCAGCTGAATGGACGGGAATTTATTTTGTTTACAACATTTTGTTTTATTTGCCCTCATTCTTTCATCTAAGCCGCCCTAGAGGAAGAGAAACAACTACATACATATGTACATATATATCATATATTATATATTCGTTCATTTTAGTAAATATGCAGTTCCTTAGTAGTATATATTTGTATAATTGCTACTGGAAATTATATTTTTAATTTCTTTATTAATGCAATTGCATACATTATTTGCTATATACATACACGTATGTATGTATTTGTATAAATATATACACAGTGATAATTACATAAACATATTTATCTTCAAAAGAGTCTGCTTTCCGCCGGAAATGCGGTAGAAGGCGGAATAGGAACTAAATTTATGACTAAGTGACTCACTGAAAGGAGAAATAAAAACGTAAAGTAAAGGAAATTAAAGAATATGAGCTAATTAAAACTCAAGGAGCATAATATCAGAATAATTGAAAATTGAGATTCACTTTTGCAGCAAAGAAGGCATTGAGAATTCAGAGCGTAAAATGTAATATCGTACCCACCATATAATTACTCTAAAAGATAAGAGAAAAATAATTTTTGTTTAAAACATATGTATGTGTATTTATTTATTTAATTACACACTTTTGTGCTCACTAAGAAAATATAAAAAAAACCCAGAAACTATAACATACATATGGTATAAGTGTGTATATGTATAAAGAAAACTTTCGCTTTCACAACGAGCAATGTCCAGCATCCAAGCCGCAGCTTCAATGCACTGTAGGCAAACAGTAATGCTCAAAAGCTGATTTTCTGATTTATTTGTTTTTTGTAGTTGTTACTATTTGTTGTTTGTAGATGTTGTTGAACTAGTTTAATTTAATTACTGCGGCCAGTTGAAAACTTTTACGATATACGAGTTTGCATACATGTATACGGATTGTTGTTTTTGTTTTTATTGTACTCGTAATTGCTTTGTTTGTAAATTAGCTGCTGGGCATTTAGTATAATATTATAGTTTTGAGTTGAAATCATGAGCATATTGTGGCATATTACAAAATATTCACTCTGCATACATACATACATTATTTGTTTGTGTGTATGTATGTATGTCCACTTGCCACGAGGTATTCAAAAACATTGTTGGATGCATTTATATACTTTATATTTCTTAATTTACTTCCTACGTTGCGCACACTACTATTATTTTGACCGCAGCTGTATGTATTCTTAAATTAATTTACAGACACACTATGTATGGGTTTGTACGTAATGAGCCGTTGAATGCGTTAATCGTAAATAAATGTAATTAAAAATTTTGCAGCAGAAAATTTGTTGGAATCTTGCCAAGCGCCATGAGGTTTTGAGCATTAAATAGTACAATTTCTGTTACTTTTATTATTTACAATTGTATATTTACATTGATTCGAAGTATTTACATAAGTACATACTAGAAGGAGAAGAGGGGTACCCACAAAAATATATACCCATCGAATCAAAAAAGTTACTTTGATTTAGCCATATACATACGTACATATATAGCTCCTCGTGCAAGCGAATTTTCAAATATTGCAATTAACGTTGAGTCCAAAAATGCAATACAATAAATTATGATATGCTAATGACAGATATGGTGCCTTAAGCATAGCCGAAGACAACATTTTTCCCCTTTTTTAATTTAATTTTTTTTATTTGTTTTTCATTTTATTTTAATAAATTTAATTTTATTTCAGAATTTTACTTTATTTATTTATGTTCAATTTTTTTTATAATCTAAATTTTTGTTTAAATTAATTTATTTTATAATATATTCATTTATTTTCAATTTATAAAATAATTTATTTATTTATTTGTATGAAAAATAATTATGAATAATTACATTACATTAAAGGCAACTAGCAGCTGGGGCTATTGGCCTTATAAAATAATTAATTTTACTTTTTTATTTATTTTATTTATATTTTAATTTAATTTTTACGCCTTTAATTAATACTTTATTTTCTTTTTATCTTTGTAATATTTTATTTTTTAGTTTTTTTAAACTTTTTTAATTTTTATTTGACATTATTTTACTTTAATTCAGTATATTTTAATTTTTTTTATTTTGGCTATTTTTATTTATTTCATTTTTTATTTTTAATTAAATTAAATTTTATTTTATACTGTTTAGTTTAACTTAAGTTTATTATGTAACATCATATTTTTTTAATTTTATTTTGAAATTTATTGTAAATTATTTTGTATATTTATTATTTTTATTTATTTTTTATTTATTTATTTATTTATTTTATGTCATCTAATTTGATATCAGCGAAGCATTTTCGAAAAAAAAAAAATAAAAAAGTCATTCAGTTTAATCCCACATAATAAATTAAAAAAATAAGTAACTTAATGCGAAGCAGCGACTGCTTTGAGCAAGCTTTGAAGAGATTATTAAGAAAGCTGTAACACACACCGATTCGACAATTCTTTATAATACATATGTACATAACTATATACGAAGTGCGTATGTGCATACATACTTAATCTAATACGAACCGAAGAATTCACCATGAAACAAAGAAAACTTTTCTTAAAGAGCGTATAATATTAAGATAAGAAGAAGTACTTAAGCACATATTTATATATTTATTTAGGTATATGCACATGTGCGCTTATACATATTAATATTTTATATACAAAATGGCTTTTGGCATCATTTACTCTTAGTACAGAATCCACCAAGCGAAGATCGCCGCTAAAGAGGCTTTTTAATGTTATGAATTGAGATTTAGAGCAGAGTATGTAAAAATAAAAAAAAAATCGTCAGGAATAAAAAAATAAAATGACAATATTTATGAGCGCATATAAGAACACATATAGACAAATGCAAGTGTATCAGCAATTGCTTGCGTCTGCTTTTCTTCAACCGAATTTTTGTTTATATCACTTGTCAACTTGGGGGAGATTAACGGTTTGTATTCAATGCAGCAGACGAATTGTAAGAATAAATAGATGGTGCAGCAACAGCAAACATCTTCAACGCCAATAATTACATCAGCTTCAATGCCAGCACTAATACCAACACACTGCATTACATACAAACACCATAAATGTTATTATTGTTAATTGATAAACAAAGCAGTTTTCATGATTTGAAGTAAGCAAAATAACAAAGGGCGAAACGTGTAAAAGGGTTGGCGAAATTTAAGCCACAAGCAAGGCTTTTAAAATGACGGTTATGAAGGGGAATAAAGACAACAACAACAAAATAGAGAAAAAAATTAATAAAAAAACGACTACAATGTTGTGTGTATTTATAAAGTAACAGTCACGAGCTGGGGCCACAAGCCGGACAGTTTTGTTTGTTGTGCTTACTTTTAGTGGCTTTTGGACGAGTATATAAATGCAGGCAGATAGTTGGAGTATGGATTTGCTTTTGAATAGCAGGCTGGTGTGAGTTAGTTTGTCTGCCTGTGTCTTCTTAATGTACCAGAACTCAACAAATTACTCGTACTCATATTTCAAAGAAACGCTTCATTGTTGTTTTAGCATCATATTCTCCGCTTGGCAATGTTGTATTTTTATTACTTTGTTGTTGGTGCTCGAGCAAAACTAAAGTTCTTCCAGCCATAGCAGATTGATAAGCTGAGTTTCAATGGATGTACAAATGTACATACATGTGCACATACATACCTATATCTATACATACAAGTACATAAGCATGTACATATATATGTATATGCATGAAAGTATAGGCTTCAGTTTGGTATAAAATAAGTTCACAAATTATGTTTAAAGGATTATTTTAGTAACTTTGGCATCATTTTTATTTTATTTTATTTTTTTATTTAATATTTTTATTTTTCATAATCTTTTACTTTATACTACCTCATCCTATTTTACTTTCTGATATTTTATTTTATTTGATTTAATTTAATTTTTTTAACTTATATCTTGTACTATTTTATTTTATTTTATTTTATTTTATTTTATTTTATTTTATTTTATTTTATTTTATTTTATTTTATTTTATTTTATTTTATTTTATTTTATTTTATTTTATTTTATTTTATTTTATTTTATTTTATTTTATTTTATTTTATTTTATTTTATTTTATTTTATTTTATTTTATTTTATTTTATTTTATTTTATTTTATTTTATTTTATTTTATTTTATTTTATTTTATTTTATTTTATTTTATTTTATTTTATTTTATTTTATTTTATTTTATTTTATTTTATTTTATTTTATTTTATTTTATTTTATTTTATTTTATTTTATTTTATTTTATTTTATTTTATTTTATTTTATTTTAATTTATTTTATATTATTTTATTTTATTTTATTTTATTTTATTTTATTTTATTTTATTTTATTTTATTTTATTTTATTTTATTTTATTTTATTTTATTTTATTTTATTTTATTTTATTTTATTTTATTTTATTTTATTTTATTTTATTTTATTTTATTTTATTTTATTTTATTTTATTTTATTTTATTTTATTTTATTTTATTTTATTTTATTTTATTTTATTTTATTTTATTTTATTTTATTTTATTTTATTTTATTTTATTTTATTTTATTTTATTTTATTTTATTTTATTTTATTTTATTTTATTTTATTTTATTTTATTTTATTTTATTTTATTTTATTTTATTTTATATTATTTTATTTTATTTTATTTTATTTTATTTTATTTTATTTTATTTTACTTTATTTTATTTTATTTTATTTTATTTTATTTTATTTTATTTTATTTTATTTTATTTTATTTTATTTTATTTTATTTTATTTTATTTTATTTTATTTTATTTTATTTTATTTTATTTTATTTTATTTTATTTTATTTTATTTTATTTTATTTTATATTATTTTATATTATTTTATTTTATTTTATTTTATTTTATTTTATTTTATTTTATTTTATTTTATTTTATTTTACTTTATTTTATTTTATTTTATTTTACTTTATTTTATTTTATTTTATTTTATTTTATTTTATTTTATTTTATTTTATTTTATTTTATTTTATTTTATTTTATTTTATTTTATTTATTTTATTTTATTTTATTTTATTTTATTTTATTTTATTTTAATTTATTTTATTTTATTTTAATTTATTTTATTTTATTTTAATTTATTTTATTTTATTTTATTTGAATTTATTTTATTTTATTTTAATTTATTTTATTTTAATTTATTTTATTTTATTTTAATTTATTTTATTTTATTTTAATTTATTTGATTATGTTTTATTTTATTTTATTTTAATTTATTTTATTTTATCTTTTGTTTATTATATTATTTTGTTTTATTTTTTATTCTGTTCTATATGATTTTCTAATATAAATTGTTTAATTTAGTCATCAGAAACTGAACTGGTGAGTTCAAGTGAAAAAACATATGCATAAAGAAAGCAGCTCTATACAAAGGTTCCAACAAAGAAAAAATATTTAATTTAATAAAAACTTATGTACATATGTATGTTTTATATAACATTTCCAAATGTGATCATTTAAATCATTTTCAGCATGCGCAATTCATGTTCACGTAGCATCTACAACACGTGCCACAGCACACTTTCCGCATTTAACTTGTTTGCAATTTTTGATATATGGATGTACATACGAGTACCTATATGTATGCATATGTATACTTATATGTACATATATTTGAATTATTCGATATTTAAACACGAGTTGAGTTTGTAGTTATTGGCGCTTATTTTCATACATTAACATCAATTGTTTTACGTGTTTTTATTCTCAAAAATTATGATCTTAACACGCTGCCAGTTACATAAATGCACACAATGTACACATTGAAATAATATTTATATGAATTTTCATTTACGACGGTAAACTTAAATATACCACTTTCATTCAGAGTTGCATACCTACCCTCTTTTATGCCGTATAATTCGCTCTAGGGTTGATTTTCTGACGCTTCTCAAAAGTTTACTGGTTTGCCACATTTACTACAGTCAAGTCAAGGGGGGTTAATTTGTGAAAATTCAGTTGAGCAAAATTGTAGTAAGAATATTTATTCAAAGCATAATATTTATTGACACGATAAGGGTGTAATTAAATTTTGTGCCTATGTGCTGCATTATGATAACAATTTTATTTTTTTAATATCTTCATAAGCCATGATCATAAATTTATAAAATAATTTATTTGCAGTGAGCAACTTATTAGAGGGGTTGGGATGCGAAACCTACTTTAATTGACATGTAAGCACGTGTCTATGAGTAGAAATGTGGGAATTAGAACTATTTTACAACAACTTTAGAGTAGAGGGATAGATTATGTACATACAGAGGTACATATGTATATACAATATAATATACAAAATATTCAGAAAGAATCTTGCACACAATATGAACTACAAATAACATTTGGTACGGGATATACATATGCACATATGCATGTACCAAGGCTGCATCTTTACGATAAATTTCACGTTTATCAAATTAAATTATATATCAATCGATCCGGTTGGAGCATTTGGAAATGTTATCGTTAAAGCAGTTATCAAAATATGATTTGTTTAATTTTTACCCAAAACAAAAGGCTGTCGTTAAGGTTAAATCGTTAACAGATGATGTTAAGTCGTTAAGAGATAATGTTAAAGCGTTAACAGATAATGTTAAAGCGTTAACAGATAATGTTAAATCGTTAAAATTGAAGTGTGCTGTTAGCATCATAGCAAGCAAACGTTTTAAAATTATCATTAACGATGAGTTTGTGCGGTTTCGACATTAACGATTTCATTTCGCTTTGATAAGATTGCACCGAAATGAAACAAAATCATTTTGTAAAAATTACAAAACGAAACCTCTGGTATATATTAGTTTTCTTTACATATTTTTCCAAACCGAAGACTCACTATAAACATTTTAAAAATGCTAAATTTAATTACATGCAACTCGGGCTCCAGAAGTTAAGGAATAAAAAAATTTTAAATTTTCCTTATTTTTAAATTAATTTTAAATACAGTTACAGAAGTAATTGAAAAAGTTTAGTCATAAAAATTAAATTTTAACTTTCTTTACAAATAAATTTTGCGTAAAATGCCTGCACACATACGTACGAGTATACTTAAATGTATTGTCTATAATTAGACTAAAACAAAATGAACTGAACTGCACTGCACTGTACTGAACTTCTCAACTTCATTAGAGGAAATACGCAATTTTTCGCTTCCTGCCAACGTGCGGCCAATAAAGGCAGACTGTTGTCAATTTGTCGCACATTTTGCTACAAATTTCAGGTTTTAGGTTTCAGGTTTTCCATCGTGCCACACAGCCCACGCTTGTGTCACGGCACGCGATGCAAACGGTAAAGGTTGAGATACACACTTACATATTTAAAAATTCATATATATCTCCGTATACATACTTATTCATTCATTCATAATAACAAAGCAATTACACACAACGTTTGTTTCACGCCAAAGACACCTTCGCTGGTTTGCCTTAGAGTTTTGTTGTTTTTTTATGTCATTCATGCAACATTTTTATGTGTTGTGTGCCACAGGCATAATACACTATATGTATATGTACGAGTATAGTATATATGTACATTGCGGCTGTGCGATATTCACTTGCAATGATGTATCGAATGATGGCAATACTAACCGCATCACCCACTTTGCATCGTAGGCGGCTGTGAGCAGGAAACACGTGCAACTCATCGGTTTGCACTTTGTAAAAGAAAAACTTGTTTTTCTGATGAATGATCACGCGCTTGCAAGCAGTTAATGGGCAGGTACATTATTACTAGTTATCTAATGATGTTATGAAAAGCGCTACCCAAATGGAAATTACCTTCAACACGAAAGAGAAACCAAATAAACAATCAAAATTTAAGAAATTTTACTGTACTTAAGTTTATAGGCAACATTGTTTTTCAAGAATTCTCCAATCTATAATTGCTTTTGAGTTGAGACCACCCTTATTCTCAAATTGAGAATTAAACTCGTAGGGAAAATGCTCTTTTGTCTCAATCAACTGGAATTTTTGAAAACAAAAAATTTCTGCAGGTAAAAATAGTAGCAAGATTTGTCTTAAGAGCGAATGGAACAAAAATTATCAAAAAACACGTCTGACTTTGCAGTAGATTGAGTTTTCTGTCTCTCCACCAAATCTTTCAGTACATTTAAGGTTAAGTGGTCCCCTCCGACTACAACGATGACTTCAATTTCATGTTATGAATCATCTCTGGTTGGTTGGCGTAGTGTTTATATTTAATAGGGAGTCGAAAAAAGATATTCCGACGGAGTCAAACTGCAGTTAGGAGTAACACAGATGGCATCGACGTTTTGGCTTAAATATGCGATTTTTGAACACACTGCACAAGATATTGCTTGTAATTTTAGCTGTATGGCACATAGCGCCAGGATATTGAAACCACATATAATCCATATCATTATCTTCAATATTTGAAAAGAAATCCCTGAGCATGGCATGACAAAAATCGACATTGACGGCAAAGGCAGCTCTTTCCTCGTTTTCGAAAAATAGGACCCACCGTCTAAGTAAAAATGAGCTTCAGCGAAACGAATTCGCATCAGATGGTCATGAAGTGCGAAAAATATTTAATTCATGGAAGCGGTGTCCAGATACAGCAACAATATTCTCATATGAACGCACTGGACGAGTACGTAAGCGAGTTGTTTTGCCCAACCGGTTTGGTGAATTCGCTGCACAAACGCTAGAAATTTTCGTGGGTAATTTTCTTGAGTTGCAGAAATATTTCCAAACTTTTTCCAGTGTAAAATTAACTCTTTCATCAACTGCATATCTAGTACTGAGTATTTGAGACATTGGAAATGTTATTAAAAATGTCAAAGCGTAAAAAGCCGTGACCCACCACAATTTTCGAAAGCGACTTTTCTTCGGAATTGATAGATATTATAAATGTTTATAAAAAATAAATTTTAGAAAAAAACTTTCTATATTAGAGCTTTTTATTCCTGTTCTTAAGGTACTGTTGAAAATTAAAAGAAACTGAAAGTGAATCGTAATAAAACTTTTCCCAATTTCCTAGTGGGTCTTAAGTAATATACCATAGCTAAAGAAAACCCCCTATGCGTGAGCGTATTTTAAGATGCTCGAAGGTGTCATGTAATTATTATGCCATTCCCACAGCGGTTTACGTCATAAAAGTGGCAAGTGGCGATAATATTTTTCCATGCTTTTCAAAGCTCTACCGTTGCATCAACTACAAGTTTAACTTAAAAATAAGCGCATTTTGTTTTCTCTTTTTTTCATTTTGTTAGCTTCTTTATTGCAACTTAACTCATTAAACTTTTGCGCGCGACTTTTTCGCGTCTTTAGGCATTAAAGTATACATAAGTAACATAAAGAGTGAGAACGTTACACTTTGGCGACAACGCCTAAACAAAATAAGTTAGTTGAAGTAGAAGAGAGCAAGTAATAAGTACAAAGCGCTACAAGTAATTAGTTAGTTAAAGCGCGAATTTTCACACTCGTATTACTTTTGAGCTCGCACCCCCCGGGGATGACACTTTTACGCGAACTGCTGAGGACTTTTGCATGCAGTCAAGCAAAAACTATGCATTTTGAGCTTTGTGACTAATGCGCATATTGGGTCTATACATATATATACAGGCATGGGTAAGTGTTGAGTTCAGGCGTTGACTTTTGAACTGTCACTCATTTGCAGCTACACTCCTCATGTATTTACACAAATAAGCATGAATTGGCCAAGCGCGACAACTGTTCGTTCACCCCCACTCGCATCGGAAATGCTACAGCACGCTTCGCTTAATCCAATGATGGCATCAACCAGCCAACACCAGCCACTCCCCGCTGCTCCAAGTTTTGTATATGTATGCATTGTGCTGGTTGTTCCCAAAGGTGTCCCTTTCCTGCATCCCTTTTTTTGTAATTTATCACCATGTGCTGTTGCAGCAGCAATAAGATGGGGCATATTTTTTTTCTTTTGCTATAGCCAAATCTGCTTGTAGGTGTGTAAGTGTGCATTTTGACTATTGTCTGTTCCCATTTCGTTTAGTGCTAAGTTGCGACAGAATGATTTGCTTCAACAGTTCCACTGCCGAACCCTTGCGTTTATGATTGGTCCCAGAATGAGTCATGCAGCAAAAGGCAGGAATGAGTTACGATACGTAAGAGTCATTACGACACGTGCAAAACTCACCACAACAACAATAAGGGTGGAAAAAATTGTTAAAAAATAGTCAGCTTTAATTGTTTAGCATTTCAATTGTTAAACGTGAGTTTTTTTTATTTCATTTTATTTTACGATTTTTTTTTGTCTCTTTTTATTTTGCATGTTTATTGTTTGCACTTTAGTGCTTTGTTGTCAGCACAAAAGTTTTAATTTTGTTTGCATGTTGCATGCTTTATTGTTTTTGTGACTAGCACGAATACCACTGTATGTATGTATGTATTGTGTGTAAAAGCTTATTTGGCAGTACCACAGCATAAAAAACACTAAAAACTCAACCGAAAGTGCATAAAATCGGTAGCAGAATATTGCCTTTTTCATTAAATTATTTTATTTGTCCGTCATTGTTATTATTTCTGGGTTGTGGCTTTCAGCATTTCGTTCTCAAAATGGGCATCCATAGTGACCAAAGTGCGCTTGAGTGCATACGAGTACATAGCATAAACCACACACTTCCGTGGTATTCAACTAAAAATACACTTTCATAAATGCATATTTTGTAAAAAGAAAATGAACTTAAATGAAAACAATTTATATTTTTAAAATTTAATTTTTTTTTAGAATCCTCTTTGTACCCGACACCATTTTAACCCATTCCATTTTAACCCACTTTATAACGACGTATTCAAAAAATGAAGCTGTTGCTGTTGTAGCCCAAAGTGTTGAAGCAAAACTAGGTTTGTCCATTCCTTGTCGTTTTTTGAAATAGGGAATGGGTCTGAGGGCTTATAAAGTTCAATTAACACAAGAACTCAAGCGGGCGGATCAACAACAATGTCAAGTATTTGCTGATAGGGTCCTTGAAACGCATGAAAAATTTCCGGTATTTCACCGGAAAGTCATCTCGACTGATGAGGACCATTTCCACCTCGATGGCTACGTCAGTAAGCAAAACTGTCGCATGGGGGCCGAAATTGGATGGTGTTGATTTGGACAAAGTTTACTTTCAACCAAATCGCGCAACGAAATCATCGATTTTTTAAGAGAAAAGTTTCCGGGCCGTGTTATCTCTCGAATAGGTGATCGCAATTGGTCAGCGAGATCTTGTGATTTAACACCTTGCGACTTCATCCTTTGGGACAACGGGAAAGGAAACGTCTACGCCAACAAGTCAACGTTGTTTCAAGACCTCAAAGATGAAATTCGTGAAGCGATTTGGTGATGGAAAATTTCATAAAAAGGATACGTAGCCGTGGCGGTCTTTGGGCTGATATTGTTTTCCATAATTTTGGCATATCTTCTTCTTTACTTTGAAATAAACAACCGATCATTTAGTTCAAAAAATGACATTTTTGTTTGAATATCAAAATAACATCTCTTTTTGGAAATATTACAATCTGTCTTCAACGGTCAGTCGTGTGCTCTAAACTAGTTCTCGGCTAAAAAAGAAACCAAATTTTTGAATCGATGCCATACGTGTAAATCCAACAATAATTCGTCTTCGACTTCGCCAATCCTACTCCTGATGATGCTATTTCTCCGCATTGTCGACAGATAAATAATTTGTGCGCCTACTGCTTTCTCTGGACGCGGTAGCTGATTGTCAGGGCCCTCTATGGAATCGAGCCCCGATACCGGTTACTACCATAGTCGGGTAAGAAACTACCATCAACAGTTATTAAGGCAGGGAAATAGCTCCATGGAGCAGTATATAAAACTACACAAATGCTTCTAGGCAACTTGCGCCTAAATCAGTGGTGGCAACTTGTTACAGTCCGCTAGGCAAGTATTCTCTCAACATCAGAGTTTCTCAACGTATTAGCTTTAACGTTTTCCATAGTCCGCTTTTTTCAGATCTATTGTAGAAGAGGCTTGGTAGATGTCTTTAGAGATATTCAATTTACTGATCTTAATGTCCATTAATCCCGTACTTAGTATGAATCAACCGAAAATGACTAATTCAAAATTCTTTTGAAATCAAAATCAACAACATATTCAACATCAAGGAAGTGCGGGTGGTGAGTAAGTAATCAGTAAAAGTATATTTATGTTTATGCTGCCAACCTAAAAAAGAAACTTTTCAAGAACAACATTAGTCACCAGGCGACAGAGACGGTCGGCTGTCTTCAACAATAGCAACAAATCAGGAAATCAGGATATGAGGGGAAATAGAATTGTAACAACACACTTCTACAGTAAGTATATAAGTATGTATGTAGCACTTTACACCCTTGAAGTATGCAAGCTCCAGCCAACAATCCAATCAAACTGCTATTCATTAAAGTTGAGTCTGCCAACTGCGAACAGGAAGAGCTGGTGTAATCTAGTCAAGGATTTGCAAAATAAATGCAATAAAATTTATGACAAACACAAAATGTCTACAAGAAAACGTGAGACGACGAAGAAGAGAGCGAAAAAATGCGCATAAAGATGACATCATGCAAGAGTAAAGCAGCAAGAAGTGTGAGATCAGATGGAAGGAAGAGGTATAAAATAAGAAGCGGAAGAATAGATTAGACGTGCTGTGTCTGGAACATTATTATAATGAAATATATATATACTCATAGTGTTATATTGGTTAATATTTTACGAAAAGAAGAAAATTACAAAAAAAAAAATGAATAATAATAAAATTAATAAGCAAAATAAAAATAATAATGACAAGTGAGTATAATTGCAGTTCGTTCAAAAGTTTTCTTCATATATACCGCCAAGATACCCATTTGCGGTTATGCCTGCTATGAGATTTATGTACGCACGTACATATGTATGTGCAAGAAATATGCTAAAAGACTATGAGAAAAAAAAATTAAATAATATGATTTTGAAGAAAAAAGTTTTCGTTTTTAAATTGTCGGCATCTTTATCATGCGCCAACGCCAACAATGCATCATTCCGAGCAAAAAGAGATAGGTAGATAATTATCCATTATTCAAATGCGCCCACACTCACGACTGCATTAAGAGAGATGAGTGCTTAAGCAAAAACAAAAATTACCGAAATTCTAAAAAATAATTGCGCTCAATTTTTATGTAAAAAAATTACTTTTATTAACAATTCACACAAACGTACTACCTTGTATCTGTGTGGTTGCCTGCAGCAGCGCTCATTTCCTGTTGCCCCATTTCCATGCCGCGCTCGGCGCTTGTTTGTAAGCGTGTGTCGGCAAGAGCAGAAGTAATCAAAGTAGCTTGGTGTCAACATTTACATACAAACCTACGCAAATAAGCGTGAAAACATAAGCGGAATAGTTTTTGAGAAGCATAAATGAAAATTAGTTGTTGCAGCTACTGGCGGCGCAACGTACCATAGCTTGTAGAAGCAACACTCTGTTTACTCACTCGCTCCCTCCGTCACTCACTCACTCACTCACTCACTCTCTCAGTGCATTCATTATCGCGTGTTCCATTTAATAACTGATAGATATAATATATAATTATGTATGTATTAGATATGTATAGTATAGTATTATATAGAGTTATCCATTTTGTGGCTTCGAATAAGAACGTAAATAAAATGCATTCAAAATATTTTTTTAACAAAACTCCTGTTTGAACCTGAGCATTATATGTCAAACTCTACATCATTCAAACGACCGCCTCGCGAATTTTTGCGAAATTCGATCTTTTTGAGATAATTTTCAGGCCATTTTTTGGCACATATTGGGCAGTATCTCAGTCGTAACTTCACGAAATATTGTTTTCAGGTGCTCACGAGTCGAAGTCGTGCTCTTCAACTCCAAGCCAAAAAAAGGCGTTATCATACAACGCTCCGAATTGAGTGACAGTCTATCGCTGTTGTCGTTTTCAAAGAATAAAGATCCAATCACACCTCCGGACCAACGAGCGCACTAGACAATAATTTTTTTTTTTTTTTTGATACATTAGCTGCTCTTCAATTATTTGAGAATTCTTGGAGTCGAAAATGCGACAATTTCGGTTATTTACATATTTTCCGAGTGAAAAATGTGCCTCGTCGATTAAGAAAATTTCTTTCGAAAAATCGCCGTCCACTGTTGTTGAAGCAGTCAATAGACGGCGTTGTGAATAGTCAGCTGGCCTCAGTTGTTGTGTGAGCTGGACTTTATAAGGATATAGTAATATGCCGTAGAAAAGTCCGAACTCTTGGGAATGTTGTGTAACGATGATGCATAGACCTTACAATATCTGTAACCGATCCAGTCTCTTCAATATTCTTTAAAATTTTACCAATTGTTTGAGTAACGAAAACAAAACATGTTTTGTTTGAAAGTTAACTTTGACAGATGCCAAAATACAGCCCTTTGAAACCTCAAAATGGATAACCCTATATCTACTAGTATTTACTTATGTCCTTGTATGTACATCTCTAGCCACATATTTATATAAAAAAGTATACATAGCTCATTCATTTATTTTCATTGCATTACTTTTATCGAAGAATTTATTTATAGGTATATTATACAACTTTTTTTCTATTGATTTTCTTTTTTAATTTTTATTTGGTACCGCTACCGTTTTAATCTTCGCTTCGACGCACTTGAAAGATTTTCTTCACTTTTTAGAAAACCAAAACAAATAATTATGTTAAGAAATTTACAATTTACAATAGGAAGATGATATAGCAAGCAAAGAAGTAAGTTTTTATAATGGCGCATACTTACATACGAGTATACATACCTATGTACATCGTGTGTGCCTGTGAATTTTTAATACAATATTTATTTGCTTTTTCACGATTTGTTTTGAGTTTTTATTACTTGAAGTACATCATGCGTGGTTTAGGGAAAGCGGAGTAAAAAAAAAACTACTTCCACATAATGTGCATATACATATGTATATACACACTCAAGACATTATAAAATAAATTCGAAAAAAGCATGTTGTTGCATCAATGCACTGTGCGACGTGCGCATGGTACAACTGGTTGAAAAAATATAGTTGTAAAAAATTATTACAATATAGCCATATGAATTGCACAAGAAAATTTTGTTAGCTGCATTGTCACATATTTAAAATATTTTATATAAAACAAGCAAAAAAAATTAAAATTATTTTAAAAGATATTTATTAGCTGTTTAGAGTTTTTTTTAAGTTTTAGCAATTTTAAGAGTAACAAAATTACAAAATAATAATAAATATATTTTTTTTCGTACACCTAAGAGTTATTTTAAACTGAGAAAAATTAATTTTAAAATATTGTATAATAATATAATGAGGTTTACAACAACAAAAATACAAGAAGTTATGAAAAAAATATCAAACATAATTATTATAATTATAATTAATTTTAAAATAAAATAATATTATTATAAAACACAAAGAAATACATAAATAATTAGTTAATAATATATAATAATTAATAGATATACGTATGTATATGTGAAGTATAAATCTTTTTTCGCTTAAACTAAATTTCCAGCAATTTTTTTTTCCATTACACACATTTTCATCAGTTTTTAATATTGGATTTCATTTTATATTTGTGTTTAATTTTTAGAAAAATTAAAGCAAAAAATTAAAGTAAAATTATTACTACGATTTTGCTTTGATAAAACTTTCCACAAAACATTTAGTTTTTAAATAAAATAAATAAAAAACCGCCCATTGATCGTCTATTGTTCAATTCCATCAAATTTTTAAAGTAAGCTCCTTATTAATGAGACACAGTGTACCTATAGAAAGACGCTTGCGCATGTTAACGCGCACACACTTTCATCTCGCGGGCATCAATTGATTAAAATGCAACACAATAAACATCGAATTTTATCATTGCTTTTACTTTAACGAACGCCGTAGGTCTTCTTCTTTCGCATTATGTTCCTCACGGAGAACACAAACTTCATTAAATGCGCTTGCTCAAAATTCTCAACACATGGATTTTGGTTGAGAAGTATATAAAAAACGCTGATTAATCAATACATTCGAATACACACACAAACTGCATACTTAAGCCACGCATTGCTGACTATATGTACATAGATACATATGTACCTCCATACGTCATAGACTCAACATGAGTACGTGTATGTACCATAAACCTTAAGGCCATTAATGCAATGATAATCAGGCAATGCATTGAGAAGGTTCTACGCGGGTAGAGCCCCGCACCCTTCCTTGCCGTCGACGCACTTCACTTGCGTTTTTTATTGTTTTTGATCAGACAGGCCAAACATTCGGTAAGCCAAGAGTGCGATGAGAAAGTTTTTTTGAATTGTCATCATTCATGATTGAGTGGCCATTGGTGTTGACCACTACTGGATGTACTGAGTAGAAGAGATTACAAAAATGTGCATAAATCATTTCTACTTAACTATATAGACATAAGTACAAATATATATATACGAGTACTTAAGCAGGCACAGAATTTGGGCAAATCAAAATATGTATGTGATGAGGTGAAAGGTGAAGGTAGTTGGTTGTTATTATTTACAGTTTCGAAATCTTTGAGATGTCAATGGGAGGAATATTCTTGGAAATGTACTTATATTTCTAAGAAAAATTATATATACATATAATATAATATAATATATATATATATATATATATATATATATATATATGTATATAAAAGTTTTGTAACGAGCGCTCACAACGTACTGAGTCAATCAATCGAAAAACTGTCAAAGACAAACTTTTAGCGCAAATAAACACGTTTTCAGCGCCGTATAGTATGACGTGATGCGACACGTAACACTAGTACTATGGACAATAACGCCATCTCTTAGATAAAAACCGAACGAACTTTTTACTTTACCTAATATACTACAAAACTTTTACCATATTTCTTTTGATCAGAAATTATTTAATAAAATAAAAAATAAAATAAAATAAAATGCAGAAGATCAAAAAAAATTAGATAATAAAATATTAATAAAAAAAGAATAAATAAAGCAAACTAATATTAAATTAACAAATAAGAATAAAATGAAATAAAATAAAATAGTATTAAACAAAAAAAAATATATATAAAAAAAAAAATATATATACATAATATTATATATTACAAAATTTTTAATTCTTTTGATCAGAAATAATAAAATAAAATGCAGAAGATCAAAAAAAAATTAGATAATAAAGTATTCATAAAAAAAAATAAATATTCATAAAAAAAAATAAATAAAACAAAATAATATTAAATAAAAAAATATAATTATAAAGTATAAAAAATAAAATGAAATATATTATTACTATAGGAATTTTTAAAAAATTAACAATAAAATCAAATTAATTAAAAGTAAAAATAAATAAAGATAAATAAAATAAAATGAAATATAACAAAATGGATTTAAAGTATGTAAAAAGAAAACTAAACAAACTATACTGAAATTAAAATATTTATAAGAAAAGTAAAAAATAAGTAAAATGAATAAAATAAAATATTTTTTTATGTTAAAAAAATTACGAGTTAAAATAAAAAAGTAAAATTAAAGTAAAAGAAATAAAAGGAAATAAAATAAATCAAAATAAAATCGCGAATAAAAGAAAACAAAAGAAAATTATACAAATTAAAATAAAACACAAGAAATTAAAATATCTGAAAAAATTAAAAAATTAAATTAAATAAAAAAAATAAAGTAAAAAAAAAAATAAATAAATAAATAAATAAAATGATCAATTTCATAAAAAACTGAAACATGCCGAAGACTTGGTAATTCGTGATCTAAAGCAGACTGACAATCAAAAGGATTGTTCTGAATAGAGCTCAAGACTCAGAGAGCACTTCAGCAATGAACATTTGCATACTCATTTATTGCTCATTATACGAAAATTGAAGTGCTAAGGAAATTTTGACAAAAAAAAATTGAAAATTGAAAAATTTCAAACAAACATTTGAGCAGTACTGCTCGATCATTGTAGAGGTTTACAAGTATGGAAAGCGCCATTTTCTAAATTTCTAAATCATTTTCATTATTTCCTTTTCTTCGACATTTTGTATTTAAATTTTCCTCATTCCACCATGATTCGCTATCAGATTCTTTGATCCCCTTTTTGGTACGACATTACCTTATTTGTCGATTGTTTCATTGTCTGCGTATTTATTCTGCAAATTTTTCATTCCAATGATGACTTCGCAAGATTCCATACTTGTAAACCTCACGATGTGCTCGATACCCGGGTATCTAGTTTCGAACAAAATGGTGTCTATTTAAAAACTAATTTTCGTTTTTTCTCCAAATTGTAATCTACTATTACATGTAGCCCCCACAGAACCAATTTTTTCAGATAGGATGATTTATCATAGATGAAAACTCTGTCAATAAAAGCAAGGAAGAGCGTAAGATATCATATAGCTCAGCTCTCCTACAACCAATTTTTCAGATATCAGAAATAATATTCAAACTATCTACTATTGATGAAGCCACTTCTTTAACAGTTTAACAAATTTTTTGCAAATATTCCGGAAAAGCTTCTCATAAATCGAGGATTGCAGCAGACGAATTTATTACCATATCTCAAAATTAAGGCATTAAATTCAGTATAAAAACAATAAAATAACAGCTCGAACATGCAACATTTAACGAAAAAGGTCTAAAGTTCCCATTCGGAGGCAACAACTTAAAATTTGTTTAGCTTTATTGTATTTAATTGACAGCGCGACTGCATAACATAGTCGCATATACCATATATGTTTTCTTTTGCAATGAATAAATGAAGTTATTAAGCGAGTTAAACACAGTAGAGTAGTAGTACGCTTTGTAAAAAAGTGAGGATTTCTTTTAAGAGGGCAATTTGCAAATATAGTATTTGTAAGAGTCAAGTAATTAAAGGCAGTCACACTTGCTGTCCATCAAGTGATCGAGTAAGCGCACAAGCGACTGGTTCGCTACAGCGGCGACAACTCAATCCCGACTTGATTGAGTCAGGTCAAAATAATTGAACATTGTAGCCTCTTATTCAGTTGCTGGAGAGTAAGATATGTGTATGAATGTAGGAGTATTGTAATTGTTATTTAAGAAAACTTAAAACGACTTCCATTTGTATGACTTTTGCTGAAGCGACATGCACAAATGCTCCTAATAAATGCCTACAAGTGGGCATATGTGGTAAGAGTCCACTTGACTTTTAGCGGCTTCTATGCACTCGTGTAATCGGCTATTTGTCGTCAAAAGCAGTAAGAAACCTCTTTCATATTGAATACTGAAAAAACCACAAAAATTTCCCTACTCAACTTTCTTTCTTTGTTGCCACTGCGACTCTTGGCACTTTTTCATATGATTTCTTGTCTTGTTCCTCCTGCATTTGGCGTGCTGCTTTTTAAGGAAAAAATTTACATAAATTACGCATTAGTAAGTAGTTGAGTTGCACTTAATTGAAGTTGTGCTGAGTTTGCGCTTTGCAGGCGTTAACCCGCAGCGCTTCCCGTCAATTCGGCTTTGTACAAAATTATCGACTTTTTCACTTTAAAAACACATTTTTTTCTATCTATGTTTTTGTTTTTAATATTCTTTGTGAGTTTGCTTGTGCGCAACTTTAACATACACGTATTGCAGGGCACCAGCGTTGTTTTGTGCACGTGTGCTGTTTGAGTTCAGTTAGAGTGTCCGAAGGTGCAGGAGGAGTTACTTTGGTTACTTGAGTGTTGTATTGACTGCACAACTTGCAGGAAAAAGTAATTTATTTAAAAATATGCAGAGTGCAATAATTAAGTTTAGGTAGTCACGCCTTTGCCTAGTAGTCAGCACCGATAAGACTTTGAAAACTCTAAAACAGCGATGCTCAGCAAATGACAAATGTTTCGCTAATATGAAAAAAAAGCTTAACGAAGTAATTTCGTTTCGTTTCATTGAAACGAAATAAAATTGGTAATGTAGAAACCGCACGAACTTCTCTTTAATGTTAATTTTAAAATGACTACACGCTACGATATTAACAGCAGACATCAATTTCAACGTTCAACATTACCTGTTAAAGACTTAACCCTATCTGTTACCGATTTAACATTATCTGGTAACGATTTAACATTAATGATTGCATTTCAATTCGGGTAAAAACGAAATAAAATTTATTTTAATAACTGCTTTAACGATACATTTCCAAATCGAATCGAATTTTTGACTAACGTGAAATTTATCGTTACGATGCACTAAACTCGTTAAAGTGAAAAAAAAAATTTTCTCTCTTAGTGCCCGAAGCTTCGTTGATTTAATCACGGAATTATATTCCAGCTGCTCACTGTAAGTTTCTTTTGGAGGTTTTGAGGGAACCAAATACTATTGGTTTAAGTTTTCAACTCTACATTGTCTTTATAAAGACTTTGATAGAATTTCGAGCCCTAAATTGACTTCTATGATTCGGTGCAATTGTGAAGACGGAAAGTTTTTATAATTTGCGGAATTTTCGACCAGAATTTTGGTTGAGGCGTTAAGCACTGTATACATACATATACGAGTATGTGTCGTGGAAACTCAGTGTAATCACATGCTCCTTATACGAGTACATACATGTAAAATGATGTTGTGCTGTACTTGTGGTCAACTGCAAGATAAAGCTGTTCATGTTATTACAGTTGGTTCTGATTGCTGCGCTTATGAGATAAGGAAGTCGTATAAGCTAAAGCCGAAATATTTGCTTTAAAAAAATGGGGCTCTGCAATGTGCTGGCTTTCAATGGGAAAAGACCTCAAATCTATGTGGATAGCCAAGCGGCCATAATTTCACACAGCACGAAGTCAGCTGTGGTCGCACTATGTAATGAGGCTATTCAAGTACTGGCTGAAAACCGAAGAGTTTACATTTACTCGGTGCAAGGTCTCACGGTCATTGTAGGTAACGAGATAGCTGACGAACTGTCTAAGGATGATGTAATGAACCTTCCAGTTCCATTCAGGGAAGTGAAGCAAAAGCAGCAAGTAATATTCAAGCCAATAGACTCTTGGAACTAGCTAAGAGCTGCACTATGTCTAAAATGTATGATATCATACTCAACTTACAAAGTTTGTATTATCTGTAAAGGGGTGGGATTCCAGACTGCTGATAGGACTATTAACGGGGCTTTGCCTTTCGGCATCGACTGCTTTTAAAATAGGTTTGACTGAAGACAACAAGTACAGAAAATGTAAGGAACGTGTGGAGACAGTGGAGCACATAATATCTAAGTGTCCAGTAAAGAACAGACATTATATGAGTGTAAAAGTGCAGCTTGGTAGCATGCAGTGTGTCTGGCAACACTACGGATGTTTACATCGTTTATGTGAGACCCAATGGGTTAGCCAGTTCAATCTAAACTAATCTTAAAAAATATTATGTATAATGAATTCCTTCAAACACGTTAAGGAGTTAGGATATGCTGAGATGAACAAAAAATTTTTTTGTAATATTTTAATAAACAATAAATAATTTCTAAATGAAACGTGATTGATTAGAACCGAAGCACAAGGCACAAAGCCTTTGTTTATTTTTTTTGTACTTAAAATTTTTTTTACAAAAATATTTGTTGTTTTTGCTAAATAAATACTTCATATGAAATGTTAAAAATTTAAGGGGTTAGGGGTAGTCAGAATTTTCAAAAATCAATCAATTTTTGTTAAGTATAATATCTTAAAAATAATCTCTGAAAATTTCAAGTTAATCCGATAATTCGTTTTTAAGTTATTCGACAAATAACAAAGAGAGCTCGGGCCTTTCAAATCGCTCTTTAGCAGGTAGCTAGCGGCAGCTGCAAGAAACTTTAAACGCGTTTTTCTCAAAACTATGTTTTTTGAACTGGTGACAACTGTAACTCGAAAACCGCTCAGTTGATTTTAATGCAATTTATACAGCTTTTAGAATACATAATAAACTCGGGCCTGAAAAAAAATTTTTTTTTTTTGAAAAATTTCGATTTTTTAGGACCAATTAACTGTTGATTTTTTCCCAAAAATTTCCTGAGGCCGCCATTTTGTTAATTTTTGAAAAAAAAAATCTTTGGTTCAGGCCCAGGATTATTTATTTATAAAACTAACTTTTTCTATCCGATTGATGTCAGATGAATCTCCAAGGACTTATGATTGTCACCGCAAGGACCTTTTTTTGGAACTGGGTTAACACAGACAGCTGTAACTTCGGAAATAAATTTTTTTTTTTGAAATTTTCGTGACTTCAAGTCAAAACATTGTTTAATAATACCATATCACTACTTTTGTAAAATAAAATTATTTAATAGCAAAAAAAAAATACTGAAAATTCTCATTTTTTCGTGCCTCTGACTACCCCTAACCCCTTAATTCAATTTAAATTGACAATTTTTTTGTATTTATGGAGGATTTTTATGTTTTTAATAATTTTCCTATTTTATGTTTTTTTTTTTATTTGAAACTAAATTTAACTTTTAAATAAGGATTTTTTTCAAAATTTTTTGTTTATAATTTTAAAAAATATTATATATATCCGTTTTCTAAAAAAAAAAATTTACTTGCATTTATACTTTTTCTGTTTCTGTGTGAGTAAACGCAAAAGAAAAACGAAAAAATCGATTTTTGGTTATATATACATATTTCCTTTTACCCACCCTAATATGCCTGCATTATCCATACAATGCCATTAGACCAAATATTATTCTTTAATTTAAGGCGCATTTTGTCTTTGGCGTTTGGTTAGTTAGTCATCAACGGCCTTTAGCCAACTTTCCAAGCCAAAAAGTGCAATAATCATACTTTACTTCGCGGCTCTAATGCACATACATATAATATACATACATATGTACAATTTAAAGCGACTGCCAAGTTGGGTTATTGCAATAATATTATAACAATAAAAACAACAGCGCACAAATAAGGTCAGTAGCCATGTACTTTTATGCACATACATATAAAATGTGTGTATTTGTGTATGTAAGCACATACGTACATACATATGTATTTATGAAGGTAGACATTTATGAGTGGCATAAAAGTGCCAGCTTTAAGACAAAGACAAGTATTATTTCATTTGTTGTTGTTGTTATTATTATTTTTGTTGTTGCAAATGCACAGCCCGCACGTTAACTAAGCGCCACACACTATGCACAATTACGTGTAATTATGCCAACAAAAACAGAAAGCAACTACATAGTGAAGATGTTTTAGTTCAATGTACAATTATTATAAATGCTACTTACTATTTTCCTTACATACCACAAATACATACATATACATACATACGTGTATGTATTTATACTGATTACTCGTACTTATTAACAATTATGCACACTTACCGACTTTAGCGTATATATGTTTGGTATGTGAGCTATAAATTGTTCAAAAAAATATGCAATCACTTTTGATATGTATTTACATATGTATATGTATATCCATATGTAGTATGCATGTATGTGCAACTATATATAAAAATGACTGAAAGCTCGTTTATTTTTTCCAATTTCTTGTGCATACATATATAGCAAAGTGGCTTTAATGAGAATTACGATTAAACAAAAAAAAACTAATAAATATACCTACAAAATATTTAATTAAACATATTTACATATGTATGTATATACTTATATACATACTATACAGAAAAGCAAAAGAGTAAATATACAAAGTAATATTATAAAATGCAATAACAGTCAATGACATAATACGAAAACAATTTTAAAAAATATAAATACACGTATGTTTGTTGATGTGCCAAAATGCATGAGCAAAAATCTTGCAAAGCAGCAGCTAATCAAAAGCCAGATTAGCTGTATTCACATAATACAGGGTGCGACTAACAGGAGTATTTTATAATAAAAAAGTGGAAATATTCTGAATATATGAACTCTTCTCTTAATTTTGAAATCGTACAATTTACTGTTTTACAAAAAATGCTGGACGCTACTAAGCTGCTGGGCCTTCACCAAAACAATATGGTTTTAGGCCACTTAGATCGAGAACGTAAGATAAGAGCGAATACTCACTTTGGACGTTGCCTTAAGTAGTGTGCATTAAAAGGGTTTGATTGAAGCCTTAGTACAACGAGGAAGAACTCTCTCAAAGGGAAGAGTCTTCCTTTACCAGACAACAGCCGAGCACCGGAAATACCAGGTGATGGGCAAGGCATCATCTCGGGCGAGACGTCTGGATGCCAGCTATAATGGCATATTAGACCTGAAATGCATGATAGCACATAACTTGTGAGCTATGATGACGACCTAACCGCAATAATTACTGCGCGCGATCCCGAAGATACACGTAGGATGCTAGATTAGGTAATGATAAGAATACAAATTCAGGAATAGAAATTCACACAATCTCCAATACGCTGAAGGCAAGAGATATCAACTATATAGATGTGAGGCTGGACCCTAGATTCTGCTACTGGTCTCAAATTCAGCACGCTGTAGAAAAAGCCTCCAAAGTCACTTCCCAACTTAGTGGACTGATGGCTAACATCGGTCGGTCGACCCGCTCAAGAAAAAGGATTCTTATGATTTCGACAACTCTCAAGATTTTACTATACGGAGCCAAGCTAAGGGCGGACTCACTTAAAATTATTATTCTTGGTACGAATGGGTGCTGGCCAAAGTATACAGCTGCTTTGAGCGTCGTCATATGAAAGATTATCAGGAGAAGCCAAAGCTGTTATAAGTAGAATCGTTCCCATTGACTTTTTGGCAGTCGAAAGAAAATAAACTGAATACTAAACCAATGAGGAATGCATTGTCAACACAACCAGAGAGAACATAATCAAAGAAACCTTAAACCAGGCGGGACCTGGACGCAGGGGATGAGATGTAAGTCTCGAGAAGAAAATAATGGAACCCCAACCTGAATAATACGAAAACGATTCCAGGGTGAGCGAAGGTTCGGTAAAGAATATGTGATCTGCCATTGTCACATGCTATTGACGTAAATTGAAGTAAAGCTAAATTAAATAAAAACAAACTTAAATAAAATAATAAAAATAAATTCAAAATATTTAAGACAAAACAAAACAAAATAAAATTGAAAAAAAAATAAATAAATAAAATAAAATAAAGTTTAACAAGGATAAAATTAAAGATGAAAAAAAGAAAAAGGAAAAAAAAGAAAATGAAGTAAAATAAAATAGAGAAAAATTAAATAAAATCAAATTTAATATAACAAATTTAAATAAAAATTTAAACAAAAACATAAAGAATAAAAGCAAATAAAACGAATTAAATAAAACAAATTAAACTAAAATGGAATAGAACTGAGTTAAATAAAAGAAAATAAAATAAAACAAATTTAAAGAAAAAAATAAAATAAAATAAAGAAATATTAAATTAAATTAAATTAAATTAAATTTAAAATTAAAATTGAAATAAAAAATAAAATAAAAACAAAATAATAAAAGAAAATGAATTGAAATAAATTATAAAGCAAAATAAAATAAAATAAAATAAATGAAACAAAATAAACTAAAATGGAATAAAATAAAGTTAAATAAAAGAAATTAAAATAAAGTAAAATAAAATAAAATTTAGACTTTTACTTGTTATCCCAAAAACGAAGCCCCTCGACGCATGAGTCGTGTATCTGATAAGGCAGGACAGAAACAGAAGAAGTGTTCTTTCGTCAAGCTCCGGCTCGGTCGCGATACGAATATATTTATACGTAAATATGAACTAATTTTATTTTAATATTGTAAAAAAGATTTTTTTTACAAGTACTATAAAATTCCATTGATTAGCTTAATTTATTCAAAAATTCAATGTTGTTAGTTTCGAAACCGATTTTCCATCTTCACTCGTAATTTTCCATCATAAATTTCAATTTCACGCCTTACATTACTAAACTTTAAATTTTACTCTAATTTCTACAGCTTACTTGCATACTTTATCTTCGTCGACTGCTGAATACTACTTTTTTTTGTTTTCCTTTTTTATTTTTACCACATAACGAGCAAAATATTCAAGTAAGCGTGATTATTTGCAGTCATGTCATTAATTGAATGTTTCACCTTCTTTTCTTTTTGCATCCACAAACTAGAAGATACATACTTTCTAATTTCTTTTTGGCGCGTGTAAGTATAGCAACAACAGCTAAATGTAAAAGCATGTTGAAAGCATTTTGTATCGGTTGTATCGGTATGGTATTGATTATTGTAATGGTGATGGCTGAAAGCGAAAGCATTTCAAATGGGTAGGTAAATCTTTGCAAGTTGAGAGAAAAAGTCATTAAAAGGCAGTAATTGCGAAATATTGCCAATACTTAGAGCTGAAAGGTGAGGAGTAAAAATAGTAGCATAGCAAAATTAAATTAGTAAAAATGAGGAGTAAAATATAAAAAGTGCTTAGGTGTCGGACGTGAAGAAATGTACAATAGAAAACGAGTAAACATAGCATCAATTACGAATTCTTTGTATACTCTGGCGGGTATTGTCGCAAAGTCGAGATTTTTAGTATCTTTTGTGGAGCTATTTTTTATTTTATTTTTTATTTTGGAGCTTTCATAAAACATACCAAAACTATGATTATTTTTAATTATATACTCGTACATATGTGCATACACTTTTGTAGTGAACAAAATTTGAAATTTAAAAATGCTTCTGCTGAGCGTACATCATTTCGAGCTTTGAAAAATATGCCAAAAATGCAGGCGAGCATTTTTTAAAAATTATCAGACCAGTTGAGTATGAAAAAAATAAATAAATTTCGAGCAAATGTCAAAAGCGCATACATGCATACATATACCTATTACTGATGAAGTGGCACGTGCCAGTGCCAGCAGCATCCTTTGCTCACGTTCTTTCTCACTAGTATACAAATAAATTTTGTTATTTTACATGTTTTTATATTTGTAGATATGCATATATTTCGTCCATAGTATAACGCCATGCATGCCAATGGCAAATATAAAATTTTTTCTCATTACATAAACAGAATAAAAAATGATTTCTATGCAAAACATTTCTAAAAGCAAGTGTTGAAATAAGAGAAACAAACACAATAAAAACTTGCAAGATTTTCAAAAATTTCACTAACTGTAGCAGCAGATATTTAACTTTTTTATAGCAGCCTTCGAAAGTTTATTTCACTTTTAAATAGTTATAAGTATACAATATATGTACGAGTAATATATGAAAGTACTTGTGTAGGATGCATGTCTGGAATTTGAAATGGCGAGCGAAATAGTTTTTATTTACACAAACTGGAATTCATTCGGTATATAAATGCAACAAATATTTGTTAAAATTTTTAAAAAATGTTTTTAAATTTATATGGGTTTGTGTAGCTAAAATTTTTTGTTTTTTTTTAATTCAAAATTTGCTTTGAATTTTATGTAGAAACTTATGAAGTTTAGTAGGTTTAGTAATTTAGGAGACTCAGCGAATGGAAGGGCATACATACGTGTATGTATATACGGGTATATGCGTACATACATATATGTGTAATAGGGAACTTTTTCTCTGTGCCGTATAAAGTTTTACCTTAAATCCACAATATTGAAATATTAATTTTTAAATATTTATATTCATTAATTTATTTAAGATTATATTTTTTTCTATTTAATTTTATAGTGCAACTTTTTATTAATATTACCATTTCTATTGTTTTTAATATTTGTTAATTTATTATTATCTGATTATTAATATTATTAACCTTTTTCATTTTAAAACTTTTTTATTGAAATGGCTTTTATAATGATATATATACACATAAATACAACTTTCATAGCATTTAAAATGTAAACAAATATTTATAGCAGAAACTGCTCCATATCAAGGCTTTGATGGTTATCATTTATTATCAATCGTATACATATGTATTTATATGGTTACATGTATTTAAGTACTCGTATGTATGTGCAATCAGGTTTGCTTGTCTTGTGCTTCTCAAGGCCAGAATAAAACAGGTTGTTATATTGTAAATAAGCGAATGAGTGATTACTTTTTAGCGAAAATGTTGATGAAAATTGATAAGGAGAGAGAAAATAATAAAAAAAATTAAGAATTACCTTAAAAAAATATGATAAATAAAAACTGAAAAAAATTAAAATTAAAAATATAATATTGTACAAAAAATAAATAAATCAAATGCATTACCAAATATATAGAGTTTTCTATTCAACAGATTAAATAAAATTAAAATTAAAAAAATATAATCTAAAAAAATAAAATAAACTATATTAAAATAAAATAAAATAATAAAAAATAAAACGGACTTTAATAGAAATAAACTAAACCAGAATAAAAAATAATAAAAATAAAACTTAATTAAAAAAAAAATAATAAAAAAATAAAAATAAAAATAATATAGAATAACATAAAAATATTTTATTTCATAACATTTAATATTTTATATTGTAATCAAAACTAAAATAAAAAACTATATATAATATTAAAATATTAAAATTAAAATGTATTAATGAAATATTAAATAAAAATCAAATGCATTATAAAATATATAAAGTGAAAAAGTAGATTAAACAAAATTAAAAGTAATCAAATATAATCTGTAAAAATTAAAATAAACTGCATTAAACTAAAATAAACCAAAATAAAGTAATATGAAATAAAATTGACTTAGAAAAAAATAAAATAAAACTGAATAAATAAAATAAAAAAGAATAAAGATGAAACTTAAATTAGTTTAAAAATAAAATAAAAAATATAGAATAAAGTAAAATATTTTATTTCAAAATTTATAATATTATATTTTATAGTATAAAATAAAATAAAAAAATAAAATAAAATAAAATCATTTGGAGCTGTGAAACAAAATAAAATAAAATAGAAATAAATAAATTAAAATAAAAATTTATAAAATAAAATAAAGTATACAATATACAATAAATAAAGTGATTTAGAAGAAATTAGACAAACTTAAAATAAATAAAAAAAAAATTTTGGAAAAAATAAAATAAACTAGATTAAATTAATTAATAAAATAAAACAAAATTAAATAAAACAAAGTGAAATAAAACATTAAGCAAAATTTATTTAAATAGAAACAATTAAAATAAAATAAATACAATAAAAATAAGTATAAAAATAAAATTAAAATTAATTTAAATAAAATAAAAAAGGAGTTAAAAGAAAATAATTTATAAACGTGTTAAAAAAGTTCTTGCTTTGGCAAAACATACATATAATAAATTTCAGATAACATTAAATAATATTGAAAATTACGAAAAAAAATTTAATTGAATTAAAATAAATAAAATAAAATAAAATAAAATAAAATAAAAATTAACAAATTTAAAAAAAATTAAAACAAAATAAAATTAAAATAAACTAATAAAGTAAAATTTAATTTAATTCAAAAAAAATAAAATTGCGGGAAATAAAATTAAATAATAATAAAAATTTAAAAATTAAAAGTTTATTTAATTCAATTTTTAATATATAAAAAGTAAATTAAAGAAGCTAAAATATAAAAGAAGTGTTGAAATGAGATAAAAACTAAAATAAAAACATAAAATAATTAAATGTGAGAAAAATTGTTGCGAAAAATAAAGAACACAAAAATCAAGAAAATAGTAAGAATAACTTGGTATCAATTCAATTTTTTTTTTATATGTAATTCGCCATTAGCATAGTGTTGAAAGTTTTGTTTACGAAAGTGCAATTTATTTAAAATTTTCTCCTTTTAGAAAGTTTAGGTATACGAACGTTTGTATATAAAGTACATACAAGCTAGATTTATATGTATGTACATATTTTTCACTCATTCACGCATTGTTTAATTAAATTTGCTTCAGTTAGAGCTTTCTTATTTCCCTTTCAATTAAATTTCATATCAGGAAAGAAAAAAAAAACAAATGGTCTTCTATCACTACTCACCTTTAGTTTTTGCATTTTCGCTGGCGTTGGCGAAGGTTGATTGCCAGCAACATATGGTGACCAGCAGCCACACCAGCACCAGTTTGCTGGCAATTGCAGTTTGTTTGTTTGAGGATAAAAATTGATGTCGCGACATCTTTCAGCAGTTCTAAAATATTTTGTTTATAACACAGCTGTGCAAAAAAAAAAAAACTATAGTCAGACAAAGTGAGGGCTGTGAAGAAGCAGCCAACAGACACGTAATGCAATTAATTTCTTACAAAAATAAAGAACAATATTGCATGTGTGTATGTAGGACAATTTATAAGTATCCACAATAGACATATGCGTTTTGGATTAGCGTTGAGGGTTGTGTTGACGAGGCCTTAGGGATTTGGGGCGTTCGACTGGGTAGCAGCACAGCACACACACTTCACTAAAGTTGAGATCAAGTGGGAAGCAAAGCGAAGGAAGCATTGGGTATATACAGTCAGCAATGGTGTTGTAAAGAATGGCAACGCTTGTTGTTGTATGCAGTAGATGTGCTGTTCTTTGTCAATGCATGCAGATGCAGATGAGCCGACAACATTACATTTCCCTTCGATTGCCGCCACGCCTGCTTTTGTGTACTTGGAATTTGGATATTCAATGAATTTCTTTGTTTTATTTCTATTTCTCAGCGGCAGACGGAAATACGAGGTCAATGCGGAGACGCGTCAAGTGCAAAAAAAAATTAATATTTTTTTGTAATGGAACTTATTATTGTGTTTGCTGCTGCAGTTGAAGGTGTGCCTTGCAGTTGTATATGCACGCACGTATGCATGTATGTCTACGTCACACTCTCACGGGGTGGTGTGCTATTGGGTTTGTTTATGTTCGGTGAACTTTTTTTTTTGTTTTGTTTATTTGCTTACTGTTGACATTTGCTGCTTTCGCAAACATTAACAAATATAATTGTATTGTATGTGAATTTTTGTTTGCTAATAGTTTTGGTATAACTTTTTTTTTATCTTTTATAAATCTATATTTTCAAAATATCCAAACCACACACTTAATTGAACGCAAATTATTAACAAAATAGCTAAACAATAGAAATACTTGTGTATTTACACACACTTATAGCGAATATATGCAATTCTAAATATTTACGGTTTTGTTTATTTTTTTCATACGCTTTGTATTTTTTATCTCTACCACACACACACACAACACTTTTATTACTCTTTAACAGACTCCCTTTCCGCTTTATATCACTTTACCAGTTAACGCACATTTCGCTTTTCGAATCTTGTTTCGCACAGCTTTTAAGATTATGTATTCTGCTCTTCTTTCATTAGCTTGCTCTTTCACACACGTCACATATCTATTTGGCTTTTAAGCTTCTTTTCTTTTTCCACTTATGCTTTTCACTTTGCATTCATTTATCTCACGCATAGAAATTTAACCTTTTTTTGTTGACTTCAAGCATATTTTGCCTTTTGACAAAACCAAAGATTTTCGCTAAAACTTGCACTCTTCTATTTCCGTTTATCAATACGTTTCGCGTCGATTTCGTATTTCAATTACACACACTTTACAATTCTCAAATTCGATTTTTCTACACACTATGAAAACCAATTAATTAACAGATAGCTCAGACTTGGTATTCAAGAAAACAAGAAAAACAAACACGCATCGACCACAAAACACACTTGCGACACAATCTAGCGCACCCGTCATTAAAGTACGATATTCTCCGGTGTCTAATTGTGAACTAAAATTCTATAGAGAAGCAAACAAGGCGTTAATTGACAACGGTGGAGTTGGCTACACGTTGTAGCAACCCTGTGTGTGATCAGCTGATGGGCTAAGGAAACGTCAGTTGTGAAATGTCACTTAGCTGTCATATAAAATACTATACAAAGAACTGCCCGTTAAGCGTCGCGCAGAGCAGTTAGTTAGTGGCAAATTCAACGCATTGCATTGTCTGCTTTTAGGCGTAAAAGACATCTGATACGTTAAGCTTGTGTGCAGCGTCATCTATATGTGGCAATTGCATTGTATTTTAGTTTTATTTAGAGAACGTTAAAGACTAATGACCGGAAACCAAGCGAATTTCTTGTGCGCTCTTAAAGAACTTTTTGTTGCTATTCCAAAGTCAGCTTTTATTACTTAACTCTAGAGAAGGCGCGCTCCATAGAGTGACATGGATTGTCGCGCGTGAGCATTTTGCTCACGTACAGACAATATTCAGTTATTTTTACATACGAGTATATAGCGTACATGTTTAATTTTGAACTAAATACCCTTTATTGAATCTTCAACTTTAAAAAAGTTTATTTATTATTTAACTTTAAGTTACAAGTGGTAATAACATAAGACAATTTTTACGACTAAAAAACTGTGTGAGCGAAATGCTCATAACGCGCCTTCTCTAGGGTTAAATCCGGTTATAAAATTAAAAAAAAATTATCGATTTTTCTTATATTGAAAAAATTGGAAGACAATTCATTCATTTAACAGTTCTATGTTTATTATGAGTACAATTCGAAGCGATTTCAAACATTTTATTTAAGGATAATAAAATTAAAAATGTTAAAGAACGATAAATAATAGATGTCGTCAAGTGGTAGCTGCTCCAGAGTAATATCCAACAATTATTTATAATTGGATTTTTTGTTTTTTTTTTTATCGCGGCAAATGCTTACAGTTCATAACAGCTTTTCGTCCTTGCAAATCCATATGCTTGAATGTCATCCTAGCATACTTTACTTTTGGCGCTCATCTAAGTCAAAATATTAATTTTTTTTATTATATTAGTAACCTAACTTCTTCGCTGTTCAAAGTCTTTCACAATAAAATCAGTATGAACGTCTGGAGTAAATCGAACTTGCTTCTAGGTCTCTGGTCTATTTCCAGGAAACAAGAGTATTCTATTTAGGCATATCATCCAAAGATTGAAATAAATCGAATTATGAATATGTATATTTTTTCAAATAGATTTCGAATATATATGTCCTTCTCTGATCCTCATCCTGAAGAGGAGATTGAACTTTCTGTTGATCTAAGCAAAAAGTTACCTATATACCGAATTTTAAGTAAGTCATCCATAAACACTGTTACGTAGCGTCGTATTGTTGAAAGTAAACGTTGTCCAGATCAATACCATTCCATTCACCGGAACTGTTGCTCCAGCCTCATTTCCATAAAACGAAGATCCAATGACCACACCGCATTATAAACCACACCAAACAGTTAACCGTTGAAGATGAAGAGGATTTTCGGATGCGACAGTTTTGCTTATTGACGTAGCTACCGAGGTGGAAATGGGTCTCATGAGTCAAAATGATTTTTCGATGAAATCTTATTTTTTGCGTAGTTTTTACTTCACGAAAAACTGGTTAATTGTTGACCGTAGAGATCAGAATAGATTATTTCATTAGCTTGTGGCAACTCAGAATGGATACATTTTTTTCCAACCCTACCATGCAGCACCTCTTTGATTTCCGTCAATTCAAGCTCTTAAGAGGTTTGCGGAGAGCCATCGGCCTTTAACCGTTTCGTATTTAAACCTGATTACTCAGCCTATGAAGAGTAGCTTCAGAAATGGTTCAACTTTGTCGTGTTTTAATGGATGGTTATTCGGTTCATCAAATTGTTTGCATTCATCCATGTGGCAGAACCCAATAATCGAGATTTCTTGAATGGCCAACTTTTTTAAATGATTCTAACCTGCCTTCTGAGAAATGTCTGATGCCTCTGCTATCTTCTTATAGATTGATTGACGCTCATGCTCCACCAGTTTCAGAATTGCATCAGCTTTTTGAGTGACTGGCCAACTACAGTAGAAGAAGCGACATCTTTGACATCAAAACTTGCAGAACGGAAACGCGCAAACCACACTTGGGTCTGGCGTTCACTTATAGCTTTATAACCGTAGACCACACATCTTTTCATAGTAAAAAAGCATCATTTAATGTATTTCATCTGAAATTGCATTTATTTTCAATTAAAAATAACTTTTTGCACGCATGACGATTTTCAGAACTGTCTTCGCGAAAAATTTGGTTTGAGATGACAGCTTTCAAACACGTCTTAGTTTGACATCGGTTTAGTGTTGCCCGAGACTTTTTTTTATTATTTAATTTTTTAATTTTCAATCCACAAAAATTCAAAGAGCATTTAACGTTCTTGTACACTCACCGCAAAATACAGAGATGGCCAACAAACGCAACGATATCATTTCATTTCGCTAACAACGAAAATTAACTAAACGAAATGAAAGTTAGCAAAAGAAATTACTTCAATAGCGTTGTAACCGCACAAACATATCGTTAATATAAATTTTAAAATGGCTGCTTAGATGATTTAACACCACACTTCAATTTTAACGTTTAACATTATCTGTTAACGATGCAACATATTCTGTTAACGATTCAACATTATCTGTTAACGACTTACAATTACCGGAAGCACCTCCTTACGCGTAAAAACCAAAGGAAATTTATGTTGATAACTGCTTTAACGTTAATATTTCCAGATTTTCAACCGAAAATATAGAAATTTTTCGATAAACGTAAATATTATGGATGAATATTATATACATAAGTATACCATATTATGCTGCTGTGATAGTGAGCAATCTGCGCAGCTAGAAAAAATTTTCTCAGTACATCCATTACTTAAATAATTAATCATTATTATCGAGTTAGCTGACATATGCTTCAAAAGAAAAAGCAAAATCATTGTATTGTTTAATCGGAAGATTCTAATCTTACTGGACGAATCCAACCTCCCCCCCCCCCCCATGTTGTGCTCATATCAAATTTTAACTATTTTAGCAAAATACTCCAATCAACTTTGAAGCCTGTACCTATACAATATTTTAAATTCTTTGAATACTCTAATACATACGTACACGTACATATATACGTAGGTACTGATTAAAATTATATGCGACTTTCATACCAGTTCATACCATCAAGCGTGCTGGGGGTTTTGATAAAACAAAATGAGCGATGGTACTGTTGCGAGAAGCAAAAACAACTTTATAGGCTAGATAAATAAATAGATATAATTAAAAAATTCGAAGAGGGATCAAGTGAGAACTGATCTTCCTCATCCGCTGCCTCCACCGGCGGGCATTGCTAGAATACTTTCAAAATTGGAGCGCTTTCTACCATTTGGCTGATATGATCTAGCCAACTGTAGCATTATTCGTTGAAGTCAATGTCGCCGTAAATTTCGTTTAGTCTATCGTTGCACCCTCTGTTGCCATAGCCAAGTTTAAAATAGCACTTGTTTGAAGTAGTGATCCTCGGTTAGATTTTAATACCGACACTGTTGTCGGTCGGTTAATCTTTAACTTCAAAGTGATGATTGTCTACATTGACGAGGGAGCCAAGGCGGGAATGTGCTTACTATTTATTTGATGACAGGAAATAAATATGCCATCTTGTCTTCGTTTACTATCCAACCCATTCATTTTGTTCCTTTATTCAGCCTAGAGAAATTGAGACTAACAAAAGTAACTATTGATAATATAAGCCGGTAATCGCACACTCTTGTAAAAGATTAAATAATGTCTAAAAGAGCTCTAGAACTCTTATTATTTTCTCCAGCATTAGGCGGAAGAAGTCACACTATAAAGAGTTCTGTTTGAAACCTGGTTTTGGGATGCCACATTTACCATTTGCTCATTTTTATTGAAGACAACTTTAAAATTGGTGGCGTCGATTCTTTTTTCACGAATATGTTCCTATATATCTGGTCAATGGTAGACTTAGCAGGCTAAAAGCCATATTGATTAGATTTAATCAGTTCGTTTATGATTGGACTTAATCTTTCACACAGTGCCCTAGATAGTCCTTATATGCTATATTGAGGAAGCTTAGCCCACGGTAATTGGCGTTGGGCATATTTCCATACGTTGCTGGGTCTTGTCGCTTTATTGTTCTTTAAGCTGGCAATCGCTATTCGAACCTCGTCATAGTCGGGTATTGAAACGTCTTTTCCATCATCATCATCGATTGCTAATTTCGGTCTCACCATCTCCGGGTGTAGTATTGTCATTCAGTTAGCTGGAGAAGTACTCTCTGCATACAATAAATATGCTCAGAATAACGGTCACCAGATTACACACTGAAGCAATTGCTTCTGTAACGGCGGTACGTAGGACGTTTGATATGCCGTTCCACAGTTCCCTTACGTGTATATCTTTGCTACGGCAAGTAAGTAATATGAGTCGATGTTAGGTCCTTGGAACGTACAAAAATCTAGACCACTAGGCTATGTCTTCCGTCTATCACAATATGAACGATTGGATTGCGTGATTTTCGAGCCGACAGCCACAATTTTCATATCGTGGGAGGCAGGGCTCATAGCTGCATTCCAGACGCTCATAGAAAGCGGCACCTTTCAAATTAAGGAACTGGACATCCCAGATGTATGCTCTTAAATCGTAAACCTTAAAACGTTTGCAGTGGTCGTCGTCAAAGGCCGCCTCTCGTCTGAGAGTTATAATGTATTTCATTGGAGTAAATTTTTTACGAACTGAATCCCAAGCCCTACATTTAACCACAGGAGGTTCACCTACTCACCTTAGCTCGCCTCCGAGCGGAAGTTTCTTGCCTACCCAGAGGATATTTGATTTAACCGCCAGGCCAGGTGAATGATAGTCGAAAACTTTCCATACCAAAATTCAAGATTAAGATTAAATAAAGAAATCAAAACCTTTTGTCATTTAAAATATACATAATATCGTTCTTTTTATTTAAATTCTTTATAAATATATAATATTTTATTTATTTAGCATAACATTCATTTTTAATCTATTCATTAATTTTAGCTATAACTGCTTACGGACTATAAATACTTTTAAGATTACATTTAGATTTGACATCTGCAACAAAATAACTTTTTGAAGCGAGTTTATCTAGTAACGCAAACCACCGCACCGATCGGTGCCTCAAATGAGGCTATCACCATTACAATAAGGAACAAAGTGCATACATTCATAATTATGCCCACATACATTCACACAGGAAAAAAAATTTAATATCTTACAGCATGCGGATGTGAATGCCTCCGCCCCCCAAAATTGCCAACTCATCTTTCTTAATTAATGCATTTAATTTGATCTTTTGCCATTCAATCTATCCTGAATTTGTTGCAGGCTCAAACCCTTGGTCTCCATCACAACGAAGAGGGTGAAGAAGAACGCCACCACGCAGAAGATGCCAAACAACCAGAAAGCATAGTATGAGCCCAAAGCGTCCAGCGCTGGGTACCAACGTGTCACCACGAAACCGAGTATCCAGCAAGTGGAAGCAACGATCGACGAGGCAATGGACTTAACATTCGCCGGGAACATTTCACCCAACACCGCCCATGGTAGTGGACCAAAACCAGTGCAGTAGACAATGTTGAATACGACCAAAGCAGGCACGGGTAACCATGTAATATTGCTGGCATCACCAATCACTTGCTGCACATAGAAGAATGCGCCCAATGCGGCCAAACCGACAGCCATACCGAAAGCGGAAATCAATAAAATCACTTTACGACCCAAACGATCAGCAATGATTGGTGTCAAACCGGACGAGCCGACTTGTACACAGCCGATAATAATAGCGGCAATAGCTGAATCCAAACCGGTATCGGCGCTCTCGAAGATCGATTGACTGTTGAAGAGTACGACGTTAATACCGGACAATTGTTGGAACATGATGAGACCGGCCGAGATGATGAGCGCCTTACGATTGCCAGGATTCCTGATAAGATCGATAACTGTGCCTTTGTTAGCCATAGCCTCTTCTACTTCACCCTGTATGGTGGTCATTTCATCTTGTACGACATCAGCGCTCTGACCGCGCAAGAACTGCAATGAGTTTAGGGCATCGGACTTGTGGCCTTTACCAGCATAATAGTAGGGGCTTTCAGGCATAAAGAAGAAGATAACACTGAAAACGATGGGCACAACTAGACAGCACCACTGGAGAGCGAAATACGACACATATGGACCGATAGCGTACACATAGAGAAGGCCAGCTGCAAAGAGTAAGAGAAACAAGATGTTTAGTATTAGAACATATGGAATATGAATATCATTTAATGACGAACTTGACTACTTACAGACAATGAACAACTGCATCAGCGAGCCCGTAGCACCACGTACCGCATCTGTCGCAATCTCACCAACATACATAGGCTGCACTGTCATAACAAAACCAACGCCGAAACCCTGAATCAAACGGCCAACATACAGAATCCAAACTTCACTGGCGACCAGCATCAAAATATAAGCGAGCACGAAGAATAATGAACTGGAAAGCAAAACCCATTTGCGCCCGATACGATCGGCCAGTGAGCCAGCTACGAAGGGCGCTACCAAGGCGCCTAAAGCGACAAGTGATGAAATCCAGGCATCTTCTTCAGTGGTGATGGGGCGATCAAGTGGCGAGTCAACTGGATTGGCAGCCTTTAATTTCGGTGCAACCGGTGATGTCCAACCAAGGCAGGTGCCGACCGCAAAGGCTGAGATATTTGCTGCGAATTTGAAAAAAAAGAAAAATTCAACTTATTAATTCTGTAAAACACATACATATATAAAAACTTGAGTTCAAGTGTGCAATACAATATTGTGATGTCAGCAATGACAGGGTTGCACTTGAGTGGCTTTATCGGCGAGCCACTTTAGTGAAGGACGCGTCATTGTTGGAGGAATAATACTTTTGAGTGGTTTTATTTTTTAGAAAAAATATATAATATATGTATATTTTGTTGGTGAGCACATTGAAAAGCAATAAAAAAAGATTTAGAATTCTTTTTAAAAGTTTTTAAAAAATTTGAAACAAAATTTTAAAAATAATTAATAAGCTCATTACAATGCATATAAAATTATTTTTTTTAAGAATTACTTTGAATTTTTAAAATTTTATTTTCAAATATAAAAATGCAATTTTTGTTTTAAAAGAATTAACAAACAAACATTTTTAAGTATTTAAGTAAATTAAACGAATTAAAAGAAGTTTTTTAAAAATGGTTGAGACAAATTTTTGAAAGTTTTTATTGTATAACTTTATTAATTTAATTATTTTGAGTTGTACATATATTATGTATACCTATATGCATATAGTTATATACTGAGGCTTAGTTTCTCACTCAAGGCATTTCTCTGTTTTTATTATTATAGAATATACTTTTTTCGCACTTCATTTTTTTGTTTTTTTTATTTTATTTTATTTTTTTTAATTTCTATAATGAAATTTCCAAAATCAAACTCACCAGCAACAGCGGCGATGAAAATTCGTATTGTCTTCACTGGTTCCATTGTGGTATTGCGTGTAAATCCGTCGCTTATCTGAAAAGGACTCACTTCACTGTATTTCACTTGTGTGTGTTGTTGTTGTTCTTGTGAATTCATTAGAAGTAGTAGCAAGAGTGGTGTTTATTTGTGGGTGTTATGTATGAAGGCACAACGACGATTTTACTAGCGATGCGCTAATATACTTTAGCTGAAATGAAAGAAAGACACATTGACATGATGAATTGCGTACTACAAACATAAATATACAACTATACAAAATATGTTTTATATATGTAGCTAACTAAAATTATTAAGTACAATGAGTAATACACATACATACATATGTACATACGTGCATATAAGCAAATTAAACGACTTTTTATAAAAAAGGGTAATTTGATATAAGCAATTAGCGTTTAGCTCAATGTCAACGCGGCTTTGGTAATAATTTGTTTTAAATGAATTTAATTCAATATATATGTGTTTTGAAAATAATTATTTTAAAAACGGTAGCAATATTTAATCAAATACGTGCTCATCGTTTAAAAAATACTCAAAAAAGATGATTTTAGGCCAATCGTACAAATTATTTTGATTGAATTAAAATAATTATAAAATTTTTCGACACTCTGTTCCACTAGTTTTTTAATTGACTAGACACGATAATAACCATGAAGAAATGAAGTCATGAAGGAATTTGTGCAAACAGTTTTTCTTCTTGCTCAGGCACGCTGGGAACTGAGTGTGGAAATGCTACTGAGTGCAGCAATTGAGAGCACAATGATTTGTTGAGTCGAAGACTAGACTGTTTTCTAGTCATTGGAAATATTTGCAACTGTCTGTAACTAACCTAGTACAATAAGATAAGGAAATGTTTTTACTCAAGGCTGCATCGCAACGATAAATTTCACGTTAATCACAAAATTTCAATTGATTCGGAAACTATTGGAAATGTTATCGGTAAAGCAGTTATCAAAGTAAATTTGAAACGAGATGCTGTCGGTAATGTTAAATCGTTAAGAGATAAGCCGTTAACAGATAATGTTAAGCCATTAAGAGGTAATGTTAAATCGTTAACAGATTATGTTAAATCGTTAACAGATTATGTTAAATCAGTAACAGATTATGTTAAGCCATTAAGAGGTAATGTTAAATTGTTAAGAGATAATATTAAATCGTTAACAGATAATCTTAAGCCGTTAACAAATAATGTTAAACGTTAAAATTGATTCATTACGTTTCGAAATCATTTTGGTAAGTCTATTTTTCATATTAACAAAACGAAATGCTGTCGTTAATGTTAAGCTGTTAACAGATTACATTAAGCCGTTAACAGATATAATGATAAACCTTGAAATTGAAGTGTGCTGTTAAATCCCGCAAGCAGCCAGTTTAATTTTTCGATATTTAGTCAAACCCTAAAAATTATATTTTATTACCATAATTACCAATTCGAAGTGTGCTCAGAAAATTCTAATAAATTAAAAACAAATGTTATTTATGCCAATAAATTGTAATTATTTTAATCTTTAATTTAGACGAGACGCCAAAAGAAAAAATAATAATATACGATTTGTTTATCTGTAGCGTCGGAAGATTTTAAGATTATGGCATATGTACGTGTATACTCGTAGCACTCGCAACTAATGAAATTTCGATCTTGTTAATTTCCATGAATTTTTTATACACTAATTTCTTACGCATGACTTCTTTTGTTGACTCATTGATAAAGTCTGCTGACCGTATCAGTTAGTGAAGATAATACTGGACAGCGGCAGAGAGTGTGGGAAAATCCTAAAAATTTATGAGCGGTAAGTGGAAGAGTCTGATCTGTGATTACGCAGTTTTCTAATTTGTTTAATGAAATTTTTAAAAGTTTGAAGTTTGCGTAAAACGTGACGTTTTATAGCTAGATAAACTCAAATTTTTGACTGGCTGCAAGATAGCACATTTTGTATTTTTTATTATTAATTGTTTTTATTTTTTTATTTTTATTATTTTACAATTTGCACACCAACGTTTATGGCCTAAATGCCGGTAGCCCGCCACTTGCGTGATTGTTAAAAAAATGTTTCAATATACAGAAGCCAAAAATTATTAGCAATTTCCGTATAAGTCATTTAAGCCCTACCGTCTGCCTACCTCACAATGATAAACCCACAACTAGATAATTGTCATTTTTAGTAATAAAAATTTGCTACTCTTTTTATGACATTTTTGTTTTATCTCTTTTTTTCGCATATCGAGCAGACAATGCAAATATCATAAAAGTTGTTAGCGCTTCCACTTTTTCAAGTAGCTCTCTTGATATTTTTGGATTCGAATTTCTATTCTAATCCAATATCACTTTAGGAATTACTATTAAATGCTCAGCAACTAACTAAATATGTATGTTTGTCTAATGTCGCGGTGCTAAGTACGAGTACTTTGGGTATTTAATCAGGAAGCTTGTGTTGAATTAACAAATTTTAAGTATTATTTACGAATGACTTAATGCTCGCTTAGTGAATGGTAAAGAGTGTTTGGCTGAAGATAGTAGCACGGGATTTTTTTTTTTTTTTTTGTGTTTTTTTTTTATTATTGCAGTTCGCATAGTGTCAATAACACTTTGATTGTATATACATACGTCAATCTCTAACACGTTTTGCGGTTTGTCTGCCGTGATTATTAGACAAAAAATAAGAAAAAGAAAAAAAAAAAGAAAAAAATGAAAGAAAAGAAAAAAGAAAAAAAAATAGAAAAATAGAAAAAATAAGATTGGCATACATATACGCATATAGCAATATGTACAGTAATATGTCTGTACGAGTATACATGTATGTAGGTATGTAGGTATATGGGTAAGGCCTGTCCAGCCAGTCAGCCAAAATAATCGCCAAATTCATAGACGCTTAATATTGATATGGAAGAGTTCTCAAGGCGAGAACTTTCAAGTGCATACATGCATACATATTTACGTACAAATCGCATATAAGCAAGCCATACAATCATTATAACAAATAATCAATTGAAATTCTAGCCAAGTATAAAGACATGTGTAAGCAAGTATGTATGTGTGTGTAAGCATGTACGTCCATTTGTTTATATCAGCACGTAGTATCAGTATTGTTTTTGCATAACATAATCGAAGGTAATTTCCGTGCTAACTGTCCCAAATCATTTGTTTACTACTAGTAGTTTTAAGTACATCAATTTTGATTGCCTTTAACACATTCAAGGTACCAAAGTATTCATATCAATGATTGACGTGTATGATTGTTGTAATGATTTAACAATTTGATTAGTCAATATTTACTATTTACTACTATTACTCTCTTAATAAACAATAGCACACATCACCTACAAACATTTCTACTATACATACATATATATGTATATACGAAAGCGCAAAAACAGTAAAAAAAAAACGAAACCAATGAATGAATGGAAATTTTTTAAGCACCGAAGCACTGAAAGCAGGGTCAAAACATACGTATACAGGAAAATGTCAACAAACCCGGCGTTATATCAACACGCGCGTATAATTGTCGGTCAGTGTGCGTTTGGGTGTGTTTATACATACGTGTACCTATGTGTAGGTGTGTGTGTAGCGGTGATTATGGTAAATATAGTAAATATCAACATAGGTTCTTTTGCCCAGAGAGATGCATAAATTTATATATGTATGTATGTATTGCAAAATTTGTTTATTTTGTTTACGATCTCAAAATCATATGTTTTTCTATATGTATGTACTCGTATGTATCGTAAATAACCCATAGCCAATGCTTTAGTAAAAAGTAAAAAATTTATTTACAAAAAAAAAAAAAAATAATAATAATAATAAATAAAAAATAAAAATACGAGGCGTATTTTGAAGAATCTTTCTACAAGCGAAAATCTTTTCTTTTTGTTATTTTTTCCCACGAAATTCCTCAATTGGCCTGTATGTACGTGTATATGTATTTATATGTTTATTATATAAAATTTATATGATTATAAAGATTTATAGGATTTTTTGAATATATGACGGACATCTTACATACATACATACATATGTACATTCAAGTGTTTAATTGTAATATTTTGCTAAATTCAATAAGAGATATTTTGTTATAAAAATGCATACAAATTTTTCTAAAACTGATAGAAACACAAATCCCTAAAATTATTAAACATTTTTTTTTAATAAAATACTTAAAGAAAAAATATCCTTTAAGCTTAATACAAATTCTTCGCGCATTTTTAATTTATTTTACATTTTCCTGAATTTTTTAACGTTAAAAAAAATTATTTATTTAAATAAGTTGTTTAAATGAAATGTGTCACAACAAAAATTTTTATGTACAGTGAGGGAATTTAAGATAACTTATTATAGAAAAGCAAATTTTTTAGTAAAAAAAAATATGAGGCACATTTTTCGGTTAACTATACTCATTTAAGTAATTCAATTTTTTTCATAAAATTATTTAAAATATTTATTATTAAATAACTCCTTTTCTCATTGCCAGAAGTTACTTTTTAATAAAATAAATATTAAACTCACTTTTCGGTTAATTCAATTAAACTAAATTAATTTTTTTTTCACGAAACTATTAAATATATTTTTTTTTATATATTTTTTTTTTCATTGCTTGAATTTTATTTTTATTTACGTGTATTTATGTTTTTAATGCAAAAGCTTCAATTTTTAATTTAATTTTGTATATCTCGTTAATTTTATAAATTTCATTATCTACTGATTTCTTAAGGAATTCAAACAATTTTATTTTGAAATATAATATTTAAATATATGTATAAAATTTATATTTATTAAACCACGTAGGTAAAATAAAAAAAAAATTATAAATTTTTATTTTATTTAAAATTATTTTTCTGCAATCTTTAAATTTGATGTTAAATCATTCTTGAAACTTGTATTTTCTTGACAGCTTTAAAGGGAATATTTTATCATTAAAAATAAATTATATTTCATAAAATTTCATTGAAATTTCAAAACTTTCTTAATATTTAATTTAATTTTTTCACTTAACGAAATATTTTTTTGATGCAAACGCTTTGCAAAAAAAATATAATTTTTAACTTATGAATTTTCGTTGAAATAATTATAAAAATTATACCAAACAACTTTCGTTATATACGAAAAGAATTTCATAAAATCATTAATTAAAATTTTCTTTCATTTCTTGAATTGTTTGTATTTATTTTTTTATGAACGCATAAAAAAATGCTTTCTTTATTTTGACATCAACGCGTCTACAACAAACTTTATTAAAATATTTATAGATCACTCAAAAAAATTCTTGTAGTTTACTTTTTATTATTGTAGCTGCTAATTTGTTGGACAAATATTTTTCTCTTCACACTTTATGCTGAAAATCAAAACATTTCTCGACTTCCCGCCTTTTGACGTTAAGTTATTAATAAAAATTGTAGACTAGACAAAGAGAAAAAATGAAAACAAGTAGGCGTTTTAAATTCACACGGTTTGTTGATATACACATGTATGTATGTATGTACATATTTATTTATATTTACTCTTATGCATAAATGCGCATCGGTGCAATGAACACTTAAGCATTTAAGTTAAGCAACTAATTAAAACGATAAAAAACTTGGAGAATTCACACAAAATTAAGATGAGCAAAATATTTAAAGATAAATGGCAATTGCGAAAAAATCTCAGAATTACACAAGAAAACTGAAAAAAACATCTCGGCGCTTTTTCTACGATTTTAATGAGCAAAAAAAATTATAATTGCTGCTATTTGTTATTATTAATAGAATGCGACACATAAAACAAAGGATATCTACACAAAAAAGGTAATAAACAAATAAAAAATTCTCACTTTTTACTTAACCGCACTGCTTCACTGATATCCTGCTTATACGTTTTATTTTTTCAAAATACCGTAAAATCGTTTATTTAAAATTTTGAACAAAAAAGTCCTTTTTTCATTCTAAATGGCAAAACTTGCAATGCAACAAATGCACTTTCGTCGTATGCTCCACTTTTACCGTTATTAGATTACTTTCGTATTATTTTTCTTAGAGAATCGAAAACACCCTCTTTTGGCTGCTATTCGTAACGCAATGATAGATTTCTGCTAATTTGGCCGCAATTTAAATACTTTTTCGACACTCATCTTAATGCTATCAGTGAAGTGTGCCGTACACATTCACACACACACACACACACACACACACATAAATGTATTCATACCGCTTTCGATTGTTAGACGCATCCATTACATTGCGTCGCTGCAGATTAAAAGTCCCCAACAGCAACAACAACAGAAGCATTTTTAAACGATCGTACGACACGATCTCGTTATAATCAATACCAAAAAATGTATATGCACATATGTATGTATGTCTACATATATATGTATTGTATAACGGCAATAATAAGTGTACTACAATACACATTTGTGCTTTTTCACTTATCACTCGTCTCATACGGCGCCGGCAGTGACGCTGACAGCGCTGCAATGGGCATACTAGTACATAACATACATAGATTCACAATTGGCATCCAATCAGCGATCGTTTCACAATGTTCGTCAAGTTCAATTGGACCGAAGCAGCTGGTAATAGATAAGCAAGTGTTTTCGGTGATAAGACTTGCGTGGTGAACTTGTTTGATAATGATTACGGTTATGTGGCTTAATAGGCACACAAGGCGAGCGGTGTACTCATAAGTGTGTAGTGGTGGGCGGTCGGAGTAAGTACACACACATAGAGTGCTATCCATTGGAACTATAATATGTAGGTGTTAGAATTTATGCAAAAAGTACTTTTGTACCAAATTTGATCGAAGGCGAAATTGGAGTATTTATTCGATGCCCAGTTTCGGAAATTTTATGTCGTCTGTCTAGCACTTCAATTTTTTACAAAGTTACCTTTCCGAAAGCTTTTATTAAATTGAGGCAGGCCTTAAATATGTTAAAAAATAACAGAGACAACATTTTTTCCTGTATTCAATTATAGCTTTTCAATTAAGACAAATCTATTTTTTCAATAAACTTTAGAAGTATTACGTGTCCCGCAATGAGGCCTAGGAAATGCTCTTGCTCTTGTTCCATTAATTTGTAACAGTAAAACAAGCCTTAGGGAAGCAGATTACTTCTAAAATTAAGTGATAAGCAGTATTGCGAAAAATATTTTATGTGCCAAGCCTTTGATTTTTTAAAACCAACATCGACTTAGAGTTAAAAAATGTTATCAGCCAAAATTCATTGCATGGCAGAACGATTTACGCTTGCATAGATGAAAACAGCAGGAAAGCAGTAAATTAAACAAAAGAAATTAAAATAAAATAAATTAAAGGAAATAAAATATTATAACATAAAACAAATTTAAACAAAATAAAATTACATTAAATTAAACTAAATTCAATAAAATAAAAAAATAAAATAAAATGAAATAAATAAAATAATATAAAATAAAATAAAATATAATAAAATATAATAAAATAAAATAAAATAAAATAAAATAAAATAAAATAAAATTAAATAAAATAAAATAAAATAAAATAAAATAAAATAAATTAAAATAAAATAAAATAAAATAAAATAAAATAAAATAAAATAAAATAAAATAAAATAAGTTAATAAAAATAAAATCGAATGAAAGCAAACAAAATAAAACAAAATAAATTAATAAAAATAAATTCGAATGAAACCAAACAAAATACACGTAAAACAAAATAAATTAATAAAAAATAAATAAAAATAAAGTGCAATAAAATGAAATCAAAAGGATAGTACGTTGGGGACAAATTAATCTTGAAATCTTCAGCTAACACCAAATTTTGGACATGTGCACCTTATCGTACTGCAAGGCACTTAATGCACATCCTCCATTCTTCGCAAAGTCATATTGATGATAATTGTCAGTGACTTGTGGTCCTCCACTCCTCAACAAGGGCACTTGCCTGCACACAATATTTCGAGTGCGCTGTCGCGTTGAGTAGTGGGTGATAGCTAGTGAGATGATAGGAAATTGATATGCTATAAACGCATTGTATCTTTTTATTTCGCACAGAAAAAATTATATTTTTTATTTTATAAAATTTCCAATAAAACCGGATATTCATCATAATTTTATTGGAAATCGATTAGGCTTTGAGGGTATGGAATTTTTGTAAACAAAATTGTTTGATTGAATACGAGTTGAAGTATTATCAAAATTATTTGCGTAACACTCATTATATGCGACGCTAACAGTACTAGTTGTTTACTGTGGGCAACAATGATTGTGGGGATGTAAGTATACATACGTGTATATGTAGAGGAGACAAGTATTACGAGAAAAATATTATTTTTTCTTTACTAAAATGTAAATAAATTTTTTCCATATTTTTCTCATAAAGATAAGTCTCTATACATAATTATGTATGTATATACACGTATGTAAGTTAGCAAAAGTATATTAGCTAGAACACGTTTACTTTATTTTACTTTTTACATTGTTTTATGGAAGTAGAGAAATATAAATCACTGTTATATTAATTACCTGGCTCTCACTCTCGCTCCCTCTCTCTCTCTCTATCTCATTTATACTTATTTATACCAATTAAATGCATATTATTACATCACTTTTTGGTTGCCAATTACTGTATTTTCATTGCATTTAATGTAATTTTTTATTTATTTAATTCAGGTACTTTTTTCTACGCTTTACAAACTTAAATCAATATTATTGCACTCTCGATATGTGTTAATAGTACTTGTAGCGGTGGAAATTTATTCAAGTCCATTTTTTTTATTTATTTTAATATTATGTAGTTGATAGAAATTCTTTCGTATTAAATCACTAAGAAGGTACAAACATATACACACACATAGTATATAATATTTACGCATACGCATATCTTTCCATTGATGTAAATTATCAAAGTGTTGGCGCCAATTCAAGTGGTCAAGAATAGTCACTTTGCCGGAATGTTAAATTAAAAAAAATTAATAGAAATAAATAAATTATTAAAAAATAAAGACATTATTCCCGCAACTGACTCATCGAATGGACATAATTAAAAAAAGAAAAAAAGAGAACATTTTAGTTTTTTTTTTAATTTTTATTTTTTATTTTTTTGTTTTTAAGAACACATTAAATGCTATTTGCTTGCTGCCCACACATTATCAAAAGGTATTTATTTGGACGAGTTTCGACACTGTTTGCAGTGAGGTAGACAGAATGATTTTGCAAAAATCACAAAAATTTTCCACACGTTAAAATTCCAATAGCATTTGTGACCATTAAGCTATATCTAATTGTTTGTGAATCGAAGACAAAATTAAAGTCAAAGCCAAAGTTATTATGCAAATAAGGTCATAAAAAAAGTAAAAAATAAAAGTAAAGCGATTTTGAAAAAGTTCCCCGCGAAATTTGGCGCGAATGACATAAATATTTGCTATCATTGAGACATACGTACATATATCATTTATACTTGTAGCGGAATTTTGGAAATTTACTTTGTGACTTCATCGCCTATACATACATACATATTTGTGACGCAATGCAAGATTGTCTTTTTTTGTTTTATTTAACTATTTACTGATATTATTATCACCCAATTTCATTTCAATCGCAATTTCGCTGATTTAATTGCATAAATTAAATTAATTAAACTATTAAAAGATAATTTATTCATGGACGTAGAAGTTGTTACCATTAGTTTTTTTAATACGATTTTTTTTTATAAGTACGTGCTATCATGCTGAAGGTCATGAGGTCGATTCCTGGTTAGACGATTATAAAAAATTATAGAAATATAATTTTAAAATAATTTTTATAATTGTGGTCACCCCACGACAGTAAACGTCAACCCCTCCAAGTGTATTTCTGACATAAAATTAAAAATTCTTTATAAAACTTCGTCACGACAAGGAGCTACATATGTAAATACATATGTATGTATCACTTAATTATTTAAAGCAGTTTGGATACTTAGAATATTTTACAATGAGTGCGCTTGAATCGCTCGCTTAAGTGGCTCATATCACAACCAGCCATCTAACGCACCCATCCATTTCTTCCAACTGTACCATTTTCGGTATGTCAAATACTCAGCACAGCGCATATTCGTCTAGTGCTCTCTGAGAAAAAACGGCTGCTGTAGCTTTCGCTTAGTTCTGTTCGCTGGATTTTTTAGTAAGTGCTACCCCAACTACTCTGAGAAAATTCATGACTTTAAACAAGTAATTGAAACCCTATAGGATAAGAGGATGACCTAATCGAAAACGTGTTGGAAAATTGGTTGGACAGACAGAACAGAATTTCCTGGTCCTGGTAGACCAACCGCGGCACCCATATTAATGAAATGGTCTCCATTAATCGGAGTGTTGGGACAATTCAATTATAAAAATAACAAATATAAATATTTATCTGTCTTTTATTATAACAATTTTAAAACGCAAATTTTCGTGACTCACCCATTAAATGGCAATAATTAATTAATTTAGATTTTAGTTTTAATTTCTTAAGAAAAAAATCTGCATTTGCTAAGTTTATTTCAAATTTATTTACAAAAGACTCTATTGGCAGCTTAGATAACAGCGAATAATCAGATAAGTTGGATTTACGGAAAAAATCAAATCTCTCTTGGGTTCCTCTCTTACTACCCTAAGCGGCGGTAGAGCCCCTCATGCCACAGGCACTGTCTCCACAGATAATCACACACATCTCACAAAATAAATTGCCCGTGGAGGCCGGCAATATAAATGTTCGGTGACCTGATAGGCAGTAAAAATTGTAACTATATTTTACTGAACCGCCTTCAATTAGTTTTGAATGGAGAGAGCGCAATTTTCACATTTCGTTATTAGCCAAGTCTTAGTGGCATTTTCCACTGAACAGAGCTCATGTCAAAGCTTATTGTTTAATAGCTATGGCCATTCTTTAAGTGACAGATTTTCACTTTGACTATTAAAATTTTATTTGCACGATAGTTTGCGAGTGAGAGCACCATTGATATTTTAAGATTAAATGAAGATAAGTGTTTAAATGACTGAAAATTGTTCCCTTTTCTTCTTTTAACCTCTTGAGTGAGTCTTTTTTTAGCCTATTTAAAATGTTCAATCGCAAGAGAATATACTTAACTGTCACTATTTTAAAAATTATTATGTTAAAATTTCACCTACAAAAATTTTCAACCAAATTTCTAGCAATTACTTGCCAAATATTGATAGTTGACAGCTGATCGACTGAGTAGATGAGGGGTAAATGAACATCGTCTGAGATCGAGCGAAGTGGTTAGTGTGTGAAGTTTGATGCTTGAACAGTTCTCAGACCGATTTGCACATGATTTCAGTAGAAGATAACGAAGTAGATTCCATGCTTTCGGATTAGGTAAAAAATACATGTTTGAAAGATATCAAAATACAGCAAACTACTGTTCTTTTAAAATAACGAAGTGGATAACCCTATATGTAACGAATTAATATGTGGTATGTCTATATACGTGTATTTACATGTATCCTTTATACAAATATATAAATTATTATTAAACTGTAAACAAAAACCAGTCGGATGAAATGCAATTTTACAAATATATATTTTTTTAAATTTATTATCAAAAAATGCAAAATATAATTCTTTTGCAGTGGTTAAACCAGTTTTTTTAATATTTTCTTTTTAATATTATTCCTTAATTAACATCGCCAAAATGCGTTTAACCTGGTAAGTATAGATTAAATATATTTTTATTGATTTAAGCGTTAATGAAATGTTTGTGTTAATAATAAAGAAAAATTAATTATTTAGACGTCAAGTAATCTACAATAATATCAAATAACGGTATTTCAGTCTAGTTTTACGTGTTTTATATGTATACATATGTTAAAAATGCTTCGTTATCGTTGTTAATTATTTATTTACCTTTTAATTTTCAAATGGGGTTTACCAACTATTTGGACGAATATCTTATATTTAATTACTTCAAAGCACACATAAAATAATCACTCATTAACACGAATACCACCCACATATGTACATATTATGTGTACACGTATGTAGATGGTTAATTAAGGGGTAACACCAGTGTAAATATAATATTTAAAAAAATCGATTTTTTTATTAGTATAAAAATGTTTTGACCTTTGTAGAATAATGGAGCAAAAAGTTGTAAATCATAAGGCTTTTTACCTAGCGCTTGGTCGTTCAGTATATATAGAGTTATCCATTTCGTGGTCTCAAAAGTGCAAGGCTGTATTTTGACATCTGTCAAACTTACCTGTCAAAACAAACATCTTTTCATTTAGTTGAAAGTCAGATATTTATGAAACCGGATTTCTGTTGTTGATTCAAACGTCGCCACACGTTTCGTGCTTTAAGAGGAGATTATGAGCAGAACAGGACCATTTCTAACCAGGGAGATACGTGAATAACCAAATTTTTCGCATTTGGGGCTCAGTTCTTTGGTGCGGAGGTGGTCTTGAAAACGACTACGGTGAGACTGGCAGTATTGATTCGGAGCGGTATAGGCGTACGATAACCGACTTTTTTTTCGCCCTACAATTGAACAACAAGATTCGGAAAATATGTTGTTTTAATAAGGTTTGCTACACAAACTATTTTGCGAGAGAAATTTCTCAGCCACGTAATCTCTCGTCTTGCCGATATCAATTGGCCACCGAGATCGTGAGATTTGACATCGTTGGAGTTTTTTTTCTGGGGCTACACTAAATATCATGTTTATGCGGAAGAACCTTTAACCCTTCGGCACTTGGAAACCAACATTCGTCAAGTTATGGCTGAGATACCACCCACTATATGCTAAAGACTGGTCGAAAATTATTTCAAACAGATCGAAGATTGCACAAATGCGAGAGGCGGCCATTTGAATGATGAAATGTTTCACATATAATGTCGAGATTCAAACTAAAACTGAATTTAATGAAAAAATTATTTTAAATGCATTTTAAACGGGGTTTTCTTCAACTTCGATTATTTTAATCGAGTATTTTCCTGCATCTCTAATTAGTTTTCTTCACAAAAATCAATATTTTTTAAATTCTCTACGTAATGCTCCAGCTATTCTCGTGTAGATAAAAAAACAAATTTTATTTTGTATGCAATTTTGAACCATGTGAGCTTGCTATGGAGCTCTTTTACGAAAAACCACAGTACAGAAATATCTACAATTCCACTATTTTCTAATATTCTTTGTTTTTGCAAATTTGTATTTTTTTATTTTAATATTTGACTAATAAATTCACTTCCTATCAAAGAAAATAAAATATTCCTGAAGACATGAGTTTTCTTTTTTGACATTTACTTTAGTGATACCAAACATTTTCATTAACAAAAATTGTAAAATATTCTTATTTTGAGTGAAAGTTTACCAAACCATAAAAATATTCTACACTTAACATATATTTTTTGTGGCAAATACTGATTGCAATCAATACGCGTATGCAATTTATTAAATTATATGTATAATTGTATTTATTTACTTATCTACAAAATACTCTATTGATTTCAGCTGTTTCTTCGATTAACAAAAATTTCCTTTTTCCTGTGCTTCAGTTCAATCATAAGAAACCGGCATGTGTCAAACTCGTGCTTTTTCGTTAAGTAGGAAATTCTACTGATCGACTCGGAGATAAGAAATAAAAGCCAATATAACCAGAATGACTGGCCGGCAAATTTATCTTATATTTTTGAGTACTACGACACTTTGGTATGTGATTTTAGATGCACAATAACTCATGCTTATATGTACTCGTATGCACATATGTATATCGGAATTTGGATTGGTAAATAAGTTACCTTGGCTAGAAAGACAATCTTTGACTTTTTATTGGATGAAAAACCTTTTTTTATGGCAAAAGCGATCGATTATAGAGTAATCGTGTAAAAACACAGTGTTTCCTCTTTTACTTTTTTTTTTGTTTTTGGATATTTCTATGGTTTTGACCATGATTCAATAATTAAAGGTTGGATAAGTAGTGACAAGGGAGTTTTGACACTCCCTTACAAATGGTTGTATTTTGGAAAGTAGCGGAAAAGGGGAGAAAATATGTTCCATTTAAATAAAAAACAGGGAAAAGGTAGTAAAAAAGGAGTGAAAAAGTAAGAGTAAATTACCTGCTTACAATGGCATTTATCATATTTCATTCATTTTAAATACGATTTAAATTCTTTTGAAATTAAAATAATATATCCATATTTTCTAAATTATATGTAACAATGAGATGAAAATCTATACTGTAAAAATGAATGGATGTATGTGCAAAATAGTAAAATTATAAATAGTAAAATTAGACAAATTTGCATATACATAGAGCAAAAAAAAATTTTATTTGAGTAATTTAATCCGCTACCCAGCTGGTTTATTGATGTCCAAATAAAATTAAACGCTGACATCGCCGTCGTTCAAGAAGTGCGATGGACGGGACAAGAACTGAAGAAGGTGGGTCCTTGTGAAGACTACAGCGCCCATATAAATTGGTGTTGAACGTCTCCCAACAATTCGCATCAAAAAGAAATTTTTCAACACAACGCTGATCTGAGTCCACGCCACGTCGAAAAAGAAGAACGATGTGGCAAAGAATACCTTTAGTAAGCGCAAAGAGGATATCTTTGGCACAACTGTCGGAAAATTCAGCTACAACAACGAAACATTCCCAAGTGGCTTGAGGCCAAAAAAGGGTTGTATTTAGAACTCGATTGCAGCACAAGAAAATTCATCATGGTACTTATTTGTCTCCGGAATACATGTCTCTAGTATTCTTGACCTGCATTCACTCCAAGGATCCAACATCGATCAGAACATTATCTTGTAGTAGCCAGGATACCCACACGCCTCTGTGCAGCCAGGAACGACCGTCAACAAGCACAAGGGAAGTTCGACGTCGAAAAGCTGCAATTACAACAGACTGCCGAGCGGATTTCTACTCGACTTGCACTCCTGCTCACCAAAAGATGGTGAACCAGAGAACTCAAAATTTGACCATGGAAAAGACCTTACACTACCTGATTATATTGAGGTTCGAATAGCGGTTGTGTTTAAAGAACAACAAAGCGGCTGGAGCTGAGCTAATCTATTCAAACCTTGCTATAAAGAGCTGACAAAATCAATTGGTCTGCAAAATTCGTTTTAAATCACAATTAATTACCAACTTTAACGTGTGTACGATTCGCAGATTCCGCAATTAGAAAAAATAATAATTAAATAGTTGTCAAATTATTGAATCAACCAATCAGAAAAGAGTATGTGATGTCTAGCAAATGTTTTCATAAAAAAATAAAGAATTTAGCTACTTTTTAAAAATTTTTTCCAAGAAAAATGCTTTTTTTACAAAGAAGCATTATTGTTTTTCAGTAAGGGAGCCTTATTGTCAAGAGGGAGCGAGAAAGCTGTTTACTTATCCAACCTTTAATTATTGAATCATGGGTTTTGACTATGAAAAAAATACTGAGCGATTGCTTGAACAGCTTTAGTTTTGAAAATATTCAGTTTTATTATTTCAATAAAAACAAACGGAACATTGTTAAATTTTTGTAGAAAAATTTAGACTGACACCATCAAATGATTTTTTATAAGATTTTCTAGAACAAATGAATTTATCAATTATTTCCCAGAGGTAGCAATCGGGTCGATGGTTTCGAGTCTCGCACCAAATCAAGGCTGTTACGAACAAACGAAGTTTTTTGATGTTTTCCAAATATATAAATGTATGTATGTACATACATAGTTGTCAAAAATCGAGAAAAAACAATTGGAATCATGTTGTGTGCATCTACTTGAAAAATTCATATAGAAAACAATAAAAAAATATATATTTTAGTATCCAGTAAAAAATTACAATCTAAGCAGAAATAGTAAATATGTTTAAGGTAGAAACAAAAAACAAAAAAAAAAATACAGAATCAAACAAATGTTTTCTTTTTATTGATCAGTGTTAGAAAGGTATTTATGTATGTCTGTAAGTAAGTCAAGAGCAAGCCAAATCAAAAAAAAAAAAATAATAATTTTCTTATTTTTTGAAGCAAATAAAGTAAGATTAGATTGAGCAATTCAATTGAGGAAATTCAATTCCTAGATTTAATAGATTAACTAACTGTGTGTTCTGCTCTATTACTAATTTTATACGCCGTTACAAATTTCATAGCCCCGCCGAACCAAGTTTATATATGTCAGAAATACAATCGTAAGAGTATACATTCCCTACTAAATTTAAATAGTTTTGGATGTTGGCCGTACCAAGATTACAACCCCGAACTTACCACATGGTAGTACGTGTGATGGGGAATAGTCAAGCTTCTGGATATACTCGCACACCCTGGAAACGTGAGCAACCCTTGTGCAAGACATGGTAAGCAACCCGTGTGGAGCCTTGAGTCAGTGATTAAAGAGTTCCCTATATACATACCTATATGTGTATAAAATTTAGGCTTATTAGCCTGGCGAGGTAAGGCTTCAATGAAAAGTTATACAAGGTCTCGGATGGATGAGATACCCTCCTTTTGATGACGATCACTGCAATCGTATAAAGGATCACGAATTGAGTACATACAACTGGAATGTCCTGTCACTTAATTGGGAATAATTAGGAACAAAGGCTGACATCACCGTCATCCAAGAAGTGCGATGGATGGGACAAGGACTTAAGCGAGTAGGTATTTGTGTTATTTACCTACAATAGCACCCATTTTGGGTGTCAGAATTTCAATCTCCCTACGTACTATTGCAAACGAAACTATTGGTTTTCGGAAAAAGATCGTAAAAACAGCTGGTACGGTAAGAATTGCCGTGCCGCAGTGGAGAGGAAGCAGACTGCCTACCTCGCAACATTGCGATCGACCATTACACAATACCAATAATTGAAGATGGAAGCAATAGGCTGAGATGCATGAACACCGAACAGCAATGGAGACACTTAAGTATGATAAAATAATGCCTAAATACAATAGGTATATGAGAATATCCAAGGAGGTAATTGACAGACTATATAGGATGCCACCAATAATTGCCCTAAAACCTTTCATCTACTTTAACTGTTTCTTAAAGAAGTGGACCCCAGATAAATACTTAAGCTCCTATCTGCAACTATCCTCATCTTAGTGAGAATTCTGTGCTCATTTAGTTAAGATTTTTGCAAAGAAATTTTTTTTTAATTAATACCCTCTTGAAAACCTCCTTCTGAAATTGACATCTCTGCATCGATTACTCATTCCAAACACAACTTTCCTGTATTGATTCGGCGTAATTTCGTTTCATTTATCCTGCAAAATGGTCCACAATGAAGCCTTATTTATTGGTTGTCTCAGGAAAACTGATCTTCGAATAGGAATCCATAAGTTTTGCATGTATTGTATTTGAAACGATTAGGCCAAAACCATTTTCGCCCAATCGTGAGCATTTTCGCCCAATCGTGAGCATTGTTTAGGATTGATTTCAAGTCAATCACCATTCCCGAAGACACTAAATTTGGATTCTTCAAATAAAAATAATTTAAAAATTATTTTTATCCAGTTACATATGAACCCTGACATGTGACAAATAATAGTCACAAAAATTATAAATATTTTTAGTATACATATATAATTTGTATGTATAAAAATAAATAACGCATGTATTTGTCTTTCGGCTTGACGGAGTTCGGTGAAATTTTTGAATGACCAAGTAGAAGTGAGAATGATTTAATTTAGAATAATAATAACTTTTTTCAAGAAAGTGAATAAGAGACGGACCGATTCGATAAAATGGTATTTTTGGCTCGATTTATTTGAATTTATTTTACATCCATTACGTGGACCGGATATCGGTCTGCTAAAAAAAGGTGAATAATTATTTATTCCTATTTTAAGTAAGCGTGGATCAGAGTAGCGGTCTTTAGATTACTTCGAGACATTCACTTTTACAATTTCATGGAAGATTTTGAATAGCGTAGTCGCGACTAATCTCTAATTAATTTTGATACGACTTGTTGTAAAACCCATTCATCATTCATATTTCATTCATTCATACTTTAAACAACCAAACATAGAAAATTCCACGAATGGCAGGATTGTTAATGATAAAAAAACTGTTAAATGCCCGAATTTTCTATCAGCTACTCGACCTATTCAACATTTAAACAGTTTACCAGTCCTTACACCATCCCAGACTTGTGAGCTGAGCAGAAAATAAAGACAATGTAGCAGAAGAACTCAACAAGCCAGATTTTAAAGAGGAAGAAATGATCAACCACATAAATTGAGTCGATCGGAACTGAGTGATCTCATTTGAGATCTTGATTTGTCACAGGAGAAGGCAGAACTTATAGGATTAACGTTAAGGCCGAATGATGTCAGTGTCACCAATTACGGGCAACGTCATAAGGATTTGATTCTTTTTTTAAAAGAAAAATAACCTTGTTTTTTTCGTAATATTATTGGCTTGATGTAAAGTTTGAATATGAAGCATGATCCAACTGAATGGAGACTTTTCATAAATTCCTCCAAGTTTAGTTTGAAAACTGTATTGCTACATAATGGCAATCGTCTACCTTCCATTCCTATTGGCCAAGCGGTTCACATGAAGGAGTATTAGGCAAACATGGCAGATTTGCTAGATTCAATTAAGTACCTAGAATATTTTGAGGAAGGAGAAGAGTTTCAACCAAAAATCCTGCGACAAAGTTATAGCCATCCAGGTGGAAATGAGCTACATCACTCATGATGATTTTTTGTTGAAATTTTTATAAGCAATTTTAATAATTAAAATAAAATAATTTCTATCCATTTTTTTTACTGGCTTAGTTTCTACTTGTCAAATGTAAAAAAAAATTACAGCTTCAAAAGTGGTGTCTATCGGAATAGTTGGCTATTCAAAATAATACCTCTTATTGGAAAACCCTTTAACCCTTTTATTTTAAGATGTCTCTTTAGGAAAATAAATTTATTTATTAATTTATCAATGCAAGCACGCTCCTCAAACTCACGCATACTAATATATGCACACATACTTTTTATAAAAATTTTTAAAATTGTTTTGGAAAATTCTCAAATACTATGCTCTTTAGAATAGTACAAATACTTTTAGCAGTACTATTAACAGAAAAAATATTTACATTGTTTTTTAACAAAGAACTAAGAATGCATAGGTACGTACATACCATATGTATACATTTATTTACAGTATACGTGCATATACATATACATATATGTATAATACATATATTAAAATTAAATAGAAAAATACAAGTGTTTCTATTGCCTGTTTTCTTCCATCCTCCAAATTTTATCGCCTAAACATACTCGTACATATGTATGTACATATACTCATACTCACCCATTGTGTCTTCATACATGCCACTTGGCTCCACTTTGCTCCACTTTTACTACTACTTCACGATATTACATAAAAACTACGCGCCTAGCACAACAATTTTCTATCTATTTGATTTTATTTCAAATTACTTTTTTTCTCTCTATTCAAAAGATATACTTACAAACACACACAACACAACACTATTCGTTACAATAACACAATTAAATTAATTTGTTATAAAAGGCAAACGAAATTAAAAAAAAATACAATCTGCACTAAATAAATATTTAAATTGCACTCATGCCAGTTAATGAGGATCTGCAATTTTTCTATTTACCGCAATAATTTAACAATGCACAATACAAAAATACGTATACAAAACAAACTAGAAAAGAAAAAAGCACAAAAAATTTAGTTATAAATGAAATTGAGAAAAAATAAGAAAAATTCCGCAGACGTTTCACTGAGTTACTGTGGGGTCCCGCTGACGCAAAGATGCACAACAGTCGACTATTTGGCCGTTTGACGCAGTCTGATGTGCCCTATGGAATGTTTATCAGTATTTGTAGTGCTTTCGAAAACATGTAGTCAACCGCACCACGGCACAACGACACGGTGGCAAATACACATACGCAAGTGTGCGAGTGTAAAACAAACTACGTGTGTGTGTGAGAGGAATCTTTAACGCCTTTCAACTTCGACTTTAATGATATGTTTTCTGCTTTTCTTCTGCTTCTTTCTTCCTTTATCACAGTAATGTATTGATAAAAAAGTGTAAGCAACAAGCAACAAAAGATGCCGTTTGGTGTTGGTGTCACTCGCTCAAGAATAAACTAAAAATGAAATAAAATAAAATAAAATAAACTGAACTGTTGTCACATTCAGCGGAAATAAATTAACTCAGCCGTAGCCACAACCGCTAAAATTTCAGTCTGCTCGCGCTTAGTTTTTTGAGTTGCCTTCACTTGAGTCGAGTTTAAGCTGCGCTGTAAGCTTTGCTTTGTTTGCTGCTTGTTATTCTTTTGGTCAACGTCGCTTTACATAGTAAAAATTTTTTATTGAACTTGTATATTGTTTAGTCTTTATGTTTGCACGTCCATGTGTGCTTTTGTATTTGTTAGTATGTTCGTTTGTGCTGGTGCAATTTCAGCTGTGACTTTCGCGCACAATTATTTAAGCTGCTGTTTTTTGTTTTCTTTCTTCTGCCTACTTATTTTATCACTCGCTTACTTTATGCGCTATTTTGCAGGTTGTTATATGAAAAAACTGTGCTCAGAGCTTTTACCGTATTGTTGTATTTAGGCAGATACCTGGGAACTCAAGCGAATTGTGTGCTCTGAAACTGAAAGAGAAAAATATGGAAACAAAATTAAAAAAAACTATAAATTTTAGTTAAAATAAGCAATAAAAGCAATAGTGAACAATAAATTATACAAAATAACTTCAGCCATATATTTTTGTTCATTAGGGTAGTACAAAAATTTATGTGAAAAAAATATATATAAAAAATATTTCTTAGAAATTTTCCCATTAAAATACGACATTTCCTGATCTAATGAAGCATAAAATAAAATATATATTATCTTTCAAGGATATAATTGGCGTTTTGTAACCGCGGAAGTGATTTTCGGCCGAACTCCTCCCGCAATTTGTGGTTTTTGCGTCTTGATGTTTTTTCAAATAAAGGAAGCAACTGCACTCTATTCTAAGTCACCTCTGAATGGTCGTAGGATTCACATGAGAAGCTACTTGACATTCACTGTCCTGGTCAGACCAGGACGCGAACCATGGCCTTCTGAATTCTAGTACGCAATGCTAACCACTTGCATAATGCGGCCGCCAGTTCAAAGACAGTGCTTTTAAATATTCCGTGCATTTCTCATTTTTATGATAATAAGATTAGTCACCACTGTTTTGTATTGTTTTGTATTCACCAGTGATTCGAACCAACTTTAAAGAAATTACACATTTTTCCCGGAAGTGAATAAGGGACCGATCTAATTGGTTCGGTTGATATACTGAACATTGTTATACATAGTTTCCAAAGGTGTGGTGGCAACCGATCTGTCGTATCAATTTCACTTAAGCCTGACTAAGACCCATGGTGATGCCACAAAAACTTAACCGTCAGGCTTCATTATTCAGCCATTTTAGAACCTCTTTAGATTCATGACATTGTCTATCTGCCAAAGAAATCTCTACTGCGAGCTGCTCTTCTACGGCCAAACTCAAAATTTCGGACCTGTACCGTCAGCAATTGGAACTTCTGAATGAAGGAAGCT
>JAWMAG010000006.1:25715000-25720000 GCA_037013455.1 Ceratitis rosa
TTCTTTCCAATTCTGACAAAACTTTTGGTGTAGTCTTGTACCCTCGAAAGTTGGCTTATCAACAAAGAAGGGGTGTGTATCCAAACTATTTTACGTTTATTTTTCAAGATTTGGATAAATATCTAGTTAATAGAAGATTTGCCTGGTCTGATAAGGGACAATTATTTTGCAATGGTGGCTTTAGCCTTTCACATGACAGGCTTGGTAAGAATTTGACATTGATGAGGCTTAATATAATATAATTGGAGCTTTGTTGTTCCTTAGGTGAGCGTACACTATTCGGTCTTTTCCAAAGTTCAGCATTTAAATGTCTGTTCCTTCATCATCGTTTGGAGAATCGGGTTCACCACCACCTGGTATTTTACTTTCACTGTCATTCAGTAGGCTAGAGGAGTGTACACTCCCTAAATTACACTAGGCACCAGTCGCAAGATCCCATCTCCGGTTTTGACGCCTTCATTTAGTCGCCGAATTTGGTCAGCATCTCTTCAAAAGTATGTTTAAATTCGGAATAACCAGTACTGAAGTTCAGAGATAGTTTTCAGACTTATCCAACTTATAAAAGGCAAAGGTTAAATACTCTTTCTGACAAAACATCGAACTGGGTTCGGAATAAAAATATTTGCTGAAAACCCGTTTTCTTCTAACTCCTCGATCTTTCTAGTAACTAAGGGAAATAATCCGTCAACGATTGCTACGTGTCCACCATTTTTTCAAAGACTATATATATACTTGAGTTGTCGAATTTCATCTGATATGTCAATATCACTGAGAAATCCTTATAGGGAGTACCAGCTGAACTAGTAAGGTTTTGAGGTAATTTTTTTGGTGAAATTACTTCAACGATAACCTGGAGTCCCCTATCTATCTAATCTCTAAAAAAAACTGGAATAGGGCTTGCAAAAAATCATCTTACGATGGGACTAACAAATTTCGGTAAGTTGGGCGGTAATCTTCTTCGGTGTACCATTTCGCAGTTACCGTCTGATCCTTTTCCAGTGGTATAACAGCTACGATTTTAGATCGGGTGAAGTAAACTGACATCATTATTTTTGCCGCTCATTTCTGTTGCTTAAATTTCACAGGTGGTTTTACTCCTGTTGGGCTTCATACCATGGACTGCTGTTTGGTTTCTGGATCGCACTTATTGAACCAAGATTCGTAACAGTAACGACTTTACTAAAGTTGCTAGACTGACCATTTAGGAAAAATTGAGCAAAATGCACTCAAGACTCTTTCTAGGCCTCATTTAAAATTCGTGGTACCCATCGAGCAGATTTCTTCGTTTATCCCAGATGATTACTTCATATTCGCAATACAGCTATGACATTCAAGGCCAATTCACTAGCAATCATTTATTGTGTCAATCGTGCTTCGTCAATATTGGACTTCATCTCCAGATTTTGGTCGAAAAATATCCGATCTGGAATCTTCGGAACTACTTTCTTTGAAGACGATGCAATCGTTCCATATGCAATTTGGGATTTAGCGAATATTTGTATTGGCTGTAGATTACGAAGAAACCCGAAGAGAATCACTTGGCGAATTTCTGTTTGCGTTGGTGGTGGAATTTCGTCTGTCCTATCCTCAGTTATCTTGCGTTTTCTCGTCTCCGTTTTAGCCAATCGTTCTAAAATTTGTAAGGAAGACTACAACAATGAAGTAATTGCAAAGGATTTGGTACTTGTAGCTTTAACAAAAACAAATTTCAAGTCACCAACTGACCGAACTTTTATTAATCCCCTCGTATTAACACCCTGCCTCTGAATAAAATTAAATTTAAATAAGAAAGAAGTGCCATAACTTTTATGACTAAATCAAATTTATGGTATTTAATTTTAGTACCAAGAAAATATTAATTTTTATATCTGAAGAATAGCTGGAGTGGTCTAGGTGATGAAGTTTTCCGATTTCGGTTACAATGTTTATTTGTAAAAGAGTATCCAATCTACGGTGTGTTTTCCGCCATTTTTCGGCACTTATTAGGTGGTATGATATCTTAACCCTAACTGGACGAATGTTGGTATTCAACTGGACCAGGGTTAAAGGTTTATCCGCAAAAAAACAGTCTTTCGCGTAGCCTCACAAAAAAGTCTAACGGTGTGAAATTGCACATGTCGGTGGCCAAATGACACGCGGTCGTGAAATTTCTCTCGTAATAAATCCATATTCGGTCGTATTGTGTGACATGTATCACGATCTTGTTGAAACCACATATTGCCCAACTCGAGTTCTTCAATTGCGGCCTAAATCGACCATAATGCTCGAAACTGAGACCGACATTTTCTTCGTTGTCGTTTTTAAAGAAGCAATGTCTAATCAGACCTCGGATCAAAGTATTGCCCTAGACATTAAGTTTTTTTTTGTGTATTGACTCTCTATTTAATTATTTGAACATAGGTACTCGGTGCTCCAAATGCTACATTTGTACTTATTTGCGAACCCTTCGAGTAAGAAATGTGCCTCGTGGCTTAAGAAAATTTGGTGCGAAAAATCGCCGTCCACTGCTTGTTGTTCCATCACCCAATCGACGCATTTATGAATGGTCAGCTGGTTTCAGTTGTTGTATAAGCTGGACTTTATATGGATATAGGTGTAAGTTCAACTGCATAAGGTGGTTTAAGAAAGTCCCAGTTACACTTTCACTTACAACGATGATTCACATGCCTTAAAATATCTGTAACCAATCCAGTTCCTTCAAATTTCTTCTTTAAATTGTTACCAATTTCTTGAGTAGTTGGACGATTAAGAGCACCATAATCTTCTTTTATAGCAAATATATAAGTTTGTAAATTACCAGGTTTCATGCTTCTATATGCTTATTAGACGGATTCATATACTCGTAACCGCTTAAACGATTTTCGGCCGAGCTCATCCTCCAACAAATGGAGAGATCACAGTTCATAGTAAGCCGCCTCCGAACGGCTGATGGTTTTTTATGAGGAGCTTTTATTTCATGACAGAAATACACTCGGAGGGGTTGACATTCCCTACCGAGCGGCTACCGCAATTAGAAAATTTAACTTAATTTTTTTATTTGAATTAATTTTCCATAACTTTTGGATGTTAGTACGACACCAAGATTTGAACTCTACCTTTCCGAATGGCAGTACGCAATGCTAACTACACGGCTATCGCGGACGGATTCATGCTCATTCGATTTCTATAACTTTCATCACCGAAAAATGATCGTTATCAAATGATCAGTGCCCCTATGGTATGTGGTTGAAATATATCAAAATCTGTGTGAACAATTTAAACAGATGGGTAGACAGTCATATAGTCAAATCTCCATCTGACCCGATAGGTATACGTACATATATATTTCGATGGGTCCATCTATTTTTATACACTTCGGACCAAAGTTACCATACCAATATGTATGAAGATTTAGTTTATATATAATATAAATATATAAACGTTTAAAAAGTCACAAGATTTCATAAAATTTTAAAGAGGTCAAATCATAATCTATAAAAATTGTATTTCGAAAACAAAAACTTGTTAATTAAAAATTATGCAAAATGACAATAAGTTCACTTCATATCTGACATTTCATACACCTAGCTAATAAAAGTGCTTCATATATATATACATAAATACATATTTATTACTAGCATACAAATTTAATGTCCAGCACACCACAAGCACTGCACTGATTTTACTGTCATATCATTGTGATTAGCGCTATTTCTGATAAGAATTCGTAGGAAAGCACACGTTGGCCTATGGAAATAATCAAAACTGAACAAAAAAAAAGCAATAAATAATAACAAATATTGCAAATATTCCATCGACGAATTAAAAATTAATTGTGCGCTTCAGGGGTTTGTAGTATTCCAAAGTCAAATTTATGTGCGATTTTTATGGTTTTATTTATAAATTTTTTTTTGTTTTTATACATATATTTTTTGACATTTGACTTCCGCTCGGGGCTCGTTCGATGCAATTGGTGATAGGAATAATTCGAAGTCGTATTTGTTTTATTTATGGTATATTCATGTAAATCAAGGCAAATGTATATATATAAGTATATACATACATATATGTATGTAGTTACGTGTGACATGGTAAATATAACGTAAATTGATAAGCGTAAAGAGGGGCGTTTCTCAGCTCAATGTTTAGTGGAACTAATGAGATGTTTTATAAATAAATACTTGACATTGGCGCCTGGAAAATCTCGAAATATAATAGAAAGAAGAAGAATAATAAAAATAAATACATTTTTGAAAAAAAAAACCAAAAAATTACTAGAATTTTTATTATTTACAAAAAAAAAAAATAGTAGTAACTATAATCATCTCATTTAATTATGCATTACATTGCAGTTGGCGTCGCCTCTGCGAATTGTTTTGACTTCATGCGTTCCTCTAAAGGTTAGCAGCCTGCTGTACTACTTATGCGTTTTCGAAATTCACGCGATAGTTTTTGCACGCTCGTGATGAATCTGTCAAAATGTAGGCTGCCTTATCTCTGCAACGTATGATTTAAATTGAACTTTTTATGTGCATGAATTGAACCTTGATTTAAATGATCCGATGTTTAGTTGAGAATGATAAGCTAAATTCCTTAAGAATTTTTTTATTATTTTATTTATAATTTTTTGAAATAATTTTCTTTTTCTGGGCACATAATCCACATAGTGAAATCATAATCTATTTTATAGAAAATTATATAATTAATACATATATTTGTAATTATTTATACTTAGAACTGATCGCAGTGATAAGCAAAGTTTAATTTATATTAATTTCGGGTTTAGATTAAGATCAGAAAAAAATTATTTTAACTACGTCAAAGGGAGCCGAGTTTTCCACGTGTACGAATAATTGATAAACAAAAGAATGTGTAAACTTGTTTACAAATTTTATTTAATAGATCGAAATTAATGGTACACGAGAACTTACTTACTTACCGTTGCTTCAACAATTTTTTTGTCCTTAAAATTATTTCATTTATTTTGTAATTCCAAAGAAATGTTAAACTTCAAGTCTTAA